>LR753327.1:1412249-1509025 GCA_902729485.2 Mus minutoides | reverse complement strand
ATATGCTTCTAAGGAATAATAAAATATTTTAAGATTAAATAAAAACTCCAGTTATTGGTCTGTTTTGTGTATTCTGGCAATGGAACTGGGGGCCCCCGCATATGCTAGTAATTCTGTTATTTAGAATATTAAAACTATGAAGGCCAGGTCTGTGTTTCATTTATGCCCTTGAATACAATTAACCTTAGAACTTGCAGCTAGATTACTATCAGCCTATTACAAATTAAGACTTTTCAAATGCTGTCAAGCTTTATATTAAGTACTCCAGTGAGGTAAGTGAATCAGGGTTCCCGCATACTAAGAGTGGCACGGGTTAAGTTAGAGACATTGGCTAATTTTCCCAGGGCCACAGGACTAGCAGAGCATTTCCATTCATATCTTTCATTCTGAAGTTCTTCCTTGTACTTTTTCTTTTCTTTTTTTTTTTTTTGAGACAGGGTTTCTCTGTGTAGCCCTGGCTGTCCTGGTACTTTGTAGACCAGGCTGCCCTTGAACTCAGAAATCTGCCTGCTTCTGCCTCCCAAGTGCTGGGATTAAAGACCCACCACCGCCAGGCCTTCTTGTACTTTATTTTCTTTTCGTTTCTTTTCTTCTTTTTTTTCCTATGGTTTTTCGAGACAGGGTTTCTCTGTATAGCCCTGTCTGTCCTGAACTCACTTTGTAGACCAGGCTGGCCTCGAACTCAGAAATCCGCCTGCCTCTGCCTCCCGAGTGCTGGGATTAAAGGCCCCAGGCCTTCCTTGTACTCTTAATCCTGCTTGTTTATGACCTCGGTTGGTTTTAAGTATTTCTCCAAGTCCTAGGTTAGATTGTTGAGTATGATTTTTTTTAAGATTTATTATTATATCTAAGTACACTGTAGTTGTCTTCAGATGCACCAGAAGAGGATGTCAGATCTCATTATGGATGGTTGTGAGCCACTATGTGGTTGCTGGGATTTGAACATGGGACCTTTGGAAAAGTAGTCGGTGCTCTTAACCACTGAGCTATTGCTCCAGACCAGAGTCTGATTTCTTAAAAGACAAAAATAAATAAATAAACAGACAAATTGTTTTTGACCAGCTGGACGATGTGATTTTTAGGACAAATCTGTATCTATATATGAATTAACACATAATTAAATGTGTCAATTTGGGCAAATTTTGGTGGTTCTGGGAATTGATTCCAGGGCCTTGTTTAGGCAAGTACTATACCATTCATTGAACATCTCAATTGTTTATTGTACATGTACTATTGGTCTCAGTTATGGTTTAAAAAAGATTTCAGCCACCTTTTTAGTATGCCAGCCAGATTACTGGCATTCAAATAACTGCCCTTGAAAGTTAGTTGCTTTGAGCTGCCATAGGTCTTTGAAGAATGTTGTCATTTGCTTAGATTGTTTTTAAATTGCTTTGGGAACACTTTTATGGAGCTCCAATAGAGCAACCCTATTCAGCTGTTTCACTTGTTACTTTTTTGGTCAATCTTGCTGTTTCCAAGAATTACCTTTATCTCAATGGGTATTTACCACTTAAGCATGTGAAAAACCTTCTAAAGGCAAGTGCAAACAAACTATTTCCAAATAATTGGTGCAGCAGTTTGGACTATGTTTGGCTGTTAAGGGGAGGACTTGAAGATCATGTCTCATTCAACATTTGAAACACCAAGATGAACAATCCCTAATACAAGGAAGCGGGCTTTTCAGTAGGAGCTGTGTAAATGGATGCACTGGCAAACCCTGAACAGATGTATGCATAATCATTCCCATCCAAATACTTAACTGGGAGCTCACATACTTGAGTGGAGCAGTGAAGGATATGGGGGTGAACAAGGGCTCATCTGAATTTCCAGTTCCCTCAGATAATAGGAGGCAACCATGTTGCTTTCATCTATATCCAAAGCTTTGTTTTTGGAAGAGTATGATCTAAAGTCTCTGAAATAATGCTGAACTTCTTACTGGATAGCCCATGACTGTGGCACATCTATAGTAGGTGGTGACTATATTGCTTGGTGCAGTTTTGGTGGGTATGATGCAAATGGCACGACTTAAAAGCTGAACTGTGGTTATGCAGACATACCTTTTCTGCTGACCCACATAACATCAGAACTAAATAAGCCTCATTAAAAAAATGTGTGTAGGTGATGAGTTTTGAAGAATGTCTTGTGATGCAGGTCTATAATCAAAGCTACTTAGAGGCTGAAGCAGAATCACAAATCCAAGGCCAGCCTAGGGAACAGCCTCAACATTAAAATAAGTTTGAGGAGTCAAGCTGAGCACTAGGGTGTTTGCCTAGCATGAACTGAGGCCCTGGGCTCAACAGCCACTATTTCTAACAAATTGAATCACCACACACTAAAATCCCTAGAAAGTTGTGACACAAAGGGTGGACTTCACCAAAACGACTGAGGAACTGACTCTGAACATCAGGAGAGTTCTGCAGGTGCCACAGAAAACTAAACCAACAAAACACTGCCAGCTCAAGATGTTTAAATGAAAACTTCTACCCACCTACCACTGTGTGATGATGTGCTTGGAAAGAGTCACCTCAATGAAGGACTTATACATTTCAGAGACAGAATGGAAGACGAATACTACACAAGCACACATGCACACCCATTCTGTCCAGGGAGATCAAGCAACAAAGTAGTCAGGGCCGAAAACAGCAAAGACACATCTACTTCAAATGTTACTGATTTCCCAGATTCTTGGGATATACTTTCATCTTTTTTATATAAAAGATTAAACCATCAACCAGAGACAGAAACCGAGGCCAAATTAAAAAAAAAAACCCATCTGTCCACATGCGCAGCCAAGGCCATCAGAATCAAGACTGCAGTGAATCCTGAGTCTAAAAATTGCCCGTGACCAGTTTAAAGCACCAGTTTCCACCTTTTAAAGCCCCAAGGATGAAAAAGCACAAATGATCACTTCATGCATTTTATTGATAGTCTATATTTTAAGTCTGCAGTATGACATCATACATAGGGAAAAAGCTTCTTCCTAAAAGACAGCTATTAATAATCAAACCAAATTTAATGACCGACCTCTCAAGGTCTCTTTCTGCATTAAACAAGTTAAATTTTAGCAGGTGTAAAGCACTGTACAAAAAGTTGGGTACATTCTCAAAATTCAACACAGGGTTTCCCAACCAAGTTTGCTGGGTCAGATACCGGAGAAGGGTGTTTCTTTCAGGTTTAAATGGTAAGGATATGAGAAAGCAGACAAAGCAAGCCAAGCAAATTCACTTCCCTTGGTGCTCCTCTGTTGCTCTTTCAAAGTGTCTCCTGGAGGTCAGGAAGCCCTGGTATGACAATCACTCCAGTCTTTTGACAGCATGCACACATGTGCTTCATGTACAAAGACTTAAGCGCAGCCCTCTTCAAATCCTTTCTTACGGGCTTTAGAGCTTTCCAGGATTGCTGCCCAGTTCTGCACAGGAACCCAAGTAAACATCTATTCCAAAGCAGCTTTTCCATAACCAGGCCAACTGCGTACCTATTCCACTGGGCACTTCACAGGGCCCTATACCTTTAAAAGCAGCACCAGGGACAAATGGAACTAGCAAGAGGTAAAATCCAACGCTGGATAGTTTAAACATGTAGAAACCAATCTGTTAAAAAAACGTTAGTAACAGGGCACTGAACAGAGTTAAGGCTGGGCAGCGAGCTGGCTTGACTCTAACTTGCAACTGGAAACAATCTTGAGAATTAGAACTGAGAAAGACCTTGAAACAAGGCACAGTGGTATGACAGGGTTCACTTTCACTGCGCATATCTAGCTGCTTTCCCAAATGATTATAAAGCAGCTGTGGGACTTCAGTAAACAAATCCTTGCTGGGTTGGGGTGACACATACCTATAATCCCAGTCATAAGGAGGATCACTAATTCCAGGCCAGCCTGGGCTACAAAACAAGACCCTCTCAAAATACCCAAAACAAAAAGTCCCATGTATCTCACTGTAATTTTGTGTGGTTGGTAACCTTTTTAAGATTTGAATCCAGACATCTACATGGACATGAAAAAAAAAATCATAAACCCGATACTAAAAAAAAAAAAAAAAATCCCCGGTAGTTCTATTCTAAGCTGTAGGCTTTTAGATACAAACTATGGTGACTTACAGGAGGCCACTTCCTGGAGTGTTGGATAGTATTTTAGAAATGTTCCAGTGAAGGTAAAGGAATTTGAGTGCTAAGTATCTGCATTCCTAACATTCAAGAGGCAGAGGCACAAGGACTGCCACAAATCTGAAGCCACAGAGTTCCAGGCCAGCTGTGAGTACACAGCAAGACCTTACCACAAGAAAGGTAACTCAATGCTAAAAAATGTAAAGGGTGGCTATTGATTGAGCTCACAACTGTTTTTATTAAACTAGACTTAAAAATATTCTTTCCTCAGACCTCGCACTTTAACTTCCCAAGTGAAGCATGATACTTCAATGTACACTTAAAAATAATTTTTAGAAGAACCATTTACTAGTTAACTCAATAACAACACTGTTACTGTGCATTAAGCATACTGAACTCTACTAAAGGGGAAAAGAAACACCTTCACATGTGCCTTCTCCACCTCGTCACACAGGTACAGAAAGAATACTTCCAGAGAGTGAAAATCTTAGAAGATTAGCCAAGAATCTAAGTGCCCTGCAACATGGCTTCCAGGTACTGTATATTTTTGGTTAAGACGTGTGACACGGAAGCCAGTAAGAAAAAACATTAAATCAGCTAAGGCAGATTACAAATTATTTCCTTTCACAAAAAAACTATCCTCCACCTGTTAAAAAAAAAAAGTCAACCACAAGGTGCCACTGTATTCTAGCAAACTGTCAGAAATGGCCTTTAACAGTCATTTTGTAACATAGACCTCTTTATCACATGGTTATTTGGAGACTCAGTCATAGAAGCAGGTGGTTAAATACAAAGTGTGCTAAATGCTAACCCTTCATAACTATAAGACACTGACAAAAGCAGAGAATACTTGGCACAGAAACAAAGTTTTCCCAGGAGAAAAACAAAAACAAAAACAAAGCAAAATATTGCTTAAGGTAACAGAGCAAATCAGTTTCCTAGCTTGGATGGAGTCTAACAACTGTGCCCTAAAGGCGGAGCATCTCCTGGCACTAACCTTTTGTTATCAAACTGACAATTATCTGTACCAACACTAGCATGTGAGCCTCCTCCCTCTCCCCACCAATAAAGGTCATGGCAGTGCAACTAACATGTTTCTTTTTAGAGAAAATGTTTCAAATTACCACCACAGCTTTTTCTGCAGGGTTACTACAAACAGCCTGCCATTTATAACTTGTTCAATTTTGTTTTCAGCACTAATAAATCTCAACATTGTAAGCTGTGTGGAATAAAACAAAACACTGCAAACCTTTACACTAGTAAGTGGATTAAAAAAATTAAAAATTCAAGGAAAATCAGGCTTTAGTACTTCCCCCTATGCTTTTAACAATGTAATCCCCCAACATTACTGCATGAAGTTCAAAGTAGATCTTAAACACAGAACCTTTCTGTAACAAAGAAAAAGTGCAAAGATACAAAATGAAATGTAAAGTCTTTTGCAAGAAAATGTTCCCTCAAGAATAGGCATTTGGACACTGGTGAGGAAACCAAGATTTCTGGTCTTCATTGCACACCTGACACCTACACCAACAACCTTATCTTTAACAGCTGCAACTAGTAATAGAGAATAGCTGTGGACACTCAAATAAAAAAGCAACTCCCACTAAAAATACTTGTATCCATTCTAGACAGCCCAATGTCTACGAGTGCTTCTTCAAATAGTCCACATGCATGTTAAACAAGGCTAGAAATGTAAAGACTGACTTCCAGTGTTTTTGAATAGCTTCAACATCTACATTCATAACCAGTATCCTGCTCTAACTTCAATACTTCAGAGATGAGTAATACATTTGGGGAGGTTAGGGAGGTGCCTGCTGTCCATCACTGTGTTTAGAATGTGCTGCAGCTGTTTTTGAGCTATAGAAAATGAATACCCCTAAAATGGAACATTTTATCAAGAGGAAAATGGGATGTGTTTTTACTTAACCAGGACTATCCTGCAGATCTGAAAACCAGAGAAAGGTGACAAGGAGGCTCACAAATATAAAGGAGCCCTGACTTTTACATGGACAATTCTTTTTAAAAAGATAAAAATGTATTACATAAGCGCCATAAACAGTGAAATATGCTTCTATTCAAAAAAATAAGTGAAGCTTTGTTTGGACATTATTTCCTTGCAAGAGCAGTACATATCCTTTGTAAACAACTACCATATTTACAATTTACTTTCCTTAATACTTAGGTAGGCCTGAAAGCCAGAAGAAAACATGAAAGAATGTACTTTGAAATAATCTTTACTGCTAAGGCAATATCAGTGAGGGTAAGCAGGTAATTCCTAAAGCAGATTTGTGTAAAACATTTTCTAGAGCACTGGACTAACCTGGGTAGTTAGCTCATTTGGTTAAAGGCCAAGATTGTATATGCTCAATCCAGGTCTCTTCTGGCCTGTTAGCTTTCCCCAGAGAGAAACATTTTACATATCTGCTCCACAGCCAAACTAGTCTTAACCCCAATCAGCCTCAAAAGGAAAACAAAAGTGAGGCAACAGTACTGGGGTTATCACAGTCTATTCTTCCTACAAAACAACAATAAAGTGCGTGTTCACAGATATGAGACAGCCACCTTATCTTCAAATACAGCAACACAATTAAAATTTGAATTTCAAATAACCCAACATGACTTACTTTCAATAAAAAATAAAAATCTCTAATTCACAATAGGTCTTTAAATGTGGCCCATTAGATCTGCTAGATATAGCAGTGAAATAGCAACAAAGTGTGCACTGGTACCTTAGAAGAAGGTCTCAAACAAGCAAATCTGAGACATTTCCAAATAGCACACACATCTGTACCAACTGAAAACCTTACTTTAAAATTGGCTTAAGTCTTTTTCCTCTACTTTTTTTTTGAGGAGCAGATTGTAAAGACATCAATTTAACTTGTACTAGGTAGTAGTGGCTTGTTTTTTCATACACCCAAGAAAGCTCTGCCAAATGTACTGATCTTCTGCTTCATCTATTCAAACAGAATAGTGGGTCAGGCTGCTGTGGCTCTCACTGTATGAATCCAGTTCATGTCTGCATTACTTACTGTCTTCATGAAAATGGTCCATTCTTCAGGGCCGTTTTCTTCACCATCATGTATCACTTCCTGCCTAAATCCAAGTTAAAATACATGCTCTCCATTGGTCTTCAATGCAGCTGGGTTCTGCACGGTCCTTTCCTTTTCATGTCACAGTAGCTGTTCACAAATACACTAAATATAGATATGTTCTGCTCTTGACATCTACACACTTACAAAAGCAGCTTCGTACTTTGTTTGGTGTGTTTTACTATGCTGGCTCACAAAAAAGCAGTTCTCATTTCTAAGCATGGTACTTTACAATTTAGAATGCATTAATACAACAGTGCATTGGAAAAGTACTGAACCTCTACAAAATAGCTTTACATTTTTAAACAAATGAATGTGATTTTTTTCACTTACACAAGCATAGGCTTTTTAATATTTCCACAAGATAAATATCTCAATTAAACTCTAAATTCGCTCTATTGTGTGCCACAGTGATGGGCTTAGGACAGTTAATACATTTAGAAGATCCTGTTTAGTGTTATTTACACTGATATGTCCATCATCACCTACTCTGGAAGGTGAACAAACAATATTCAGAATGTGAATTAATGTGTCAATAACTGGGAATGGTATAGTTTTAGTTAATAACTTGCAAAACATAGAATGGAAATTAGTCTTGAGTGGGGACTTTCATGCCTCTCTTATGGCCTGGGAAACTTTCAAAAGAGGTCAATGGGATATAGAATATAGAAAGGAGCCACTGCTAAGGTGGCCCTTAAGACAACAAAGGAAAAATTGACAAGCAGACATGGGTAAATTATCAGTAACAGGTTAGCAATTCATCTGGTACCGAAATCAAATGTTTAAGTCCTAAAATGTTGCTTTTAAAATATTCTTTCCATCCTGAAAGAGAAACTAGAGAAAAGGCATGATACCCTAAAGAAAGCAATGACTCAATTCAGCTTGTGACTTTATATTTTAAGCACCACTCAAAAAAAGTGGACATAAAGCAGGTGATTTGTTTGCCCATCACTATTCCAGCTACACAGCTGAGAGTTCTGGTCTCATTACACAACACTTTCTCTGTTCCCAGAAGATAAGACTGCCCTGCGACAAATGGGACAGGTGGAATTCTCCGACAACCAGCGGTCGATGCAGTGGACGTGGTACTCATGGGAGCAAGGTAGTTTACGAAGTTTGTTGCCTTCTGTGTATTCTGTAATGCAAACACTACATGTTTTCAATGCATCATTTTCACCAAAGCTTCTCATTGCCAAATTATCGATCTGTTCTTTGGTGAGTCCTCTGGGTTGGTCTTCATCATCTTCATTTAAAAGAAAAAACTGAGCCAGACTAAGGAATGGCAGAGAGCCACTCTCATCCAATGCAACTTGGGCCCTATGTCGGCCATCTCTTCTGGAAGGGCCAGATGAGCCTCCTTCACTATTGCCTTCGAACATCTCTGAGCTACTCTCTGAACCTTCTCCACTTGAACTGGGGCTAGGAGTTGAACTGGAACCACCACCAGAGCTCCCTCTTCCATTCCGTGACTCTACTACTCTCTCCACATTTCGGCCGGAAACTGAGGCACTAGGCTCTGAATCACTGTCACTGTACATAAAGTAGCTTAGCTCACCAAAACCTGTCATTATCTGCCTTAACATGGTTTGAATTGCAACAGATGTAGTTTCACTTATTCCAGTATTTAAGATTCTTCGAATAGGAATCCTGATAGTACTCACATAGGTTCTCACACCTGCACGTTCAGAACGTGAAAAGGTACGTCTAAAACCTCCACGTTCACTTTCATAAGTAACTGTGTTGTTTGGAGCCTGAGATCTTGATCGAGTTCTACTAGCTATACTATCTCTCTGCCGATATTCTCCAGGACGAACTCTTCTCACTTGAAGATCAAGAACTATGGTTGGAGGTCTTTGGCCTGATCCTGAGGATTCACTATTGCTACCTGTGTCTAAAGAACTTGTCCCCTGAGAGGGATTTCTTGATCCAGAAGCTGCAAAAAGACCTCTACCTAACAACTCCGGTCCAGATATCTGCTGTCTCAGGGTCACATGGTGCCGGGTTCTAGAACTTCCTTCAGGCTCATTTTCCGAAGACTGCTCTGAGGTCGGAGCTAAGATGCCATGGTAAGCTCTTCGTGGAATTTCATTGGTTGGATGCAGAGGTGACCGACTTCTTTCAGCTCTTGCTCTGGTTCTTCGATGTTCTGGGCTCCGGCTTCTTGCCCTCCTCTGACCTCTGGTGGTTGGCACTTCTGTGAATGCTTCAGTTGAATTGCGTTCTGCTCTAGATGGTCTGGCAAATGTTGATTCAAATGCAGAATTTTCCATTTGCCTTTGGCTGCTGCTCTCTCTGTTTTCTACACTAAGCCGCCTAGTGGATGGTTCACTTTCATTCTCTGCACTTTGGCTTCCATTATTACGGTTCACATTTATTTCTAAACTGAATCTGAAATCACCACTGTTGGGATTAGTCCGGCTCACTGCTCTCCAGGACTGGTTTCCTCTCTGACCACTTCTTGTTGTGTTTCCGGTATGTCTGACTGAGTTAAGCCAATCTATTATAGAATCACTGTTGGTCACATCATCTGATGACTCTCCAGCTGTTTAAAACAAAGAAGGGGAAGGGGGAGAGAAAGGAACTAAACGATTAGGACACTCATGTAATGCACATAAACATTAAAGAACTCTGAACACATTTTACAAATTTACATTGAAAAGAAAAAGCTAAGACACTTAAGAGTCAGCCAGTTCTCAACCTGTGGGTTATGGCCTCTTTGGGGGCTCAAACAACCCTTTCATGGTTTTCATGGCTATCAACTAAGACCATCTGCAGATCAGATATTTTACATTATGATTCATAACAGTAGCAAATTACAGCTTTGAAGGAACAATGAAATAACTTTATGGGTGGGGTCACCACAGCATGAAGAACTGTATTAAGCGGTCACAGCATTGGGAAGGCTGAGAGCCACTGCTCTAGAAGATGCTGAGACTGTGGGAAGGTATGGATTGTCTAGGCCACTGTCTAAACAAAATCAAACTACATCATCATAGTTGGGGGGTGAGGGGAAGTGTTGGGATTTTGGTCCAATTATATTTCTACCAAATTTTCATCAGTTTTAGCTGTCTTTGATACCATGAAGTTGTTTTAAAATGTAAGAATATTTATTATAGCCAGAGCAAAACTATAGACAAGGCTAAGTTTATAATTACTTGAATATTTGTCAATTATCAAGATTTTCAATTTCTATAAAACTAAAGACTATTATCAAATGAACAGTCTGAACCTAGAGTAATTTACACTTCCATCATAGCTCCGAGGTTCCTGCAGAGAGAGAAGCACCATTCCCCAGCATACTTGCTCTCTGTTTGACACTAACAGCAAACTCGCATCACCTGTGTCACCAAATATGCCTCATTGATAATGCCCCCCAGGAGGAACAAACACCCAACTGAAAGGTGCTGGGCTAACAAAGCAGCATTTCCTTTTGCTGATAAAGCCACATTCATAAATAAGGAAGTGAGTAGAAGAACATTTCAACGGATGTAGAAAACCAAGGGGAGGAAAATCAACTTAAATAGGTGGCTTTTCACTGTTGCTCAATTAACAATCCAAAGGTGAGGCAGACACAGCAGTGTCGCCCTCCTCCCCAAATAGCAAGAACATGCCATTTCTCTTTTTATGAGTACTTAGCACCACATTAACTTGTGGCATTTCTGGATAATCTTTGGTTTAAATTCACTATTAAAAAGTTCCTATGTTTCCAACCCTGACCCACCTCCCCAAATAAAATGTACCTCTATTTTCATCGGGACTCTGTGGTGGTGGACCCTCTTTAATTTGTTGTAGTCTTCTGAGCAACTCTTCCTCAGTACTTTCACCTGAAAGTTGAACAATGTGTTGCAAAATTACAAATTAAGAACAGCAGGTCAGTTTCTGTCTTTTTCCCCCACCCACGATTCTTTTTAAAGAAGGGTCCATACAAGATGACCTCAAATCTCAAGAACCTCTTGTGCAACTGGGATTACAACAGGCAAGTGCCACCATGTCCTGTCTGGCTTTGTGATCTGCTCTTTAAACTGTTTTGCCAGAAAGCACACTGAATAACAGCAGGGCCAGAACTGCAGTAAAGACATTCTAATTAAAGTTTAGTACTGTTTGCTCAAAATGCTCCACCTAAGCCTTGCTAAAACCCTTACATTTGAAAATGAATGAAACTGCTCTTAAGTTCTCACCTTTCTTACTCTTATCTCTAGCTCTCCTTTTCCCCCTCCCTTCCCTTCTCTCCATGTGGCCATGAGCGGCCTCCTCTTTCTACCTTCTGTCTGCCTTTCTACAATAAAGCTCTAAAATCATTTAAAAAAAAAAGAAAAAGAAAATGAATGAAAGCGTCCACAGGTTAGTGGAAAGTTGTAACTAGGATCAAATGAGACCATATCTCAGTGAAATTATAACTAAAGACAAAGTTCTAACTGCTGGTTTATCCACAGCTAACTCCGTAGGGTTGCAGGTGGGACACATTCAGAGAGTAAGATGAGATGACAAAATAAAATGAGTCTATCCTAGACACCAAAGGCCCTTTGGTTATTTTGTACCCAGATGCATAGCTAGCTAAACTGTTCACCTCAATTCTTATTTGATCCATTTCACTAAAGATTTATAATTCAAAAATCACAAACATCTCTGACAGGACTATTCTCATTATGAAAGAATAGAATCAGGCAATAAATATAGTAGCAACTACCATTTTGCATCTCCTGTATTAGTAACTTTTCATTAACTAAAGAAACCTTATAAAACAAGCTGTCTCTTAAAAACCCACAACTTACTTATATACACTACATGCGGCTTACCTGGTGTGCCCAGCAAGTTGTTGTCTCTCATAAGTCTATAATCTTCTTCACTGAGATTATTTACAAATTGATAGAAAGCCTCTTCCCGATCCAAGCGATCCATTTGACTTCTGCGCTGAGCTGCAGACTGGTCACCACTTCCTTTATCATTAGAATCTGAGTTCTCCATCTTGATGAACAAGTGGAAAATTGTCTAAAAAGAAAAAAGACCAAATTGAAAACAGACGCCATTATGCATTCCACCTTTATTTACTTGGAAACTAGAATGCAGGAATAGAAGTGAATTTTAAGAAAAACAAATAAGGGCTGGAAAGATGTCTCAGAGGTTAAGAGGACTGCTCTTCCAAAGGTCCTGAGTTCAATTCCCAGTGTCCACATGGTGGCTCACAGTCATCTGTAATGAGATCTGATGATCTCTTCTGGGGTGTCACAGCTACAGTGCACTTACATATAATAAATAAATAAATCCTTAAAAAGAAAAGAAAAAAAGAAAAACAAGTAAATGAAATGAGGCAGGCGATTTCTGAGTTCGAGGCCAGCCTGGTCTACAAAGTGAGTTCCAGGACAGCCAGGGCTATACAGAGAAACTCTGTCTCGAAAAAAACCACAAAACCAAGTGTTTGCGGTGTATGAAAAACTAGGAAATACACAGCAGTATTCCTAGTCTTCCTGGAGCACAAGCATGCATGCTCATGTTGTTATGGGGAAATGAGCAACTGGGGCTCTCTCACTGCTTGGCACCACTGCCCTCTGCACTTCCAGTTACCTCAATGCAACTGCAACTTGATATGATTTCAAGTATGGCATGTGTATCATCCTGTGACTTTTTAAAAACATGCAAGTATATACTCTTTGCGGTAACTCAGAAACACATTTGAACAACACGTATAAAAGGCACAGCAGAGGCTACCTACTTTTCACCACATTAGATGACCAAGGTTGCACTTTGGCAGATACTATCAGTGTGCTAAAGTAGTATAAAATTAGACTAAAATATTTGTCAAAATAGTCCCAAATCAGGAAAAATCTATGCTCTGCTAATTAGAAAACCCAAGGTGAAAGATCTCATCTAAAACATTTCATGTAAATAAAACATACATTGGACTATTATTTACCTGTTAAAAATGAAAGTTATGAGCTTTACAGGTCAGTGGATGAAGCTAGAAAAACAACCTGAGTAAGATAACCCAGACTCCAAGAAAAATGATGTTTTCTTTTATATGTGGATGTTATTTTCTAAGACCTTGATAGGCATGTTACAATTCATATAACCAGAGGTTAGGTATCAAGTAAGAAACTAGGGGAAGGTGGTTTTGTGTGCCTGTTTTCTAAAAAGAGAGAAAGGGATGGAGTTGGATGAGTTGAAAGGATCACAGTGGAGTTGGAAAGGGAAACCATGGTCAATATATTGCATTAAAAAAAACTTTTATTCCTTTCCTTTCCTTTTTTCTTCTTTTTTTTTCCTCTGAGGCACAGTTTCTCTGTGTAACCCTGGATGTCCTAGAACAGAGATCTGCCTGCTTTTGCTTCCCAAGTGCTGGGATTAAATGCACATACCACCACCATCCAGCCAAAATCTTTTTCAATCAAGAAAAAAAAAAAAAAAAAGCAAAAATGAAGGCTTATTCAAAAGTTTCCAAATGGCTCACTTTTTTTGAGTAAAGAAAGCCATTTTATCAATGACAAATAAAATTTTAAGAGCAGAAATGTGTACAAAGGAAATTAATTTATTAGCACTAGCCTTTTATTTACTATAGTTATATAAAAAGTGAGGAACTAGACAGAATGCCATTGACCATGTAAGTTAATCTTCATGGCCTAGCTTTCTGAATGGTAGAATTAGAGGTGATTTGAAATGGTAAAGATATATGGAATAGGAAAAAAAAAAACTGGTTGGACTATTTAGTTTTATCAAAACTCAAGATGTTTTAAAGCCTCTGGTCACTCATTTCATTTTCAACAAAGACTTTGAAGAAAATATGAATCCATCATGTTACTGAACCAGTAGTGTCAAGATAAACCTCATTCTTGTGGCTTTAATCATCTTTAGTTGTATGGATTTGTTTTTGTCAAAAAAAATTTCTTTTGAGACAGGATTTCACTATATAGCCTTGGCTGGCCTAGAACTCACTCTGTAGCCCAGTGCAGGCTCAGACTTAAGAGATCTGCCATCTGAGTGCTGGCATTCTTTCAGAAATCTACCAAGTTGTTTTTGTTTTGAAGAGAGGGCTTTACTTTGTAGCCTATGCTGGACTTGAACTCATGGCAATCAATTCTCCTGCTTCATCTGAGCCACAGGTTTAACCTTGGTTAGATTTTATTATAATTTATAGAACTTGGGTCAAAGATCATTTCTTTTTCCTTAATAAGGACGACCTTAATTCCTTCAAAATACAAATGGCTTGAGGAATTAGGTTTGGCTGTAACTTGATAATGTCTCTTAATGGCAAAAGGACATGCAAAACTTGAAAGAAACGCTGGCACAACAGGCTATCAAAGACAGGGGAGCTCTATTCCTTTGATGTTTACCAGATCTCTGAACTCCAACTACACTTCTAAAAGCAAAAATCAACTTCATTGCTGGGGCAACTGTTTGGTGGTTAAGAGTATTGGCTCCTGCAGGGCAATGGTGGCACATACTCTTAAATCCCAGCACTCAGATGGCAGAGATGGGCAGATCTCTGAGAGTTCAAGTTCAGCCTGGTCTATAGAATGAACTTTAAGATAGGACAACCAAAGCTACACAGAGAAACCCTGTCTCAAACCATGCCCCTAGTCCAAACAAAGAGCACTGGCTGCTCTAGCAGAGGATACAAGTTCTATAATTTCCTGCATGATAGCTCACAACTGCCTGTAACTCCATCTCTAGGGGATCTGGCACTCTCTTCTTGGTCTCCAGATACTAATCAATCATTTGGTGCACACACATGCGTGCAGGTCAAAATAAATAAATAACACGCCCCCCCCCAACCCAAAAACCATACGAAGCACCCATATATATATAAAATAAAAATAAGTAAATCTCAAAATAAAAATCATACAGCATATAAATAGTAACTCAATGAAACCCTAAGTTATACTTGGGAATTGAATCTCTAAGAGACGACTATGCACCATATTAAGAAAGCAAAGCCCATGGATTACTAAAGAGCTGGTACATGCAAGTGATGAGGCAGTTTCAAAGATGTAAAATGCACACCACCTGCCCCCAAATCTATGAATGACACAAAACTAAAATGACATGTAAAAAAATTCCATTTCAAGTCACTCACAGTGGACAAACAGTGGTCACTGAGGTATACTGACTTCAGACTTGAGAACAATGCCCTAAATAGAATGACCTTCTTCTCACTGGTTAACTTATATTAGGTGGCAATGTAATAAACTATTATTATTACACATTGAGATTAATCAGCAACAACTTTATCAGGCCAAATCATAGCAGCACAAGGTTGTAATCCCAGATACTTAGGAGACTGAGGACAAAAGGTTGTTTTTTTCTTTTTCTTTTTTTCGAGACAGGGTTTTTCTGTGTGGCCCTGGCTGCCCTGGAACTCACTCTGTAGACCAGGGTTGTCCTCAAACTCAGAAATCTGCCTGCCTCTGCCTCCCGAGTGCTGGGATTAAAGGAGTGCGCCACCACTGCCCAGAGACAAAAGATGTTTTAGATATATTTTTAAAGGTTTCGTGGATCACAAAAGCTGACCCCAAACTGTGGATCCCTGACTCCATGATCCAAGTATTGTAGAAACAGGTGTGTGCTACCATGCCTGGCTCTGAGAACAAAGGAGTTTGAATACCTGGCTAACCTGGGCAACACAGTAATACCTCATCCTCCAAACAAGAACCAAAACCAAAACCAAATAACCGCAACAAAACCAAAAGAAACAAGGAAAAGGGAGGAGTGACCCTTCTGTAAATTTTAGCTTCTCTTTCACCTAAGGTTCCCATGCTGAAATCCTAACTGTCAAAGTTATAGTAAAAGGAAGTAAGGATTAGTATGCCCTTCTTGGAGAAACCTTTAGAGAGCTACCTTCTTTAATGGGACTACAGTGAGAACCATGAAGTCAACCCTCATCAGACACCAAGCTGCCCAGGTCTTGATTCTGACTACTCAGCTTCATGAGATCTCTAAGCTTCTGTTGTTTATAAGATATGCAGCTTAGGACGTCCTATTATAGTAGCCCAAACCAACAATGACAATATGAAAATAAATTTGTGCTGCAGAGTACTATAATTTACCCTCCCCCACATACACATGTAACAATGTACCAGTATCTTCATAAATCAGTCCTGAAGGGAAAAATAAAACCTCAGTATAGTAGCTCACACCTATAATCCTCATACTTGGAAGACCAAGCAAGGCAAGAGTTCAAAGCCAGCTCAAGATACAAGGACTGTCTCTAAAAAATAAAATCAAAACCCTATTCCAGATTTTACAAAAGCACAAAGAGGCCTGATCTTATTAAATGTAAACAGTGTAGGAATAGTCACACTCAGATTTCCATTCTATTTCCCATAAACCACCGTTCTCTAAACCATCCTTTTACTGTTTAAGTCAATAAGATAAGCATGAAAGGAGACAGAGGGTGGGCCCATAGTGTTTTCAGTTTCCTAGCTCATTACTAAGTCTCATTTTTATAGAAATTTCTGACAAGTGTTTTAATAACTTGCCACTATGGAAGGACCAGAACAAAGTGAACAGTCATAAAAGTACATGGGCCAGAAGTATTAAATAAGGGCTGCTGAGATGGCAGCGGTTTAAAATCACTGACTGCTCTCCCAAAGGTCCTGAGTTCAAATCCCAGCAACCACATGGTGGCTCACAACCATCCATAAAGAAATCTGATGCCCTCTTCTGAAGTGTCTGAAGACAGCTACAGTGTACTTACATATAATAAATAAAATATTTTTTTTAAAGATTTATTTTATTTTAAAATATTTATTTTAAAATATTTTTAAAAAGGAGTATAAACAAATATTTAAAAACACACACACATGCTGCCATTTTCCTTACAAGTAACACAAATTGGTAGTGGTAGCAGCAACTGTTTTTTTTTTTTTTAACACAAAAACACAAAGGGAAAAAGAAAACAGAACCCTCAAGTCATAATTTCCTAAAGAAAACCACCACTAATGTTTAAGGACACAAAACAGAATAAAGGACCAGCTCAAATTCCTTTTACGTCCATGATGTGCTGTTCTACAGTCCCCCTACATATCTGAAAAAAATTCCATATATTTCTGCAACATATTTCTTATTCCAACTACAAGCAAACTAGCAAGGCCTTGCTAAATAGAACAGTGTTTGCTAAGGCAGTGGCTTCCATCAGAAAAGCATGTTGCTTGTAGTTATTTTGGGGACAAGAATAATAAAATCTGATTTAATTCATTCCCTACTTCTACCCTAACTCTCCATCTTTCAGCTTTAATTCTGCATTGGCTAAAAGCACTAGGAAGGGACATCCACCCCGTGGGGAAAGCCAGAATGGTGAGTTACACCTCAGGTTCCAGAACTTGAGGTACCTGCTTAAACATTTTGAAAGAAAAGGGAATTCTGAATGCAAGCAGTGGTCTTAACACCAGGTAAAGGAGTCCTGCCTGTATTGGCTGTAGCATGCAGACATGAAGAAAGGTAATAAAGTTAAGTCACAAGGTCTACTTGACAGATGCTATGCTCCTATTGTTTGAGAGGTGGAAAAACTTTTTTTGTTGTTTTTTGTTTTGTTTTTTGTTTTTTGTTTTTCGAGACAGGGTTTCTCTGTGTAGCCCTGGCTGTCCTGGAACTCACTTTGTAGACCAGGCTGGCCTCGAACTCAGAAATCTACCTGCCTCTGCCTCCCAAGTGCTGGGATTAAAGGTGTGCGCACGCCCGGTGGAAAAAACATTTTAAAGGTAAAGATGTGTTGCAGATGTTAGGAAACCATGATCCAACTAACTAAGCCAGAATTTTCACTACTGTAGTATAAAATAATCAGCAAAAAATGTTGATAGCCTTTAAGACATGTATGATGAAAGGAATTATATACATTTCCAGTTAAACTAGTAACAGAGAAAAAAGAACATATTGCTCAGTGGCAGAGTACTTGTCTCATACATGTGAAGCCCTGATTTGCTACTGTGAGCTGAGGGGGGAGACAAGGCCTACACATCCTTGGAATCCTTCCACATAACCAGAGAGGGTCTTTATTCTATCACCTCATTCTCAAGGTTTAATATTCATATCACAGATCATACACTTGTATATATAACTAGCTTCAGACATTTTAAAACAATACTTTCCTCAAAAGATTACCAATACAAGTCAACTATAGAGAAAAATCCAACTACTCTTAAAGCACTTAGCTCTTTTACCTGCCCCTGACTATAAAATATAAAAACAGATCTTTTAAAACAATTGTCCATTTAGTCCTGACAACAGTCCAATGAAGTAGGGAACATACCTCAATTTCACACTTTCACAAGTGAGAAGCTAAGAACAGGAGAAAATGATTGTGTGAAAGCCCCATGGATAGTGACTGGTCAGCAATTAAATACAAGTCTACTGATTCCAAAGGCAATCAAGCTTTCACTAAATGACTACTGCCTCCCTGAACACCCCACACTGTAATTTAAAATATATTCCTTAAATCCCAATAGTTATACTGAATCTCACCATGCACTTCTTTTATGCTTTCAATCATGGGGGGAAAAGTTGTTGTAGTGCTGAGGATTGAACCTAGGGCCTTACGTATGCAAGACAAGCACCCTAGCACACTGAGCTGCATCTTAGCATTCTGAAGCATTTTGACTGTTAACCTCCTGCCTTGGCCTCCCAGGTAGAGAGATTACAGGCCCATGTCATAAAGCCCACTAACAAAACAGCTTTCGGGGCTGGAGAGATGGCTCAGTGGTTAAGAGCACCGACTGCTCTTCCGAAGGTTCTAAGTTCAAATCCCAGCAACCACATGGTGGCTCACAACCATCCGTAATGAGATCTGACGCCCTCTTCTGATGCATCTGAAGACAACTACAGTGTACTTACATATAATAATAAATAAATCTTAAAAAAAAACAGCTTTCAATTGATACTCACTCTTCTACTAAGTTATAACCCCAGCCCACAAAACATTGTGTCCTGGCATAAACAGCTGGATTTTCTCTTTTCTGCTCTGCTTTTGGAGGACATGGTCTCACTATGGAGCGTAAGCCCGTGTTACCATGCTGGCTCTGTAATTTTTCTGACAGTGCTGGAAATGGCTTATGCATATCAGCCAAACACTCTACCACTGAGCAATACAGCTCAGCTTACATCCTACTTCTTAGGCTTTATCATTTTTATCAATAAAGTATAAGTTCAATAATACTAACACCAAAAAGAAAAACCACCTGTTCATTTAACCATAGTCAAGTATGGTAATGGACGCCTTTATCCCAGCACTCAAGACAGGCAGATCGGAGTCTGAGCACAGCATAGTTTTATATAGTAAAACCTTGTCTCAGGAAGATCAGAAGTTCAAGGCCTGTCTGTGCTACAGTTAGATCCAGGGTAGCTTAAGCAATTTCATGAGACGTGAATATAAAGTAAAAAAGGGTATTCGGACTACAAATCAGTAGTAGAGCACTTGCCTGGTATGTGTAAGGCTTTAGTTTTAACCCCCAGGTTTGTAAAAATAATATACAAAGTTAAATCAAATGATCTACTAGATTTGATGTCAGTTCTATCATGTACAAAGATACTAAAAATGTTAAGAATTTTTCTTAGTCAAGTGGTGGTGTTATATGCCTTCAATCTCAGCACTTAGGAGCCAAAGGGATCTGAGTTCAAGGCCAGCTTGGTATACATAGTGAGTGCCAGGGGGGCTACCCAGAGAAGCCCTGTTTAAAAAAAAAGGAATTTTCCTTTGTAGAATGTTTAAGTTTCATTAAATATACAATATATGCAAGTAGATGGATGGTGAGCTGTGCTTTTCTGTCATCTCTCACTTTTAAAAACACAAAGCATTATAAAAAAAAAAACCAGGGCATAGTGCAACATACCTTTAATTCCAGCACTCAGGAGGCAGAAGTAGGCAGAATTCGAGTTCCAGGCTAGACAGTGCTACACTATCAAAAACAAAAAGCAAAACCAAAACAATGACAGAGGGGATAGAGATGGCTCCTTAGCTTCGAGTACTTGTTCCCCTTACACAAGACCTGATTTGATTCCCAGCACTACATGAGGGCTCACTATGATCAATAACTTTGGTTCCAGGGGATCTGACATCCTCCCTTGTCCACATGGGCAACAGACACACATATGATGCACATATAGGTAAAATACTTATACAAATACATCTAATTGAAAAAAAAACAGAACAGAGTTGTTTTACTGCGTTTATTTATGGGAAGATTTTGCTCACTGTCCACACAATTTGTTAATAAACTTCCAGCACTACACTAGCAGTACAGTACACTCAACTCTCCTAAGACACCATATTAAGGAGAGATTACCTATTACCCAAATAGTAATGCACACTTAGCTTTTCTTGTAATGTCCTATCTTTACCTCTTGAAAGGGTAGTTGAGAAGTCCAAAATGCATTCAGGAATGTCCCTCATGCCCAAGCTCTTTGCAGAATAGTCCTGGACTTATAGTCCACAATTCTAACTATAAGTCTTTAAAACAATTGATAGAGTATTAATAACTATATAGTAAAATAAAGGACAAAACTGTGCTATGCTACCAATGTATAGGATCAGGTTAGTGGAAAGCCACTCAGATGACACTCCATCTCACTCAAGTCATTCAGATAGTGAATTTAATCTCCAGCTGACAGTAGTCAGTAACCACAATACTACTTCAAGATTTAAGAGTCCTTATCAAGCTGGGCCTGTGAAAAACTCCTGTAATTCTAGCAGTCAGAAGCCCAAGCCCAAGGCAGTCAGAAGATCATGAGTTCAAGCATGGCCTGGGCTACACAACAAATCTTAAGCAAAACAAAACAAAAATATTTTCCCAAAAGACCCAGAATATGAGACAGGAAGATTTCCATGAGGTTGTTATATAATTAGCTCCAGGACAGCTTGTACTACAGATGAAACCTTGCCTTAAAAAAAAAAAGAAAGGGGCTGGTGAGATGGCTCAGCGGGTAAGAGCACCCCACTGCTCTTCCGAAGGTGATAAGTTCAAATCCCAGCATCCACATGGTGGCTCACAATCATCCATAACGAGATCTGGCGCCCTCTTCTGGAGTGTCTGAAGACAGCTACAGTGTACTTAGATATAATAAATTAAAAAAAATAAAAAATTTAAAAAATAATAAATTAATTAAAAATAGGGGGCTGGCGAAATGGCTCAGTGGGTAAGAACACTGACTGCTCTTCGAAGGTCCTGAGTTCAAATCCCAGCAACCACATGGTGGCTCACACCATTTATAACAAGATCTGACACCCTCTTCTGGTGTGTCTGAAAACAGCTACAGTGTACTTAATAAATAAATCTTTAAAAAATAAAAATAAAATAGCCAAAAAAGGACTGGCATATATCACCTATACCAACAAATTTCATTTTAGTTGAGGAAAACAAGTCTTTTAAGACCAAACATAACTCTATCCTTCCTGAGGTACTGTTGCTACACAGAAATCATGTGTAGGCCTTTAACCCTGACTCATACACTAAGAACATTTTATACCTGCATCTAAGTTATCATCAAACTAGTATATCTCCCTAACCAGAAAGAATCATTCCTATCAGACTCCTTTAGACTGCCACAGGTCACCAACAGTAATCTGTAGGTGTGCAGTTATTACCATTAACCTACCTTAAGCACATGAGCTCATGCAAACAGACAATTATGCTGCTGTCTACTACAGATATTTGTTCCACGCATATATTGGTGCTGCTATAATTAATGGAATAAAAATCTCAAGTTTAATATGAGAAAATCTACAGTAAAATTGACAATTACAAATTTCAGGTGGAAAATCCTATGTTCAAAACCATATACACCCATAAACAAGATAACCATCTTTGAAAAACACCTCAGTAAACTGAAGGAGGAAAGATGAACTGCTTTATACACTATCTAGGAAATATCCCCATTCAAAGGTGAAATAAATAATGAAGGAAAAACAATGCAACTATAACTATCTGAGCATTGGTTATCAAAACTTCAAAGTACTGTATTTTGGGCCACTAGGATTTAGAAATCTCCATGTTAGATAAGTAACAGAATGTCCTCCTCCTAGACAGTGACTTAAAAGTCCATAACCTTATTTTTGACTTCTTTTAATCTGTTACCCACTCTAGAGTAAGTCAAAGGAACAGGATGCTAGTCCAAGAGGTATTTATTTCCCAGTCCTCTAGGATTATGGAAAAAGTACATGGAATGCAATTTTATAAATGCTCCACTTGTCTCCTCTTCCTGGAAGCCTTATTACAATGTTAACTGAAAATTATCAGCCTAACATTTCTCTCTTTTTTTTTTTCTGGTTTTTCAAGTCAGTTTCTCTGTGTAGCCCTGGCTGTCCTGGAACTCACTCTGTAGAACAGGCTGGCCTCAAACTCAGAAATCCGCCTGCCTCTGTCTCCCAAGTGCTGGCTACCACTGCCCAGCTCAGCCTAACATTTCTAAAGAATTTGTTATTAAGCTATTTCTTTAAAAGACTCCTGATTTTTTTTTGAAACAAGATCTTACTATCTTGTGTGGAATTCACTATATAGATCTGGTGGACTCAAATTGTGGTGATCTTCCTGTGTGTCTGGCCCTCCAACTGTCAGGATTCCAGATGTGGGCCACCATGGCATTGACTTTTCTTTTAAGTAAATTTCTCAACTTACACCAAGAATATTACTAGATGAAATAGGAACTCTATAGCAAACCACCCAAATAATGTATACTGGTTGATAACTCTCCCCTCTCACCTGGTCCACCGATGCAAATTACTTTAGAATTTATAGTTTTGATACAAGATAACTTACAGATTATCACTTTTAATTTCCACTAGCTTTCTGGTAACTGGAAAACCAACAGGTATAGAGGTGAGTTTGGTGTCTTCAGTGTTGGGACAGACCTGAGATAAAATAAGTGCTTCAAAACCATAAGCAGTTGGCTTAGGACAATCCAAGTTTGCATTTGCTTTCTTCTTAAGTGTACTGGTTAGCACAAGTAATTTATACGTTTATTTTACAATGTTGATAATAATGAAAAAATTAATTCCAATTAGAGTAATACATACCAATATGACTTCTTGAATCTTGAAGTGGAAAAGAAAATTATGGCACACAAATTAACACATATTCTATTGGTATTTCATTTATTCACTGAACATTTAAAAACAATTTCTTATACCCAGGTCTCTAACAATATCTTAAAAGCAGCATACTTTTTTCTTTCCTTCAGTGCACACTTAATCCTAGCACTCAGGAGGCAGAGGCAAGTGGATCTCTAAGTTCCAAGCCAGCCTGATCTACAGAACTCGTTCCAGGATTACATAGAGAGACTGTCTTGAAAAAGAGCATGATAGGGCCGGGCGTGGTGGCGCACGCCTTTAATCCCAGCACTCGGGAGGCAGAGGCAGGCGAATTTCTGAGTTCGAGGCCAGCCTGGTCTACAAAGTGAGTTCCAGGACAGCCAGGGCTATACAGAGAAACCCTGTCTCGAAACCCCCCCCCCAAAAAAAAAAGAAAAACAGCATGATAGATAGATAGATAGATAGATAGATAGATAGATAGATAGATAGAGGCCACAGATAAAAAGCACAGATGACTTTCAGGTACTGAAAAGGTACCCTTTGAATTCACAGTAGAAAGTACGCATTATGAATAGCTAACACCAATGAATCCATTCAACCACATGACTGTAGAATAGAACGTATATTTGTAAAATGCCGTCTATATTATAAATCACCAGGAGACAACACAAAAATAATTACCTGTCTTTTAGGACATAGTATTGAAATCCAATAAACTGGATTTTAGTTTTCTTCACTCCGCTCTAGAAAAAAAAAGCATTCATTATTCTTCCTGTTACAAAATCCATATTTTCTTTGAAATAAAACAAATTCTTAAAAACACATTATATATATATATATATATATATATATATAAAATAACCCAACCTAACTCAATGTTAGTATTAGGATATTTGGACAACCAAGGTCAGAAGGAACCAGGAGTTAGATAAAAGATTTCCTTTAAAGGCCAAGAGGCAATCTACCTTTTAATATTAGCTTGTTTAAAATAGGCTTTTCCTTATCAGACTAATAATTATTTTCAAGTTCTATGAGCCACTTTCAAGGACTTATTTGGTATACCACAGTAGCCTAAGGCAGAAATTAAAATAATAAAAATCATCAGGACACTTTATCCTAAGGGATGTTTGTGACCTTTTCAGCACGATTGTCTGCCCTAAAATAGTTATCTTAAAGGGTGCTTGGGTTGGTCTTTTTAGATACTTAACCTGTATTTCAGAAACTGATTTGAAGAAAAGGTGGACCTATAATTGTGCCTATCTAATTATAAAGAATCAAAGAAATGATTAGGACCACACTTCCTATTCTTTCTGTCTTCAATCATCCAAACGCACGGTGGCTAACTACAAGTCAAGAAATGTAAGCAACTTATTTCTAGAAGAAAAAAAAAAAAAACATATATATAGTGGGCCCTGCCAAGAGCGCATGAGAATCTGGTATAAATTCTTTTCCCCTCCAAAAGAAGAAAAAAAAATGACCTAAATAACTAGTCTCCTAGGCCTCAGATGCCAGACGAACCTGTGGAATAAGTATGGTGAAACTGTCCAGGAAAAGAACGTGGCTGTCTCCTCCATCTTGAAATTAATCAGCAGAAGGGGGAAAGGGACTGAGTATTCAGGAAGCAGAAGCCCAACCGGTTAATACTAGTTACTAAGCTATGGCGTACGTGGCAGGTACCGCCCGCCTGTCCGCAGAAGCAGAGACCCTTAGGGGTTTTTTCTGAGTGGGGGAGGGGTAGGGCTGCTGGCAGATCACACGGAAATTAACTTGAAAATAGTCTGGCTCAATTCCCACACTTACCAGGGAAAAGAACCCGCAACGTCTTTTCCCTCCGTTTTTTTTTTTTTAATTTTTTTTTCTTGTGAGGAGGAAAACCCTTCTAGTAAAATCTGGCCAAGGATACACTTAGGGCTAAAGGTACAGGGAAGCAAACCACGTTTGTCTCCGATCCTCCCGGAAGACTGTCACCCGTAGCCCCAGAGGTTAACAAACTGGTCATGCCCTACAGAAGCGTTCAAAATGGGGCTCTGCGACTCCTGTGAAAATCTGAAGGCTCGAGAGTTCCCAACACCCGACTTAAGAGCACCTCCACCCCACTTCCCCAAACCCTTGCCCGATACGCAACGCGGGGCGACGACGATGGGGGGGGGGGGCTCTGAGTAAGGAGAAGCACTGGAGCCATCCTCACGCCTGAGGCCCGGAGTCCAGGCTCGCCTCCCCGGCGTTCCTAGCTCCGGAGGGCCGGGTCCCGACTCCTTCCCCTTCTTCCTCGAGCGGGGCCGACACACGCCACCCAACTAAAATGGCAGCGGCGACTACGCCACTGAGCCCCCCACAGCCTTGAGCCCCGGTCCGGAGGCCGTAGTGGGTGTCTCGGCCTCGGCTGGCCAACTCGGGCCATTTTGAGGGCCGCAGCGCCCCTGCCTGCCTCCAGTCCGACACCCCACTTCTCCGGGTGCCCGTACCCTCACTTACGCGGTGTTTCGGCCGGGAGGGGACTCACTGGGCTCCGCCGCCGCCGCCGCTGCCGCGTTCTAGCCCGCCTCTAGAAGAACGCCAGTTCGGAGACGTAGCTCAAGCAGCCATTATCTTCCCATTGTTACCTAGCACTGACAGGAAACGACTGCACACAACAGGAAGTGATGCTGCTCTCCCAGCTTCACAGGCCCCGCCCACACTGCTGGCCAGCCAATCCCAGTTGAGCTCTCAAAAAGGCCTGGTGGGCAGAGGAGGGGCCGGGCAGACTACCGGCCCAGGCGGGCGGCGGGTCGGGAAAAAAATGCTGCTGGGACGCCCACCATGTGACAGGCCCCACCCTCCTTCGCCATTTTGAATGGTAGCGAGAAATTCGCGTTCTGAGAATTGTGGGAACCTTCGCTTTCCCATTTTGAAAGCTGAAGGGGACTTCATAGTCGGGCCGCTTGAAGCCCTTCTCAGAGAACAAGAATGTAGTATCAGTGTAACTGGCATTGATCCACCCAGTCCAGACTAGCGTAGACGGCAGCCAACCTTTTTATTCAACATGTATTTATCGAATGCCAACTGTAGATCAAGCACAGCTGTAGATGTTGAGGAAGTTGAACCATAAATTAAGTTGAAATAGTCCAAGAATTCTCAGTCCTTATGGGACTTGGTAATCTAGGGTGAACACACTTATAAAACAATTAGTTGCTGAATACTGGAGATTAAAAAGTGGGGAAGTGGGTGGGGCATACACCTTGGGGACAAAAGTGAATTTGCAATGTTAAAAAGTGGTGGGGAAGAACTCCGCGAGGCTCTAACTAAAGTACTTTAAAAGGGTGTGGCGATTTGTAAATGGATGGGAAAAAGTGATAGTGGGGGAATTCGAAAAGGGCGGTTAAGGAAGCATCTATTGGATGCAAAGCTTAAAGAAAGGACCTGAGGGAATGCGCCATACACCTTTCAGTTCCCATTGATCAGTTAAAGGGGAAAAGAACCCAAACCCGCTTTAAACTACGTCTCTGTGTCCCCACCCTATTTTTCTGTTTTCTGATAAAAGAATAGGTAGACTAACTTTTTTACTGTTGTTCCAACGAACCTAACTTATTGCTTGTTGCTTAAAGTGGGCTGGAAGCTGGTCAATGGTGGCTCACCTTTAACGCCAGCACTCAGGAGGCAGAGGCAGGCAGACCTCTGTGTGAGTTTAAGGCCAGCCGGCTCTACAGAGTTAGTTCCAGGACAGCAAAGACCTACAAAGAATAAACCCTGTCTCATAAAACCAAAAGAAAAAAGAAAAAAGAAGCAAAAATCAAACAAACCATCAACAAATAGCACACACTTAAACTACACTATAATATTTTTCTTTTGATATTTTTACATGGATCGTCTAGGCCTCACCTCACCTCCCAGAGAAACTCGTGACCACTATATTTAACCTTCTCCAGCGCCATTACCTACGTAATTTTCTGTAAAGTACTTCAACTCTGTTTATCTCACCGTTTAAGAATGCGGTAAAGGGCTGGAGAGATGACTCAGTGGTTAAGCACACAGACTGTTTTTCCAGAGGCGCTGAGTTCAATTCCCAGCAACCACGCGGTGGCTCCCAACCGCCTGCCATGTGATCCGATGCTCTCATCTGCTGTGTCTGTAGACCGCGACCGTGTAATCACATACATAAAATAAATAAATCTTAAAAAAAAAAAAAAAGAACACGCCGGGCAGTGGTGGCACACGCCTTTAATCCCAGCACTCGGGAGGCAGAGGCAGGTGGATTTCTGAGTTCGAGGCCACCCTGGTCTACAAAGTGAGCTCCAGGACAGCCAGGGCTACACAGAGAAACCCTGTCTCAAAAAAAACCAAAAAAAATAAATAAAAAAAGAGAGACAGGGCTTTTCTGTGTAGCCCTGGCTGTCCTGGAACTCACTCTGTAGACCAGGCTGGCCTCGAACTCAGCCTCTGCCTCCCGAGTGCTGGGATTAAAGGCGTGTGCCACCACGCCCGGCTAAATTACACTTTGTGTGTGTTTGTGTGTGTGTGTGTGTGTGTATGTGTTTGCGCCTGCTATGTTGTTCAAACGTTCTTACTTTCCACCCACCTTGTGGGCTGTCCCAGGGATTGAATTCAAGGCCAGAATGCCTGTTGAGGCCAAAGCTTAAAAAAAAGAAATATATCTATACTCTAGATAGAAGTCTACATTCCTTGGGGCGGGGGAGATTTGTGGTTTTTTCCCCAGTACTAAGGATGGGCCTTAGCAAGCACTTGACCACTAAGTTAAATGCCCAACCTCTACAAGTTTATATGAGCATACATGCAAGTAAAGTATAATCATTATTAACCATTTAACCTTTTTTAAAAATCTTTTTCTGTATTGTCTTAGAGATTTCACAGTTTCCATGTATTTAATAGATTTTAGAAAGGAGGACAGTCTTTTTCTTTCTTTTTTTGTTTTTGTTTTTGTTTTGTTTTGTTTTGTTTTTCGAGACAGGGTTTCTCTGTGTAGCCCTGGCTGTCCTGGAATTCACTTTGTAGACCAGGTTGGCCTCAAACTCAGAAATCCGCCTGCCTCTGCCTCCTGAGTGATGGGATTAAACGCAGGCGCCACCACGCCCGGCCTAGGGACAGTCTTTTTCATTCAGTAAGTAAAAGCAGTAAGAATGCAAAACAAGAAAATAAAATAAAAGAGTTCCTATCCATTTATTCCTTCTATGGTCCAAATACACACCTTGCCTCTGTTTCTGAAGACATATGTTCCCATGCTCGTTCATAAGCACAAAGCTGCTTCAGGTATTTAGGAAATTATTCACATCATGTAGCCCATGATGCCATTTGAGTACACTCTAGAACCATCCAAGCAAACACTATTGAATAGTTAGTTCCCATTTGGCCTACTTATGTGACTCATGTGACAATGAAATGGCTGGAAAGAAAAAAAACATCTCCTCGTGTTCATTTCGGTAATCTGCTGACCACTGTTTAGATCTATCAGTAACTATCATCACAAGACCCGCTCTGTAGCAAGACAGTCATTGAATCAATATCAATGTAAAGAACATAGGAGAAGAGTGTACCAGTGGAAGTACCAAGAACAGATGCCATTTGTGCCTGAGACCTGAAAGGGCGGTTCTGGAAAATGAGGGAGGAACTGAGAGAGACTGAACAGCCTTTTTTACATTCCCTGGGTTGAGAAAATGGAGCTTGGGGTGCTGAAGCACTAAATGGTTTTCTCCAACAAAGATTCTGTTTTATTTCCTTCACAGCACTCACACATTAGAATTTAATTGGTCCATTTGCTTGTATATTGATTTTATTTGTATGTTTATAATCTATCAGTCTTCCTGCTTGCTGCCTCCTACCCCTCTGAGAGTAAACACCATGGGAACTGAAGCTTGGCTCCACCCCTTCACAGCAGAATCTCCCCAGCCTAAAATACCAACAATCACCCAATCAATACTTGTAAATGAATCAACAAGCTACCATGTAGTTATTATTGCAGATTTCGAATCTCTCCTAATAGCAATGAAAATCATTAGTTTTTTTTAAAGAAAGATCAATGTTATCTGATTCAATATTGTCTTGTTTTTGTTTTTGTTTTTAAAAGCTCTTTATGTATGCTACGTGTTTGATTTTGTTTTTTCTTTTTAAAAAATAATATTTAAATTTAGGGATAGCATTTACAGCTGTGGTGTGTTCTAAGCTTCATTTTTCTCTCTAGAAATATCCCCACTATTTTAAGATATAATAAGTAAGTGCTGTTTTTAAGACAGTCCAAAGGTTGTGTGGAAAAGACAGCCTCAGAATATTTACTTAGTTCTCATACTGCCTCTAATGGCTTTCAAGAATCTTTTGAGTAACAATCATGGACCTCTCTGACACCCCCAGTGAGTCCAGTATATTTCACCTTGCCATTCCACACACTGGACCTTCTTCAGCTTCTGGCTCTAACCATCGTCCCTCTCCCCGCCACGGCCCTTTAACTCTGTCCTTTGGTCAGGTTTCAGCCCAGGTAAGATCACAACAGAGCTTTATTCTCCCCAGCAGGTCACCTCATCTTCACTTGGCATAACAAACACTCATTTTGCATTGTAGATAGCATGTCTATTTCATGAGAACAAATACTGCCTCTTTTGAAGGTCGCTGAACAAGGTAATAGATACTCTGTAACTATTTGAATAAATGGGTAGATGGGAAATAAATCTGGGGGCTGGAGAGGAGGCTCTGTGTTTAAGAGCACTGACTGCTCTTCCAGAGGTCCTGAGTTCAATTCCCAGCAACCACATGGTGGCTCACAACCATATAAAATGAGATCTGATGCCCTCTTCTGTTGTGTCTAAAGACAGCTACAGTGTACTCATATAAATAAATAATAAATAAATAAATAAATAAATAAATAAATAAATAAAACAAACTTTAAAAAAGAAAGAAAATCCACTGGCCCAAATCTTTTACCCAGGAAACCATTTTTTTTTTTTTTTTTTTTTTTTAGTTTTTAGTGCTTCCATTCTACTGATGGCTCTTTAGAAGTTCACTCTAACAGTTAAGATATAAGTGAACTGTAAAAGCCTTCTTCAGTTGGTTCCGAGGATGTGCATAAAGATACAAAGGTAAATACTCACTAATTTTTTTAAACAAATAAATTAAGTATTAATTTACTTTGGCACCGGAGATCAAACTGAATGCATCTAGGGTCTTATGAACACTAAGCAAGGGCTCTGTCACTGAGCTAGATCCCCAAGTCTCTTATTCATTCATGTATTTCTTGGATTTAGTCATTCATTCAATAAATACTGTAAGACAATGCTCTTCCTTACACCTTGGGGCTTTGGGTACAGAAGTTACAAGCTCTGTCCTCTTCTCATAGTGGAAGAGAAGCTTCCTGGGAGAATGTAGTTTCATCATTTTATAAAGATGTGTGCGGATCCCATTGACAGCCCAGGAGTTCTCACACGTGTGTGATTCATTTGAGGGTATAGAAGGCATTAATATGATCAAGGTAACGTGTGTGTGTGTGTGTGTGTGTGTGTGTGTGTGTGTCTGTCTGTCTGTCTGTCTGTCTGTCTGTGAAAATGTCACAGTGATGAAACAAGAAAAGGTCAAAATGAAGCCCGTTATTTTGCACAATTAATGCATTGTAATAAAAGAGAACAAAGGAAAGATTAGAATGGCAAGCACACAGAGCACAGAAAGCCTGCAGAGGGCATTCCAAGCCCCAAAAGCTTTAAAAACACTATGCTGTGTGTTTGCCTCATCCCTGGCAAACATTACAATTCTGTTTACTTCTCCCAGCACAATGGCCCATTTTCACTGGGACTATAGGCACGTGCCTGTCAAACGTCCTGTTTATACTGGCATTGTTATTGAAAACTGCCAGTTCCCTCAGAACTATTATCTCTGCAAAGTTCATTGTGGTGCATATTGTTTCTCCCACAACACCCCCCCCCCCCCAGTAATTTAATTAACTGGAGTTGTTATCCTCAGGAAAATAAATTCTAGGATAGGAAGTATTATTGCAAATGCTTGGCATACTAGAAATAAAACGAGTTCTGGCTAATTGCACTAATTGCACTGATATTAAAGGGATCCAGGGTAGATTTATAGTCATAGCCCCTACCCCCAGTTGCTCTTGCAGTGGTGGCAAGGTTTTCCTTACACTCTGTGCTGTCTGGGAGTTTCAAGGCATTCTGCCTTAGTAAAGCGGTAAGATATGGCTTCAGGATCCAAACAGAGATTAGACTCGCTTCACAAAGCTCAGAACACTTTTGCAATTCATACCAAAGCAACTAGAATTTTTCTGCAACAAATTAAGAGCAGGGTCATAGATAGAAGACAAAGGCGTGGATTTAGAGAAGACACGTTCTTGTTATTTCTTATTAGTAGCCACTCATTTTAACAAATTCCTCTTCCGCTTCAATTATTTTTTACTGTGAAAAATGAAATGTTTAAAGCTGAGTCAGGTTAATTATGCATTATCATCTCTGACGTCAAATATACAAAGTATCTCTCTGGAGACCAGATGCTCAGGTCTTTGCTTCTTCAGTCTCCACAGTCAACTAAAAAATGAACCTTGAGCATATCCACCTCAACTTTCCGCGGAGGTCGTATGTCAGGCCTGTACCGTGTCCACCCATACAGTCCACCCACATTCACCCCATATGCACAGCTGCTTTCTCTGGGGAGCCACATTCAACAAAAAGTTACTCCTCTGCCTTCCAGGTCTCTTCAGTGAAGGAAGTCCTCTCATTCCCAGCACTCTGACCGGAAAACGCCAGCTCCCAAATGTCTTCTCCCTCCCCCATAGAACTCCAGGGAAAAATTCCAAGGCCACACTAATCTCCTTGACTCACATCCCTCCCGGGGAGTGAGAGAAGACAGTCGTTTAGAAGCACAAACGCCAGCCCCACCCTAAAGTTCTCACCCTGATGTTTTAGGTGAGAACCCAAGAATTTCCAGGCTTTAAATTTTATGTTTATTTATTTAAATTACTTAAAGGGGTTTGTTTTGTTCTGTTTTGTTTTTCCCAGCTAGGGTCTCTATGCATTCCTGCCGGGCCTGGAACTTGCTATTTTAGACCACGTGGGCTTCAGATAAGCAGCTACTGACTTTCTTGTCTCCACTTCCTGAAAGCTGGAATTCCTTGTGCTCACTGTCACCTGATTTTAGGAATTTCCATTTTAAATACTGCTCTGGCCACCAAAGAAGATTCAGACTAGGGTACCTGGAGAGATGACTCAGCGGTTAAGAGCTCGGTCTGTCTGCTCTTCCGGAGGTCCTGAGTTCAATTCCCAGAAATCCCATTGGTGGCTCACAACCTTATGTAATGGGATCTGATACCCTCTTCTTGAGTACAAGACAAAGTACCCATATACATAAAAATAACTAAATGATATTTTTTTTAAAGAAGGAGTTTGAAAAAAGGTTCAGATTAGGGTTATTTGCAGAATGGTATTAGGAAGGCCTCCCCTTTAGTTGAAACAATACTGCCTGCCATTTACTGTATCCTTATTGTGTAATGGAAACAGATACAGTATCTTATTTAGTTCTCAGACAAATCCTTGGAAGATGTTATGAGTATTTTAAGTGACAATGAAGGCCAAAGCAGTGAGAAACAGCACCTAACCCCAAATCTACCTCCTGTTACATGACTAGTAAAATATGGTGCTACATTAAGACTTTAAATGCATCTATTGGCTCCAAAATCAGAACTCTAGAGAATCATACAATAATATATACATGTATATTATATATTATGCCTTGGCCTTTCAATGGCTTTACCCCTTGAACCATCCCACCAGCACAGCGCACAGTCTCCTTTTTAGTGTTGTGTTTGTACACGTCTCATGTGCACGTGAAGCCCACAGGACCATCTTAGGTGTCATTGTCAGGAAAACCATCTATATCCTTTGACATATGACCTCTCTTGGTCTGAGGCTCATCAATTAGGCTAGATTGGCTGGCCAGTGAACCCCAAGATCTTTTCATTTCTGCCTCTCCAGTACTTGAATTACAAGTGTGTATCAGCACACGTAACATCTCTCAAATGACCCTTCCCCCAATTCCCTGTCTTCACTCTAAAGACGCTCTGAGACAAAAATCTCACTTGAGATGTCTGGCTAGGCCTTCTTGCAGTCCTCTCAGTCTCCAAGTGAAAAAAAAAATCTCTGCTTTTTCCTCATATCATTTAGCCAAGTAAATTCAATTTTAAGAAATTTCCTGCTGGGGCATGGTGGCGCACGCCTTGAATCCTAGCACTCGGGAGGCAGAGACAGGCGGATTTCTGAGTTTGAGGCCAGCCTGGTCTACAGAGTGTGTTCCAGGACAGCCAGGGCTACACAGAGAAACCCTGTCTCAAAAAACCGAAAAAGCAAAACAACAACAACAAAAACAAAACAAACAAACAAAAACAAAAAGAAATTTTCTAAAGAAACAAATGGGGAACCTGGCTGTGGTGGCATACACCTTTGATCCCAGCATTCAGGAGGCAGAAGCAGGCTGATCTTTGTGAGTTTGAGGTCACCCTGCTCTACAGAGCAAGTTCTAGGACAGCCAAGGCTACACACAGAACCCCTGGCTTGACCCCCCCCCCCAAAAGAATCTAGGTTCTTTTTCCACATGCAGCTATCCAATTTGACCAGCATCTTTGGTGAAGATACTTTCTCTACAGCATGCACTTTGGGCTACTCTGACAAAAATTAGGTGTCTGTAGGTGTTGGAATTAGGTCTGTGTTCTCAGTTCCATTCCATTGATCAATGTGTCTGTACTTATGATAATACTATGCTGATTTTATTACTAAAGCTCTTCAGTACAGCTTAAAAACAGAAATGATGAGACTTCTAGCAGCTGTTGTATTGTTCGGGGTTGTTTTGGCTAACAGATGGTTTTTGTTTCCATAAGAAGCTTAAGATTGTTGTTTCAGTTTCTGTGAAGAATTGTGTTGGGATTTTGATAGGGGACTGCATCATCTATAGATTAATGAGAGATGGCCATTTTTACAATATTGGTCCGACCAATCTACAAACATAGTGAGTCTTTCCATCTTCTAGTGTCTTATTCAATGTCTTCTCAATGTTATGAATCCATTATTATATAAGCTTTCCCCTGCTTAGTGTAAATTTTTAATAATATAGAAGTTCACTGGTGGAATTTTTAGGGTCTTTTAGGTATAATAGGTATAATATACTGTCTGCATAGTTTCTCAGATCCCAAATACTTCCTTTTGGGGTCTTTGCTCTCTCACTCTTGTTTTATAGCTTTAAACAACACTTCAAGCACTATACTGCACAGGTATGACAAGAGGAGATATCCTTGTCTTGCTCCTGGCTTCAGTAGGGATCCTGTTCATTTAGAATGATGCTGGCCATGGACTTGTAAACTTTATTATATTGACATATCTTTCTGTATCCCTAGCCTCTCTAAAACTTTCATCATGAATAGGTTTTGGATTTTGTCAAAGGCCTTTTCTGCAACTGATCATGTGGTTCCTGTCTTTTAGTATGTTTATATAGTGGATTATGTTTACTGATTTGCATATATTGAACCATCCCTGAATCTCTGGGATGAGCTTCAGCATGTGAATAATCTTTTTGATGTGCTCTTGAATTTAGATTGCATTACATCTGTGTTCATAAAATATTTTGGTCTATACTTTTTCTTTCTTTTTTTTTGGGGGGGGCGGTTCTAGACAAGGTTTCTCTGTATAGCCCTGGCTATCCTGGAACTCACTTTGTAGACCAGACTGGCCTCGAACTTAGAAATCCGCCTGCCTCTGCCTCCAGAGTGCTGGGATTAAAGGCGTGCACCACCATGCCCGGCTTTCTTTCTTTTTTTTAACTGAGTCTTTTTTTCTGGTTTTGGTTTCAGGGTAATTATGGCTTCATAGAAAGACTTTAGAAATGTTTTTGTTTTGGGTTTTGCATAATTTTGAGGAGTATTGCCATTAGGGCTTATTTGAAAGTCTGATGGAGGGGCTGGTGCGATGACTCAGCGTTAAGAGCACTGACTGCTCTTCCAGAGGTCCTGAGTTCAATTTCTAGCAACCACATGGTGGCTCATGACTGGGGATCTGGTGCCCTCTTCTGGCATGCAGGTGTACATGCAGCATAACACATACATTAAATAAATAGGTAAATAAAAATGTTAAAAATTAAAAAACAAACCAAACCAAACCAAACCAAACCAAACCAAACCAAACCAAACCAAACCAAACAAACAAACAAAAACAAAGCCAGGCGTGGTGGCGCACGCCTTTAATCCCAGCACTCGGGAGGCAGAGGCAGGCGGATTTCTGAGTTCGAGGCCAGCCTAGTCTACAAAGTGAGTGCCAGGACAGCTGGGGCTATACAGAGAAACCCTGTCTCGAAAAACCAAAAAAAAAAAAAAAAGTTAAAAATTAGATGGAATTCTGTGTTAAATGCATCTCACTCTGGCCTATTTCAGTTGGGAGATTTTTTAGTACTATTTTTTAAAAATATCTCATTAGCTATTATGAACCTATTGAAATTATTTGCTTATTTTTAAAAAATTATTCTCTTGTACATGACATTCCCAGCTCTGCTTCCCTTCCATCTACTCTTTCTATCCCCTCTCCTGACCATCCTTTTTTTTTTTTTTCCCGAGACAGGGTTTCTCTGTGCAGCCCTGGCTGTCCTGGAACTCTGTAGACCAGGCTGCCCTCGAACTCAGAAATCCGCCTACCTCTGCCTCCCGAGTGCTGGGATTAAAGGCGTGCGCCACCACGCCCGGCTTCTCCTGACCATTCTTTGCCCTCAGATCCACTCCTCCTCTGTTTCCCTTCAGAAAAAAGCAGGCTTCCCAGGGATATCCACCAAACATGGCATATCAAGTTTCAGTGAGACTTGACACAAACCCTCATATCAAGGCTGGGTAAGCTAACCCAGTAGGAGCAAAAGGATCCCAAACTCAGGCAAAAGAGTCAGAGACACCCCCCCCCCCAACTCTCACTGTTAGCAGTCTCATAAGAACACCAAGCTACTCAATCGTAACATATATGCAGAGGACCTAGGTTAGACCTGTACAGGCTCTTTGTCAGTTCAGTGTTTCTGAGTTCCCATGAGGCCCGATTCTGTGGGTAACACTTTCCTGGTGTCCTCAACTGCTCTGATTTCTACAATCCTTCCTCTGTCTCTTCTGCTGAGGTTCCCGTGGCTCCATCTAGTATTTGTCTGTGGGCTTTTGTATCGGCTTCCACCACTTGCTGGATGACACCCCTCTGCTGCTAATTGTGCTAGGCACTGATCTACGAGTATAGTAGAAAATTATAAGGAATTATTTCATTGACTTTTTTTATTTTTTGCTGGTCCTGTTCGGTTCTATCCTGGGTCTCAGGTTGTCCTGCCTCTGGTTCCTGGCCATCCAGGAAGTGTTAGGAGTGGGCTCCCTCTTGTGGTCTGAGTCTGACGTTGGACCAGTCATTGGTTGGTCACTCCCCTCAAGTTCTACCTCACCTTTACCCCAGTGCATCTTGCAGGCAGGATAGATTGTAGGTGGAAGGTTTGGTGTCTGGGTTGATGTTGCAGTCTCTTGCTTGGTTATAAAAGATGGCCAGTTTAGACTCCATATCCCCCATTACTAGAAGTCTTCACTAGGATCACCCTCATAAATTCCAGAGAGTTTCCACTAGGTTTCTATATTGAGTACTGGGAGACAACGGTATAACATATAAAAGTCAAAGGGAAATCAGGCCTGATATTTTCTCTTCCACTCAATCCAGCTTGTTAATGAGGTTTTCCTTTGATCTCATTATCTATCTATCTATCTATCTATCTATCTATCTATCTATCTATCTATCTATCTAGACAGGATCTCTGGGAATTCGTTATGTAGCTCAGGCTGGCCTATAACTCATAGAGATTATCCTGCCTCTGTCTCCCAAGTTCTGAGACTAAAGTCGTGCACCACCAGATCTGAAACTTACTAAATTTTTATTTTTATTTTTATTTTTATTTCATATTTACTTTTTTCCCATTCTATTTTCACATCATAAATATTTATTTATTATTTGATTCAACTATGTTTTCACCATTTTCTTTCTTTTTTAAAAAAAAGATTTATTTATTTATTATTTGTAAGTACACTGTAGCTGTCTTCAGACACTCCAGAAGAGGGCATCAGATTTCGTTACAGATGGTTGTGAGCCACCATGTGGTTGCTGGGATTTGAACTCGGGACCTTTAGAAGAGCAGTCGGTGCTCTTACTGAGCCATCTCACCAGCCCCCTGTTTTCACCATTTTCATTTAGACATTTATTTATATCCTCTTTGAGCCCTGAAACTGTAAGGACTTCAAAATAGCATTTACAAACAAATATTCAAAGCGCACTTGGTTCCAAGTGTTGGGGTTACATCGAGGTTCTGCATTCAGTCTCCAAGTAGTATGGCTGGATAATAGTTCAGCGGTGGGTGGGGATCTGCCTTTGGGTATCTCTAATTGGGGTTCAGTGTCAAGCTCTACAATATCCCATGGCCAAGAAGTGTGTTGGGTACCTGAGAGTTAGGAAGAATGGTGGGATAACTCTGGGAGTTCCTTCCTGGGACTCAGATTCAGACTCAGATTTTGTAGTCTAAGAGGTCCCAGCAAAGTGTGATGGGTCGGGTAGCGGGTATTCACTGGCTTTGTGAGTTCCTACTTAAACTTACGTTTTAGACTCATTCAGACTCCATGGAGTCCCAGATCTGTATGGTGGATGGAGTACCTGATAGATGATGAAGGCCACACTGGCTATGGAAATCTCTAACTAGGCTTCTGGGTCCAGCTCTACAAAACTCAGGGTCCAACAATAGATGGGATGTCTAACAGTCTGGTATGTTAGTGAACTGAGAATTCCTACATGGTGTTCTGGTTCAGACTCTGGGTTTGGACTTCAAGCTCTCCCAGATTGGGGCGGTCGATGTGATGGCTGATGGATGAGCAAGCGGGGAAGAGCAGACAGGCTCTGAGTGTCTCTATCTAGGGCTCTGGATCAGGATACTGGTCTAAGTCCTAAGGGTGGATGGAGTGTCTGACAGTCTGGCAGCTCAGGGAATTTGCTCTGAGAAAATAATTTTTAGAATGATACACAGCTACAGTGAGTTAAACTGAGTACAGTTACAATTTATTTTGGTTTTGTATGTTTCATTTACTTATTTATTTTATGTAGATGGTCTCCATATATGTTTGTATATGGCTAGCCAGAAGAAGGTGTCAGATCTCCTGGAAATGGAGCTACAGATGGTTGTGAGCTATCATGTAGATGTTAGGAATTGAACCTGTATCCTCTGGAGGAACAGTCAGTGCTCTTACCTACTGAGCCATCTCTCTGGCCTCTATTTGTTTGGTTTTGAGACAAAAATCTCCCTACATAGCCCCGGCTGACCTATAATTCACTCTGGAGACCTGGCTGGCCTCCAATTCACAGAGTTCTGCTTGTTCTGTCTTTTATGTGCTGGGATTAAACGTATATGCCACCTGGTTTATTTGTTTTTGAGATAAGGTGTCATGTAGCCACCGCTGGCCTCAAACTCATTATGTAGCTGAGAGTAGCCTGAAGTTCTAAATTCCTATCTCTATTTCCTGAGTGTTCAGATTACGGATGTGCATCTCCCAGCTCGTATCCAACTGTTTAAAATACATTTTTATAAGCCTCAGAAAGACACGTCTTTAGGATATATCTTTAAATGCTAATATAGATTTCTGGGTGCTGGTGCTACAGGTGATTACTTTCTAAAGTTTTTGCAAGAAATATGCATTACTTTTGCACTTGGTTGGGAAAAATGTTATAAAAGAGAAGCTGTTATCTCCAGAGTAATCAATTTTTGCTCATCATTCTATGCATCACAAATTGTCCATTAGACTGTAACTATCATGTGGGCAGAAATTAGTTTTTTTTTTTTTTAATTTCCCCTGGTACCTCCTGCCACACAGTGTTCTGCATTCAGTAAATGTTGACTAAGTCCACTCGTGCATACGCATACATATAAGCCTATGTACCTATGCGGGTATGCATATTTAAATATGCCACCCTCTTTCTTATCAGTAATGAGAAAAAAGTAAAAGGCAGCTGTTTCAAAAGAGCTAGTGGGCCTTTGGCTATATGTTGAGAAAGGAATGGTGCTCTCTACCTGCCAAGGCTGAGGGTACAGAGTGACCAATAATGATTTCAGGTAACCACAATCAAATTTGTCCATTTCTGCCCACATAATTATTTTCTTGTATTGCTTTTGGTGAGATTCAGTCCAGTTCTCCCACAGTTCTCCTAACTATGCTGTCTGGGAACTTTATTGAAAATGTTTAAAGGAAAAGCTATGTACCACAGCAAGTGGTAAATGGGCTGTCTGTACCCAATCTGGTCTACTTGTTGCAGCCAGTATTTAATCAGCTGAGACGACAAGGACCTTGTCCTGTTGAGAGGCATGCAAGCCAGACAGGTTCAGAGGTCTTCAGTCACACCTCATTTGCTGTGTCTTCAGAATTCCATGCTCTGCATCAAAACTGAGATACGAGTACAAAGTTTGTACTTTAGGTTATCAGCAGGTGCCCAAGGGAGAATGAGTGTTCAAATCCCTTGAACCACTAAATTATTAAAAAGCCCTCGAACAGGCTCTTCAGAATCAGACAGCAGGGCTGAAGGATTTACACATTTGATATCAGAAATAGAAGAGCAGGATAAAGACCCAATCTCAGCTCTTGATGATTTGATTTTTTAAAAATAGTTACTGCTGTGAAAAGGAAGGCGCAGAACGTGGAGGACATTTTAAAGGCAGATTATGGCTTATCCTTAATTATGGCCGCTGCAGAGCTAAGGAGATGGGTTGGAGCCTGATCATGACTCTGGTCTTCCCTCAGAGACCCAGCAGGCAACAGGGTAGGGTTTCTTTTGCTTCCTCAAAGCCGCTGATGGGGAATTATTGATTCTGAAATCTCCTGTAGGAAATTTTTACACAGTAAAGTGGGGCGTTTAGAAATCTGAGCAGATCGACCAACTGTGAATTTATACTGCCTCATTATGTTAACCCATTGGAAGCTGTATCTGGGGACACACTAGTGCCACTGTCTTCTTACATATTTATTGGGCTGTCAAGGTATAAAATGCTACTATTAAAGTCAGAAGCACCATGCAGCGGACCATGGCTTAAAATTCCCTCTGCTAATCACACCAGAGTCCTGGCAGCAGCATCCCCACATTCAGCAAATATTGAAGAGAAGGGAGCACTGTGGTGGCCTTAGGAGACTTTGCTTTACTCTTTTATTGTTTTCCAAATTAACCAGAAACTTTCACTTGTAAATAATTAAAATCCTAACCTTCTTTGAGGCCTCTCAATCATGTAAGATCTTTCCTTGGGGATATGGTCCTCAAAATATCCTTTATTTTGTGTGCTGTGGGGAGGTGCAAGAGGACTCTTGGGATGAAGAAATGAGATTGACAAAGGGTAACTGAAAAGTCTAGGATTTATAAGAAATGCATTTACTTTAAAGCCTTTCCTGGTTAAAAAAGTCAATGACATCATATGCTTATCCTCCCTATGCTGTAGGCAAAGTGTGTACTCATAGAATATACTCACAGCATAGCTTAAACTCCACTGACTTTTTTTCTCCATCGTTTCTTTGCATAGCAAGCACTAAATAGACATTTATATGTTGTAGGAGTGAAAAACTGAGTCTAAAAAGTTGATACTTTTTCAGTGCCTGTGTGGTGGTTTGAATGAGAATGGCTCCCATAGGCTCTATATTTAAATGCTAGGTCCTTAGTTGATGGAACTGGTTTGGGAAAGATCAGAAAGGCCTTAGCTGGGCGGTGGTGGCGCACGTCTTTAATCTCAGCACTTGGGAAGCAGAGGCAGGCAGATCTCTAAGTTCAAGGCCAGCCTGGTCTACAGAGTGAATTCCAGGACAACCAGGGCTACACAGAGAAACCCTGTCTCAAAAAAAAAAAAAGAAAGAAAAAAGAAAAAAGAAAGAAGAAAAAGAAAGAAAGAAAGAAAGAAAGAAAGAAAGAAAGAAAGAAAGAAAGAAAGAAAGAAAGAAAGAAAGAAAGGCCTTGTTGGGGAAGATGTGTCACTGGGTTTTCAAAAGCCCCTACCAGGTTCTCTCTCTCTCTCTCTCTCTCTCTCTCTCTCTCTCTCTCTCTCTCTCTCTTCCCCTCCCTCTCTCCCTCCCCCTCTTTCCCTCCCCCCTCTCTCCCTCCCCATCTCTCTGCCTTGTGCTTGTGGATCAGGATGTAAGCTCTCTTAACTAATGCTCCAGCACTATGCCTGCCTGCCTGTCTGCTGCCATGTTCCCTGCCATGATGATCATGAACTCTAACTTTCTAGAACCGAAAGCAGGTCCTTAATTAAATGCTTTCTTTTAGCAGTTACCTTGGTCATGGTGTCTCTTCATAGCAATAGAACAGTAACTAAGACAGCCTGCTAGTTTTAAACTGAGTATCAATGAGACTTGTAAATGTATCTTAAAATGTGTGGCCAGCTGCAGAGGGTAAATCCTGAACCTATCACTGAGCATATAAGTACCTGTCCAAGATCCTTATTAGAGGTATTGTTGTTTGCATCTGTTAAGAAAAGTGGCAAATTATTCATGAAAGAAGGAATTTTTTTATCTCCTGATATAAATGAAACCTTAGACTAAAATATATTATTTTTTTAAATAAAATTACTTAGTGTGTCTATATATGTATGTGAGAGAGAGAGAGCAAGAGAGCAAGAGTGAGAGCGAGAGTGAGAGCGAGCAAGAGAGAGAGAGAGAGAGAGAGAGAGAGAGAGAGAGAGAGAACAATTTTGGGGGATCTGTTCTCTCCTTCCACTTTTGGTTCTGCGGATTGAACTCATGGATCTCAGGCTTGCAAAACAAGTGTTTGTTTTGTTGAACCATTTTGACAGCCCAGAAATCATACTCTTTCGTATTTTGAACATTTTATTTGTTAGACCACATTCAAAATAATCACTTGAGGGATAAGTCGGGCAAGTGGCACTTGAGCTTGGGAGAGAGATGGAGATGACAATATGGAGCGAAAATAGAAGTTGACCTAGAAAATTCACAATGTTCGCTGTTCTTTTTTTCTTTAACTTTTCAAAGTTAGATTTATTCCTTTTATTATATATATATATATATATATATATATATATATATCCTGCATGTATGTATGTGCATGTATGAGGAGGTTAGAAGAGGGTATGGAACTGGAGTCATGGATGGTTAGGAAACACCATGTCAGTGCTGGGAATTGAACCCAGGTCTTCTGCAAAAGCAGCAACTCCTCTGAACTGCTGAGCCATCTCACAGCCCCCTGTATTCTGCCCTTTAAGGACAAATTTCCTTAATTATTTGAGCCAGTATTAAATACATTTTCTTATAAAATAATGTCTTTTCTTTTTTATTTCTTCTTCATGCATTTCTTCCCCCCTTTGAAGAAAACATCTCATTCTGTAGTCCAGGCTTATCTACAACTCCCTATGTAGCCCACAGTGTCCTTAAACTTGCAAGCCTTCTGCTTCAGCCTCCCCAGTGCTGGGATTATGTGGGACAATGGACCATGTCAGGAAACTTGGTAAGGTAGAGTGGGTCTGAGATTCCCAGCCTGGAACATATGCCTGCCACACTACCCACATCAGTCACGTAGCCCAAAACAGTTCTCCATGCTAATGAGATACCTAGAGGTCCTGAGGGTTTAGCCAATAATCTTCCCTTCCCAGACATTCCTTCCTGAAAAAGGTATTTAATCTCTGGTTCACCCTGAGAAGTTGGTATGCATCCATTTTCCACAATGACCAACCAATATACAGTTTGGAACCAAAGACCGTCTCTTTCATCTACCATCACCATAGGGAGCATGGAGAAGGCCTTTGCCTACAGAACTGTGCTGCGTAAGTCTTCCATAGAAGGCCTCTCTGTGCTTCCAGACAACCTCCACTACCTTTGCCGATGAGCTATGCCAGAGATGCCAGCCCCAGCCCTGGGCTAGACGCCGTCCTCAGCCTACAGGCCCCCAATGGCCCTGGCTTCATCACCGGCCTTTGGACCCTGTGCATTTCATTCCCAACTTCTCTGTGTAGTTTTCTAGCAGCAACTAGATGTTCGGGAGTCTGGGAATACCAGCCTCAGTTTCCCACATCTTACACTGCATTTTCTCACCCTTAATCGGTATCTAGGCACATCCTTAAAGCCCAGCACCCACTGTCTCTTTTGCCTCCTTTCTTGCCTTCCTTCCTCTCCCCCTTTCTTTTGGGAATTGAACTCAGGGCCTTATGTTCACACTAGGCAAGTTCCAGAAGATCTGACTTCCATGGGTAGCAGGTGCTCATGTGGTGCACAGACATTATGCAGGCAAAACACCTATACACATAAAAATAAATATCAAATTATTAAAAATAACATCTAAAATAATAAAGACATTATGCCCCTATCATGTTTGACAGCGCCAGTGCTTTTTAGGACATAAGTTTTAGATGTTATTCTTTTACTGGTCCAGCTTCCAAGTGAAGCCAGCCACTTCACTTTTATTACTTATCCCAAAGATATTTATTTATTTATTTATTTATTTATTTATTTATTTATTTATTTATTTATAGACAGGGTCTCACTATGTAGTCCTAGCAGACATCAAACTCAATCTTGGTTTATCCTCCAAGGTATTGAGATTACAAGTGTATGCTACTCTACTGTGCCTGATACTTCTTTTATTTTATAGGTGTTCTTTCAAAGTGTGTGTGTGTGTGTGTGTGTGTGTGTGTATTTCAGCATGTAAAAATGACATTGTATTATGTTTCTCATTCTCCCATCAGTGCTGTTCATATCTGGCCCACTTTTTCTTTCTGCTGATACATATCTACTTTCTGACATCTAGATCCTCACCACCACAAACTGCACTGCATGTCTGTATTTGAACCTATAGGAGGATCTTTTTATTTTTAAACATTTTGGGTGTCATTGTGTAGCTCAAAAGGACCATAAACTGTAGGGCAAGTGCAGCCCTGTCACCAGACAAAAATTAAAAAGGTTGTGTGGATTCAGAAACCCTGGTAAATTCTCATATCTGAGAATGGTAGGCGTCCAGACTCAGTTCCAGTCCTGGAGCACGTGACCATTACAACCCACATGAGGATCTTGAGTGCTAGTCACATAACACAGAGCACAGAGTTCTCTATGCTAATGAGGTATCTAGATGGGCCCTGAGGGTTTAGCCAATTAGCTTTCCTTCCTGGACATTTCTTCCTGCAAAAGGTATTTAATCTCTGGTCCACCCTGAGTAAGTGGTATGTACCCATTTTCCACAATGAACAATGAATAAACAGTTTGGACAAGCAAAGTCTGTCTCTCTCATCCTACCATAGGGGGAAGCATTTGTCACACAGAACTGCTTACCTAAGTCTCCTGCAGAAGACCCCTCTCTACCCTCCAGACATAGACACTCACCCCTGAGCTAAGCCAGAGTTTCCCTCCCCTCAGCCCTGGGATCATTGCTGGACCACACTGGCCCCTTGCTCCTGACTCTATGAGGTTCCAAGCAGCAACTGGACATTCTGGAATTTGGGAATCCCTGCCTCCTTGGCCCCAGCTTGAGTCATTTCTCACCTGGACTGGGGCCTCCATCTTAGGCTGTATTCTACTACTCCCACACCCCAGTGGTGGTGAAAATGGAATGTAGTCCTTTTTGTCTTGCCCAAGCAGCATTCCCACACTCAAGTGATGAGACAGAACACTGACCTACAACAAACAAGCTCAGAATCTCCCTACATGACCTTCTCAAGCGCCAACATCACAATCATGTGCCACTCTGTCAGTCAATTGAATTAACTGCTTTGGGTTAGATCTCTGGCCCAAATCTCTCCTACCTGCATGAGAGTTCATGAAGCCCAGTCTCCCTCATGTACTTAACATGTCCCTGCTTTCTAATTTTTTTGTTAGCTTAGCTGGATATTTTATAGTATTTTTGTTGCTTGTTTTTCTTTGCTGTTGTTTGTTTCTGAGCCAGGATGTCTTTTAGTCTGAGCTTGCTTTCCATTTTCTATGTAGCCAAGATAGTCTCAAATCCCTGATTATCCTGCCTTCATCATCTCTCAAGTCTAGCATCTAGCACTGCTGCTTTTTTCCAAATTATTTTATTTTTATTGTGTGTTATGGTATGTGTGTGAGTGCATGCGTGAGCACGAATATGTGTGTGTGTATGTATGTTTGTTTGTTTGTTTGAGACAGAGGATTTTTTATATAGCCAGACTGAAATTAAACTCACTCTTTTCTTTTCTTTTCTTTTTTCTTTTCTTTTCTTTTCTTTTCTTTTCTTTTCTTTTCTTTTCTTTTCTTTTCTTTTCTCTCTCTCTCTCTCTCTCTCTCTCTCTCTCTCTCTCTCTTTCTTTCAAGACAGAGGATAGTTTATTTAAAACACGTCAGTAAAATGGATGACTTGCACCTATGACAAATCATTCATGTTTAAAGCATGATTTAGTAACTGTTGAAAGTACACATTGCCACATACAAATGAACTAGTCAGACCATCACTTTCTATGTTGGAACAGAATAAACTTCCCTGTAAAAGCAGCACCTTTGTGACCTTTAATTTAGTATTATTCTTCTTCCTCACCCTCTCCTTCAACAGAATCTACACCAACCTCCTCATAATCCTTCTCTAGGACATCCATGTCCTCATGGGCCTCTGAGATTTGCCCCTCCTCCATGCCTTCACCCACATACCAGTGCACAAAGGCACACTTGGCATACATCAGATCAAACTCATGATCTAGGCAAGCCCAGGCCTCAGTAATGGTTGTGTACACAGCACGGACACAGGAAGGCAATTAATCCAGTAAGACACCAGTCCACAAAAAATATCAAATGCTTTGAGAATTTGCATGTCATCCTTGTGCAGGGGCCATGCTAATCTTCTCTGCATTTTTCAAAATTTAATATATGTGTTGCCAAAGTGAGTATGACCTTAAACTCTTAATCCTCCTGCCTCAGCCTCTGGATTACAGGCCCCTGACATAATACTTATATTATTTGCTTTTAAGTTTAGTTATCTGCTGTTAGGCAGGATTCTTTAGAAAGACAGAACTGATAGCAAATACATATCCATATTATCAAAGGGGCTGTATTGGATTGACTTACATGAGAGGAATTATATAGTACAACGGTGGCCATTTGCATGCAGAAGCAGAGGATGAGATTTCCAATCCAAGAAGAAATGTAGAAAACTTTCAAAGTTCCAATTCAATGCCAAAATCTCGGACATTTCCAGGTGAGTTACTGATAGGGAATCCATTTTGAAAGACCAAAGAAGCTAGAATGTGAAATTGGCTGGCTGTGTGTGTATGTAGAGAGACTCAGTCATTCAGAACAGAAATAAAATTGCTGGATTACCCGCCTCTCTGACTCTTTCCCTCTTTATCCAGAAAGTTTGCACACTCAACATTCCTACCCTATTTAGAGTAGGTCCTTTATCCTCACTATCCTAGATGCAATCTTTGGAAATACTTCCACGAACACAAAAATAGGTCCCACTAGACCTAGATGTACCTTAAACCCATCAAGGTCACAACTCAAACCAACTATCACACCTGTGCATATTTTAGAAAAAGATTCATTTATTCTTATTTTATGTGTATGAGTGTTTGCCTGCATGTATGTCTGGGTATCACATGCATTTAGAGCCTATGAAGGCCAGAAATTGACATTAAATCCCCTGAAACTGGAGTTACAGACAGTTGTGAGATGTCATGTGGATGCTGATACTGAACCTGGGCCCTCTGGAAGAGCGCCAGTACTCTTAATCATCGGGTCCTCCAATTGTCCTTTTATCTTGAGTTCTTATAAAGTATACTTTAGGACTATTTTGTTCAGCAGTCTGATGTTTTTCATTTTCTAAATGGTATCCTTTGAAGAACAAAACCTTTTGATTCTGCTGTGTTTTCTCTCCCAGAAACCAGCACAGCATTCTCCAGCACTATGAAATCTAGAAGGCAGGGAGAGTTTATTTCCTGGTCATTTCAAGACTGATTTCTCTATATCCTGCAACCAAGGTCTCTCTCTCTCTCTCTCTCTCTCTCTCTCTCTCTCTCTCTCTCTCTCTCTGTGTGTGTGTGTGTGTGTGTGTGTACACACACACACACACACACACACACACACACACACATGCACATCTTCAACAATAAGTGCTCCTTTGTGTTGTTGTTGTTTGAGGCAATGTCTCACATAGCCCCAGGCTAACCTTGAACTTCTCATTTTAGTTAACATTTTATATAAAGACAAGTTGATGGACAGTTGATAATCTTTTCAACAAGTGGTGCTGCAATAAATGGATATCTGTATAGGAAAAAGGTATTTTGATCAATATCAAATATTATAAACACACAAAAATGAATTACTCACTAATAGAATAGTAAAGAGTGGGGCTTGAGGTGTAGCTCAGCGGTAGAGCATTACCTGGTATGTACAAGTCTTTGGGTTCCCTCCCCAGTACTATAAAAACAGAGATGAAATAAAATAGGAGTTAGACTTTTCAGGAAGATGGAGCAGGAACTCAAATTCTCTCTCCTTCCAGTTCATTCCATTACACTGCTGTATGGCATTCTTTGGCATATATTTCAGTTTATTTATTTTGTGATGTGTAAATACTATTCTCATAATTATGAGAAAGGTTGTATTGGGATTGATCAAAGGACCTTGTGAACAGATATATACCACTGTAATGGGCCCCGAAGACTACCTGGCTTGCTTGCCCTAATGGTTTAACCAACTGTGAATCTTTGTTATTTCAACTGTGAATCTGAGTTATTTGCTCTGTGGGAGATACTATTCATTTGCATTCTTGTATATGTTATATCACAGGTGTTCATCTATAAGGGATAGGAGGGTAGGGCCTATCTAAACCTAGGTTCTGAGATTTCTTGTGTGCAGCAAGCTGTTCCCATTCTCATTCCCTTCTTGGGGGAGGTAGGCATTGAAGGCTCTGTTGTAGTTGGAACTTCAGCCCTAATTGTGGAGAATTAAAGCTTCAAGGAACTCAGCACTCAAGCAAACATAGACCTAAGCCATATGGTAAGTTGTAGATGGATGCTGAGATAGACTCCTCAATGGAAACTGTTCTTCAGAATTGAAGAGATCTGGATCTCCTCTTCATGAAGCAAGGACGTCTCTATATGGCACTGGGAGAAAGTTGTTGCTTCTATGCCAATCAGTCAAGGACAATTAGAGAAAGTTTGGATATGGTCAGAAATTATCATAAGGAGAGAGAGAGAAAAAGATGCTAGTAATCTGATAACTATTATCAATTCTCGTTCTCCTGGTCACCCTGGTTAACTATTCTACTTATAGTGGTTGCTGGACCATTAATCTTTTTGCTCTTTTAGACCCAATTTGCTCAACTACCTACTTAACTATGTAAACAGTTAGCAAATTCTGTTACATTGTTAGTGCTAAGGGGATGGTATAATTAAACCTCTGTTCCATGATGAGTCCACAATTTGACTTGTGCCCAATAGAACCAGTGGGGATTGTAATAGGTTCTCAGACCTTACCACAACTGATGCCATGCTAGAGACACTATTCTGACCTAAGAACCCCAAATGCAGACCCCAACACACGCCAAAACAAGAACTTAATCCATCTTAGTCCACAGTTCTAGAAAAGTTCCTAAATTTACTAACCTTGTTTCCTTGAATTCTGTATCTTTGCTTATTGCTAACTGTTCTTGCTCACTGAAGTGTGTCAAATCAGGATGTCGTTTTTGTGTATAAAAATTTAAAAAATGGCAAGGTTAACTGCTGCATGATTTGGGCAAGTTCCTTGTATATCTGGACTTTCTTAGGCTCTCCAGTGTTAGAAATAATGATACAGAGGTTGCTAATAAAGTTTAAAGATTAGGCCTTTTGCTAGGGTAGTCTCCAATCTAACTTGACCTGACTAGCCGACAACCTCCCACATGGCTAGCTTTTACCTTTCTCTACTCAGCTATCTGAATCCCTGAATCTGCTTTCTTCTCCTGCATCACTCTCTTTGCTTGTAAGTTCTGGCCCCTACTTCCTGCCCTAGCTATTGGTCATCAGCTCTTTATTACATCCAATCAGCAGTGAGATAACCCTTGATACAATTCTAGATTGCCTTTAGGCAGGCGAGGAAGGACGGATATCTACAAAATAGAAAACCCAGAGATGGACCATAGAAATCACAATACCAGAATCCTGCCAGCACTTAGTTCTTTGCCAGTACAAAATTAACAATTGAAAATTGTAGGGCTGGAGAGATTGCTCGGTGGTTAAGAGCACTGACTGCTCTTCCAGAGGTCCTGAGTTCAATTGCCCATCATCCACATGGTGGCTCACAACCATCTGTAATGGGGATCCGATGCCCTCTTCTCGTGTGTCTGAAGACAGCGACAGCGTATTCACATACATGAAATAAATAAATTTTTTAAAAAAGAAAATTGTGTGTTACAATTGAGAGTAAATAGCTTTCTATTTGGCTTTAAGTGTGTGCCTGCATTCTCTGGTGAAGTTATCTTACAACACCACTATACCTATTAAAGATTTTTCTTTTAAAGCACAAATACTGATATACACAACAGGATGGATGAACCTTAAAATCCTTGTGTTGAGTGAAAGAAAGTAGAAATAAAACAGCATATATTGTATATACCAACTTCCTGAAATTCTAGGGAAGACAACGTTTCCAATGGTCACAAAAACAGATCAGCAACTTCCTAAGGTAGTAGCTTTGCTATGAAAAAGGAAATCACTTTAATTTGAACTTTTTTAAAGTTTTTTTTTTTCCGAGCCAGGGTTTGGCTGTCCTGGAATTCACTCTGTAGACCATGCTGGTCTCAAACTCAGAAATCCACCTACCTCTGCCTCCCAAGTGCTGGGACTGAAGACGTGCACCACCACTGCCCGGCCACTTTAATTTGTAATACTGGGGACTGAACACAGGGCCCTGCACTTGCTAGGCAAGTGTTCTACCACTAAGTCACATTACAGGCCTGAAACAACATTTTCGAGTGATAGAAACATTCTATATCTTGATGGAAGAGCCATCTAATGCTGTGTAAAGCAGATCAGGATTCTCCGAGGAGTCACAGGAACCTGCGGTGCCTCTTTCTTTATCCTACTTTTTTTTTTTCACATGTTGACTTCCACATTCCCCACAAGGCCTCACTTCCCAAACCTACCCAAGTATCACCACCAATTTGGACCCAAACACTCAAATTCCAGAGACTGTAGGGGACATTCTCATTCAAATACCACAGTTCATGAGGGTGAGAGTGGAGTGGAGGAGCAGTCCACATCATGCTATCCAGGAAATGGAATAAGGGACATAGAGATAGTATTGAGGAAAAGAACTAGCCTGCAAAGACATGGCTCCAGTGACCTATTTCTGCCAATTCAGCTGTATTTTGTACCTTTCACTCCTTTTCCACTAACAACATCATATTATGTACCCATCAAGGGATTAATCCATTCATAAGCTGGAGCCCTCCTGATGTAATTGTGTCTGAAGATGAACTCATGGAGTGGAGTGTATTTTACTAATCTCCTATGCATTTTGTAATCCAATCAAGCCAGGAATGAAGATTAACCTCACATAAGCTAATTTATTCTTTATCCAGAGCAGCAAGGATCTGCAATAGTTCTGTGAAGTTCTAGGGCTAGAACCCAGGCTTCTCACAATCAGACAGAGTGTGCATTATTATTTGTAGTAATGTTTCAATATTGACCATTGTCCATAGAAGTCCATGACTTTGGTGTTTCTTTCCCTCTCTTTCCTCCTCTTCTTTAAACTGTAGAGCCTTCTATATCCCTAGCTAGTCTAGAATTAACAATGTAGCCAAAGATATCCTTGATCTTCTGACCCTCCTGCCTCGTTACTTGAGTTACAAGAATGTGCCACATGAGTTGTTGGCAATCAAATTTCAGACTTCTTGCATCACTCTACTGCCTGTACTACATTATCAGCCCCTCTTTCTTGTTGTCTGTCTGTCTGTCTTCCTGTCTGTCTATCATTGTCCTGGGCATCAAATGGTATCAAGAGCTCTGTCTAGCCACATCCTCAGATCCCACCTTACTCCTTTTTTCCTCTCCTCAGCCCCTTTCTAATTTTCTGTGTTTTTTAAAAACTGTCTCATTATTATGCCAGGCTGGCATAGAATTTGATATGTAGGCAAAAATCATCCTTCAACACATGAATTTTTTATCTCAGATTCTTGAGTGCTGAGGTTATTAGCATGTGCCACCTTGCCCTGCCAATGACTTTTCTTTCTAAGACAAGTGTGAAAGTGTGGAAAAAGAAAATAATCTATCCCACTTACTCAATTTTATCTCTTATATTTATGATAGTGTTTTCTTTTTTGCTGTTTTTCTCTAATTGCCAAAGAGAAGAAGCTCTGTTACCCTGTCAAAGATATTACAGAAAAATTGGCAACTACAGGAAGGTGGATATGTATGTGTTTTCTCTCTCTCTCTCTCTCTCTCTCTCTCTCTCTCTCTCTAACACACACACACACACACACACACACACACACACACACACTTTACCACTTCTCCCCGAAGTGGCCACAAGAAACAATTACAACAGTGGCCAAAGATTGAAACCATATTTCCAGTTGTTGAGACTTTCTCTATTTGTCTCCTCATCTCTCATTGATTGATCATATTGGTAATTAGAAACTAATATCATTTCCATGTTGATATCAGTCATGTGGGAGGGAGGGAGGGAGGGAGGGAGGGAGGGAGGGAGAGAATTGCAAAGGCCAAGGATGAATAACAAATGAAGAAGGTTCTATGGCAAATTTTATATTCTAGGCCAGAAAACACTTATTAGTGCTGGTGATTTCAGGGATCCCTGTTTCATGTAACTTCAGATCCATTATCTGATCATAGCCTAGTGGATGTGGCTATTCTTAATCCCCAAATCCTGTCTTTTAGCAATCAGGATGCTCTGGTTACTTTTTTTTGTTGCTCTACAAAATACTTGACAAAAGCCAATTAAGGGAGGAAGGATTGCTTTTGGTTAACTACTCAGAAGAAAGCAGTCCATCGGGGTGGAGAAGGAATGGAGGCAGGAGCAGCTCACAACTGTTAGCATCCCATAGCACAGATGCTCCAGATATGTCCTTGTGATAGTCTGGTGAATGGTTCTGTGTGCTTTCTTTCAGTATTGTTTTATTATAAGTGCCTCCAAGGAATGATTTGACAAATAGCTAAGTTAGATTGCCAATGCCTCCACCAGTGTTCCAATATCCTAGGCAATCATTGAGCTGACCTTCGGCTTTGAATTTCATAAGAATGTTACTTATTCAGACAATTGCCTCCAGTGTTGAAAGAGAGATAGTGAAAGAAATCAGGCATTGCATTTTACTGGATTAGAGTATAAATCTCAGGGCAAGTTTTACAAAGTAAACTTGTAATTCTCATAACAGTCATGTATGGCAGACTACATTACATATTAGAAGCAAATTGGTGGGCTGCTCTGTTAAATGGAGATTCCCTACAGATACATAAAATAACAGCTAAGTCATTCCCATATACAGGAGTTTACAATGGCCTAGGAAGAAGGTTGTTTGTGGTCTAAGAAGGAACTAGAGTAAATACTCAGAATAACAGCTGAGTCATTCCCATATACAGGAATTTACAATGGCCTAAGTATAAGCAGACCTTAGGTAGGGCTGATTTTTATCCAGCTAAACACTGATTTTTATCCCAGTTGTAAACACTGCCTGACTCCTGTTGGCTTTTACGTATGCATTTCTGTTTTGTTTTAAGACTCATTTTGCATCTGGTAACCTCAATATACGTTGGATGACCTTAATGTAGCACCTAACTTCCTTGTTTTCTTCTGTAATATAAGTTTGATGCTCGTTTTGAGAAATTACATTCAGATGCAACACTCCCTTGTGTCCATGTCTGTTTGTCATTTTCACCAACTCCTTGCCTACCTGAGTACCAGGACCCTGATTCTCTTGCAGGTTGAGGGACTCCGACTGAGGCCAGCCTTCGGCACTCAAATATCCAAGATTTATGGGAAATATCTCATTCAAATGACCACTTTTATAAATAAGACTTACACAGAAAAGGATAGGAGTGTCTTATTGTTTTATTGCTGTGAAGAGATACCATGCCCAAGGCAACTTATGACAGAAGGTAATTCATTGGGGGTTTGCATACTGTTTTAGAGGGTAAGTCCATGAGCATCATGGCAGGGAGCATGGCAGCAGATAGTCAACCATGGTGCTGGAGGTGCTGTAGCTGAGAGATTACATCTAATTCACAAGCAGGATGGAGAGAGCTAACTGGAAATGGCATGAGTTTTTGAAACCTCAAAGCACACCCCCAGTGGCATACCTTCTCCTACAAGGCCACACCTCTTAATCCTTTCTAAACAGTTCCACCAACTGGAGCCCAAACATTTAATCATATGACTATGGGGGGCATTTTCATTCAAGCCACCATAGGCAGTAATTAAAGAACACTTTGACAGCTGAGCGTGGTGGCGCACACCTTTAATCCCAGCACTTGGGAGGCAGAGGCAGGCAGATTTCTGAGTTTCGAGGCCAGCCTGGTTTACAAAGTGAGTTCCAGGACAGCCAGGGCTACACAGAGAAAGCCTGTCTCGAAACATCCCCCCCCTGAAACCCCCCCCAAAAAAACCACTTTGTTCTGGGTATATTGTACGTGACTTTTAATATCAACACTCATAAGACAGCAGCAGGAAATCTCTGTGCATTTGAAGCCAGCCTACTCTACATAGTGAGTTCCAGGCTAGCCACGAGTACATAGTAAGACTCTATCTAGGGAAAAAAAGGCCACTTTGTGACTGTTAGAATGAATGCCCAATACTATGGTAGAGTTAGATATCAGAGGATATGCCAGCACTAAGGACCCCAAAAGGCTTCATCCTTTCTTGCCAAGTTTTTGTCTTTCAGTAGTTGATCATTGAATTAGTAAGAGCGCCTATGTATCTGAACACTCATGTGAAAGACTCAAATCGCTCTTTCTTCTCTCTCTTCTCTCCCCCCCTCTGTCTCTCTTTCTCCTCTTCTCTGTCCCCCCTATCCGCTCAATAAACCTCTTCCATGTGGAACCACCTTGGCCTGGTCTGCTGCTTGGTTAATCTGCCCAAAACATATATAAATATGATATTTTTCATATCATTTGGTGCCAAAATCCGGGATTTGGAAAAGTGGTAAAAACCAACAGCCACCAGTGCCTGGTGTGTGTCCGGGGCCACCCCAGCTGATGCAGCTGCAGACACAGAACACAGCATTCACTCTCCTGTTACAGAATTACTGGCCGCTGCCCATAGATGACCACCAAATGGATTCCGATGGTGGAGACCAGATATATCCTGACAACACCCCTAAGCAGCAGGAAGTAGCCTAAGAGACACAACGCCCCCATTTCCTCTTCACCATTGGTCTCCCCTCTCTTTCTCCCCTTCTTTTTATAATAACAAGAAGGGAGGAATGTTAGCACCAGGATACTACAATTCCTGCCTAACTATGTGACCCTTGACCTGCATTGCCAGGACAACGACCTTCAATCCCACAATCCACCTGGCTCAGTCTCCACCCTCAATGATGTGAGGTCATTTTCCGTATAAATTAGGAAGTGACCTCCTCCTCGCTCTCTTTCTTCTCTCTCTTCTCTCCCCTCTGTCTCTCTTTCTCCTCTTCTCTGTCCCCCCTACCTGCTCAAAAAACCTCTTCCACGTGGAAAGAAAAGACGCAAATCTCGAGACTGTAGCTTAGAGAAGCAGCTGGTCACCTTACATCCTCACTAGGGAGATGAGAATGAAGCCTGTGCTCATCTAGTTCTCTCTCTCTCTCTTTTGCTCTCTCTCTGTCTCTCTCTGTCCCTGTCTCTCTCTATGTGTATATTTATATAATGCATATATATGTATTAAAGATTTGCTTATTATTTATACAGCATTTTGCCTGTATGTACACCTGTGATCCAGAGTAGGGTACCAGGCCTCAATTTAGATGGTTATGAGCCACCATGTAGTTGCTGGGAATTGAACTTAATACCTCTGGAAGAGCAGACAGTGCTCTGAGCCATCTTTCCAGCCCCTAGTTACCTCTTTTTTATGCAGTCCAGGAACCAAGCATAGAATGCTAATGCCCAGTTTTAGGGTGGGTATTCCACCTCAATTAACCCAATCAAGATAATTCCTAAGAGCCTGAAATGCTTGACAGCAGGGAGCGGTAACTTATAGAGCCCATCTTCAGCAGGAAGACAGGGCATCAAGTGAGGGGTGGGGTTGCCATCCCACAGTCACAACTCTGACCCATAATTGTTCCTGTCTGAAAGAATTACAGGGATGGAAATGGAGAGGAGCCTGAGGAAAAGAAGGTCCAGCAACAGGCCCAAAGTGGGATCCAGCTCAAGGGGATGGAGCACTCACAAAAAGGGACCTGTCATGACTGCCCTCCAAAAGACCCAACAAGCAGCTAAAAGAGTCAGATGCAAATATTTGCACCAAACCAGTGGGAAGAAGCAGCTGATCCCTGTTGTTGAATTAGGGAAGGTTGAAAGAAGCTGAGGAGAAGGGCGATCCTGTAGGAGGACCAGCAGTCTCAATTAATCTGGAACCCCAAGGTCTCTCAAACACTGTACCACCAAACAGACAGCATACACCAGCTGATATGAGGTCCCCCAACACACATACAGCAGAGGACTGCTGGGTCTGTGTTCATTCAGAGATGATGCATCTAACCCTCAAGAGACTGGAGGCCCCAGGGAGTTTAGAGGTTAGGTGGGATGGGGGGTGGGGATATCCACATGGAGAAGAGGTGGGGTAGGGAGGAGGTGTGGGGTGTGGAGCAGTCAGAGAGTGGATGCAGAGGGGGAATAAAATATGGAGTGTAAAAAATAAATTAACTAACTAAAAAAGAGCATACCTAAAGGCTAATTTAATAATTCCTATAAGTATGCCTACAGCCTTGTCTCATAGGTGAGTCCATGTCCTGTCGAGTTTACAGTCACCACTAGCCCTTACATCTCCTAAAGTACATATGTTAAAGGATTCATCCCAAGGGTGGTATTGTTAGGAGACAGTAGAACCTTGAAGCTGGTCCTTCTAAGAGTTCTTATGTTATTAAAAGCACACACTTGAAAGGTATTTTAGGACCCCAGCTCATCGTCTTCTCTTTGTTGTATGGGACTTCTTTTCTTTCTACCATATGCTCCTGCCAGTACTGCTATGCACTCATTCAAAGCAAATATAGGAATTTTTTTTTTCAGGACAAGGTTTCTCTGTGTAGCCTTGGCTATCCTGGAACTCACTCTATAGAACAAGCTGGCCTCGAACTCAGAGATCTGGGTGCTTCTGTATCCTGAGTTTTGGGGTTAAAGATACAGGTTACCACAGCCTGGCTGCAAAGTATGAGGAATTGGTTATTGACAGAACCTTAAAAACCGTGAACCAAAATAATTTTCTGTCAGCCAGTGAGCTGCTGAATGGTAGTGTACACCTTTATTTCCAGCACCCAGGAGGCAGAGACAGATGGAGCTCTGGGTTCAAGCCTACATAGTGAGTTCCAGGACAGCCAGAGCTATACAGAAAAAGAGCCCTGTTTCAAGGAAAAAAAAAATGGTTTGATCAGCAATAAAGGCACTGCTTGTGGCTAAATCTGACTACCTGAGCTCTGATAATATAGAAGGGCTTTTGCAACTGGTTTGAATGAGAAGTTTGGCCTTGTAAAACAGAAAAGGCTACTGGTTTAGCGGGAGAATCTGATGTAGGCTCTGATAACAAGAATTCAGATAGAATTTATGACTAAACCAGCCCATGCTAATGTGGTTCCAGACGGAAATGAAGCCCCAACTGGGAGTTGGAATAGAGGCCACCCTTGCCACCTGCCATAGCAAAAAATAATGTTCCTATATTTAATCCATGTCTTGAGACCTAAATGAGAAGCCAAGCTTAAAGGTGATAAGCTAGTATAACTGATGGGTGGGATTACAAAGGCAGCAAAATACACAGAAATCAGTATGAGCATGGCTGGCTGCCTTTACCAAAGTCTACAGTGAGAATCGACAACCAAAAAGAACAAAGAAGTATTGGGAAATTGTAGAGCTCAACTAGAAAAAAGTCCTTGCAAAGACGTACATGAGAACGGTTAGGTTGTTTGTTTTGTTTTTTGTTTTTTTGAGACAGGGTTTCTCTGTATAGCCCTGGCTGTCCTGGAACTCACTCTGTAGACCAGGCTGGCCTTGAACTCAGAAATCCACCTGCCTCTGCCTCCCGCCAAGTGCTGGGATTAAAGGCATGCGCCACCACGCCTGGCCTAACAGTTAGGTTGTTAATACTGAAAAAAAAAAAAAAAAAAAAAAAAGCTCAAGCTGGGCGTGGTGGCGCACGCCTTTAATCCCAGCACTCAGGAGGCAGAGGCAGGCGGATTTCTGAGTTTGAGGCCAGCCTGGTCTACAAAGTGAGTTCCAGGACAGCCAGAGCTACACAGAGATACCCTGTCTTGACCCCCCCCCCAAAAGAAGCTCAACACTTTGTCCTGGGACCAATAGGAAGAATGGCCCTAGAAATCACCCCAGCAATTGCCAAGGCTATTGCTGGCTCAGGAATATAGAAGTGCAAATTTGGCTAGGTGGTGGTGCACACCTTTAATCAAAGCACTGGAGAGGCAGAGGCAGATGGACCTCTGTGAATTCAAGGCCAGCCTGGTCTCCAGAGCCAGGTCTGTTATACAAAGAAATCCTGTCTCAAAAAAAAAGTGCAAATTTGTTCCAAAGATAGCCCAGACCAGAATTCTTTTTTTGCATTTATTTATTTAGTTATTTGTTTCCTTATTATGTGGAGAGCACTTGTATGGAGATCAGAAGATAGCTTGCAAGAGTCAATTTTCCCACCTGGGTCCTGAAGAGTAAAATCAAGTAGTTAGGCTTGGCAACAAGTTCCTTTGTCAACTGAGCCATCTTACTGGCCCTGTGTGTATTTTCTTATGTCCTCAGAGTGCCTGGTTTGCTCAGAAATGGCTATGGAATTGTTCTTTTGGCTAGACACTCAGAGAGAGCAGTGTAACCAGGGTTCAGGCAGACTTAGGCACAGCATTTTGTCACATTCCACACAATACTGGCTTTGGAGAGAGGCAAAATGCAAGGCTCATGGGGAAGTGGAGGCTTCCCCTGAGATCTCAAAGGGAATCCTGGGGAGTTGGGCAGTGTGTTACACATTCCAAGTACCTGCGGGGCAGCTTCTCACAGGACAGAACAGTGATTGGAACCAGAGAAGGGAAGGCGGAAGCTCCAGCGATGACCTAAGGAGAACAGACGTTAGCAATGTGCACTGCTTATCATGGGAAGCTGCAGCTGGTGTGCAGACAAAGGTCACAGGGCAGCCTGTTTCCTGTCACAATGTCCCTTATTCCCAAATATGGACTTTTCAGATTTAACCTTTGTCACACTCAAGTATTTTGCCACTGAGGTAATTGCCTGAAGACTGACCAACACCCTCCCAACTCATTAATCAGTATTGCCTAAGACGTGTGAGTCCTTCACTCCACTAACCCTTTCTTGAGAGAGTGTTCAGGTATGAGGAAGTTGTGGTGTCTTTTTCAAACATGAACATCTGTTTGGAAGAAGGAAGCTGTATGATATGTGCAGATGTCTTTATAAGGACGTGGGATATAGAGATTATTCCATATGGAGTCTCAGATCTGAAGTTTTGGTCATGGGTTACTGGTTTGGACAGACTCCTGTCTTGTCTTAGAGAATTTAGATATTTTTTGAGGTAGTCTTTTTCATTAATCTTCCCTTAAGGGCCTCCTTTTTAATTTTTTTATTTAGTCTTTTTTTTTTTTTACAGTCCAGATTTTACCCCCTCCTGGTCTACCCTCTGACTGTTCCACATCCCATACCTCCTCCCCACCATCTCCACAAGGATGTCCCCCCCCCCCCTCACCAGATCTCCCCACTCCCAGGGGCCTCCAGTCTCTTGAAGGTTAGGTGCGTCATCTTCTCTGACTGAGTCCAGACCCGGCAGTCCTCTGCTGTATATGTGTTGGGAGCCTCATATCAGCTGGTGTATGATGCCTGGTTGGTAAGGGCCTCCTCTTTACCATATTACCCACTGCCTTAGGTTTTCATAGCTGTAAGGAGACACCATGACTAAGGCAACTCTTATAAAGGCAAACAATTGGGGCTGGCTTACAGGTCCTGAGGTTTAGTCCACTATTATCATGGTGAGAAGCATGGCAGTGTGCAGGCAGACATGGTGTAGGAGGAGCTAAGAGTTCTACATCTTGATCCACGGCCAGTAGAAGGGGATTGTCTTCCTCAGGATGCCAGGAGGAAGCTGCAATTCCATGCTGGGCACAGCTTGAGCATTTAAGACCTCAAAACCCACCTCCACAGTAACATACTTCCTCCAATAAGGCCACACCTACTTTAACAAGGCCACACTTTCTGATAGTGCCAGTCTCCATGGGCCAAGCATTCAAACTCATGATTCTATGGGGTCAAACCTATTCAAACTACCAACTTGACTTACATATTTAAAGAAAAATTTCCTTTTTTGTTATTGTTGCTTGTAACCCTGGTTGGCCAGGAACTCAGTATAAATTTCAGGCTAGCTTCTTCATACTTATAGGCATCCTCTTGCCTCTGCATCCTAAATGCTGGGATTCCAGGGATATGACACCATACATATGACTCTGACTCATGTCTTTGACTCATGCATTCTTATGAACTGAATGGATTTCCTCTTCTGAGTGGATAGCTCAAATCTACAACTTGCTTCTTTCCATGTAAAATTCATGGTTCAGCCTTCCTTATAGTCTCCATCACCTACTTAACTCTGTGCATCTGTGTCCCTATGAATATCCTAGAGGATTTATTCTGTCCTGTGCTGATGGCTAGAGATTATTTGTTCTTGTGTTTTATTTGGTTTTGTTTTGAGACAGGGTTCTCTTTGTAGCCCTGGCTGTCCTGGAACTCACTCTGTAGACCAGGCTGGCCTTGAACTCACAGAGATCCACGTACCTCTGTCTCCCAAGAACTGAGATTAAAGGTATATGCTGCCACCACCACCTAGTAATGCTCAATATTGTTGATTTCTCCAAAACCTGATGCTTAAAAGAAGTCCATTGATTGTCCCTTCACACCTTACCTAGCACGTAGAGTACTCACAACACATTCCTGAACTAAAGTGGTTGTTTGCCTTTAGCCAAAAGAATGCTGTACTACAGGTTATCCAAGCCCTAGAAGATTTGAGAAGATAAAGAAAGCAGGGTCTGGGGAAACAGGATGTGGCTGAGGACTATTGAGCTACAGAAGCGCCAATAGTAGAACATGATTTTCTCTTCTTTTGCCCGTATTTATTTAAGGTCCCCTGTTTTTTTTTTCCTTCTACCTGTGAAAGGCCAGCACTACTTGCAGGTTTATTTTGTTTTGGGGAGTCTGAATTTGTTGTTATTGTGGTTTTTGAGTTGGAGTCTTGCTATGTAGCCCCACGCTGACAGGGAACTCAAGTAGCCCAGGTTGGCAAGGGACTGACTTGCACTGGCCCTACTGCTCCTGTCTCTTGGGTAGTACTGGAATGATCAGGATTAGCTCTTAACATTAGTCTCTCTCTCTCTCTCTCTCTCTCTCTCTCTCTCTCTCTCTCTCTCTCTCTCTCTTTCTCTCTTCCCCTCCCCCCACTCCTCTGTGTGTTTGTCTGTCTGTCCATCTGTCTCCTCTTCCTCTCCCTCCTCCTCTACTTCTTATTCTTTTTTTCCTGAGACAAGGTCTTTCTACATAGTTCCCCCCTGTCCTGGATTTCCTTCTATAGACCAGGCTGGCCTCAAATACAGAGATCTACCTGCTTTTGCCTCCTGAGTGCTAGGACTAAAAGTGTGCACCTCAGAAATGTCTCAGCTGTTAAAAGTCAGGCTCACAACCAAACATATAAGACATTAGTTTTCTTAAGACAGTTCTTCAGGTTTTGCCTTTCTCATAGTGAGAGCTACAAATAAAAAAAATTCATGACCTACTGAAACCATTCACCATTCTGAAAAAAAACTTTGATCATTTTCACATTCATATGCAGGGTAATTTCTTCTAGGAGATATGTGCATCATTCCTTCATTCAAGTCAAGATCATAGATCTTGAAATCTGGCTTTACTGAGTTTCTTTTCTCCTCTACCTTGAGAGTCCCAACTCTGAGTCACGCGTACTTTCCCCCCTGACCCAGTTTATCCTGTTCCCCCAAAGGACAAGCATGGCATCACTTAAAACTCACTAAAAATGCCTGCAGGGTTTCATTCTGCTCATCATAGTCTCCCTCCCTTTGAATTCTTTTCCTGGAATTACAAAATATTTTTTTCTACTGTTCCCCACTCCGTGTGTGTGTGTGTGTGTGTGTGTGTGTGTGTGTGTGTGACTATATATACCACAGTACATGTGTGAAGGTCAGAGGACAACTTGCACATATTTGTTTGCTCCGTCTACCTTGTGGGTTCCAGGAATTAACTTAGGTTATCTGGCTTGACAGGAAAAGCTCATAGCCACTGAGCCCTCTTGCAGGCCTTCTTTCTGAATGTTTAGATATGCAGGGAAGCTGGGTAGTCTGCTTTTATTGTTTTTTATCACCACCACCACAATCATTATTATTGATCTTAAAAAGACAGGGTCTCATTATATGGCCCTCAGTGGCCTAGAACATCCAAACCAGACTTCAAACTCACAGATAGGATCTGTGTGCTTCTGCTTCCTGAGTGCTAGGATTGAAGACTTGTGCAGCCAAGCTCAGGCTTGTCTTAAACTTGTTTGTTATGTGGCTGAGATGTCGCTGAACTCCTTCCTGATTCTCCTGACTCCACCTCTCAAGTTCTGGGATTACAGGTGTGCTCCACTACATCTGCCAATGATTTTTTTTTCCCAGTTTTTCGAGACAGGGTTTCTCTGTATATCCCTGGCTGTCCTGGAACTCACTTTGTAGACTAGGCTGACCTTGAACTCAGAAATCTGCCTGCCTCTGCCTCCCAAGTTCTGGGATTAAAGACTTGCACCACCACGCCCGGCTGCCAATGATCTTATTATTGTCATCTTTGGTGGTTTTAAGAGAGCACCTTAGAGCCAGGCGTGGTGGTGCGTGCCTTTAATCCCAGCACTTGGGAAGCAGAGGTAGGCGGATTTCTGAGTTCAAGGCCAGCCTGGTCTACAAAGTGAGTACCAGGACAGCCAGGACTACATAGAGAAACCCTGTCTCAAAAAAACCAAAAAAAGCATGTACTTTAATTATGGGCTGGTGAGATGGCTCAGCGGGTAAGAGCACCCGACTGCTCTTCCAAAGGTGATAAGTTCAAATCCCAGCATCCACATGGTGGCTCACAACCATCCGTAACGAGATCTGGTGCCCTCTTCTGGAGTGTCTGAAGACAGCTAAATAAATCTTTAAAAAAAAAAAAGAGAGCACCTTAAAAACTTTCTGAATTTGGGTTTCCTTGTGGGAAAGTTTATAATTTTATGTTTTCCTTTATTTTTTATTAAGTCTCAGAGTTACCCTTTCTAGATGTAATAACAGGAAATATATATTCTTTTCCTTAATTCATACCAAAACATCATTTGTTGGCCTTAAATATACATAAATACATTTAAATAAATATGTAATAAATAAATGTGTAATAAATATCCTTATAATATTTTAACAAAGAAACCAATACAGTGATCTGTAGGTACACACGCGTTGCTTTTAGACTTAGGGCTATCTTCTAGGGTGCATCCCTCTTTTCCCTTTCGTGAAGGCAGACTTTGACCTCTAAGACCTTAAGCCTTCACTACTTTTATTTCTAGATAATCCTTTGGTTTGCCTTCTGACATTTCTAAAGCTAAAGTAGTCTCCTGGGCTGTGGTTCTCTATTCATTTAAAACACACTGTAGTTGCTCTGCCTGCTGCCAAGGTCCTTAAGCTGTTGCTGTGCCAACCAGATTCTCAAGGCCAAGGCATTACTGCCACAGTCTTTTCTAGTGCACTTTCTGTTCTGATGTTTTCCTTTGGATTTGCTGTAATTTATTTCAATGGCTTTCTCTTCCCTCCCACACCTTCTCAGCCCTAAGTGAAACCACATTCCTTGTGTATTCCTGGCTCTCATGTCTCTTGATCTGCTTTCTAGTCCAAACCTTTTGGACCTTTCAAATTGACAAGCAGGATCAAGGTCTATCAGAGAAGCGATCAGAAGCAATTCAAGAACTTGTGGTAGAGGAAAGGGCGTCAGAAGCAAGGCGAAGTGAACCGGTTAGATCTCTAGGTTGACTTGTGCTAGTTTGCCTTCTTTGACAGCGGATGCATTTCAGAGTAAACTAAAGAACAGCATAATATGTGAAGTTAGCTCAAAGGCCCAGTCGGTCTTCGCCTGCCAAAGCTCAGTCTGCAGCTATGCCAGAGGAATATAATGATAAGAGAGAGAGAGGTGAGCTGTGGTATCCAAAATCATGTTACTATATTAAAAGTAAAGAGTTGTCCTGTAAAAATGCATAGTCTTTGTTAATAGTTGTCAAATACTAGAACTCCAAATGTCCATTAAATGATGAGTGACTAAATAAATGACCACATTTTATTACATGGAAAATTAAGCTTAAACGTTTTTTAAAGGTTAAATGTTTTCAGAAAACTATTTCATAGATATCTCTGTTTCTCATGGAGCCAGGGTTACTGATAAGTTATTCTCCACTGGAGAAATGAGCCAATTTAAGCCGAATTAAAGTATATAAAAGCAGGTTTATTAGGGGGCAGCTCTCAGGTAGGTTTACTGATTCCAGGGATCAGGGCCAAGGAAGTCACCACTGGGAGAAAGACAGAGGGGATGAGGAAAAGAAAGAGAACAAGGGCACGTGCACACAGGGAGAGGGAAAATGCAGAGAAAGGGAGAAAGAGAGGAGAAAGACCTAAATGTCTGGATTATATAGGGAGGAACTTCTGGGGGAGAGAAAGCCCAGCCCCTAGAATGAAAAGTTCAGGGCTGATGGCAGGGTATGCCAGTCATGCATTGTAGCAGGTAAGCACTGAAGGATGCTGGGAGAACTTGGAGGCCAGGTCTGATTTTTTTTTTTTTTTTTGTAAAATATGTACCTCAGCCGCTTGTCTGGTCTGAATCCTGACAGTTACTAGTGTTTTAGGGGACACTGGCTTGGTACACATGTGCTGGAATTCAAATTCTTAGCCGTTGAGTCATCTCTTCATCCTCTTGTTTAATTGTTGATTGCTATGGTGTACACTGTAATACGAGAATAGGAAATTTTATTTAACTGGGTTTTATGGTACTCATTCTAATCCTTTGTTAACAAGGAAGCATAAAAGGGTAGAATGGTAGGTAGAACACACTTTTTTTCCCCTTGTTCCAGTCAACCCTGCTTGCTCTGGTTGACCCCACTCTCTCCAGCCATCCCTGTTCGGCCCCGATCGCTCCAGTCCAAGGATTTGTTTATTATTATTATTCATAAGTACACTATAGCTGACTTCAGACGCACCAGAGGAGGGTGTCAGATCTCATTACGGGTGGTTGTAAGCCACAATGTGGTTGCTGGGATTTGAACTCATCACCTTCGGAAGAGCAGTCGGGTGCTCTTACCCGCTGAGCCATCTCACCAGCCCAGTAGAACACACTTTTAAGCCCAGCATTCAGCAGACAGGCAGGCCGCCTTTGGGAATTCAAGGCTAGCCTGGTCTACATAGCAAGTTCCAGGTTTGCCAAAGCCACAGAGAGAAACCAGCCCTGATTCAAAATAACAAACAAACACACAAGCAAACAACGTGCTTCGTGCTTCCCCAACCCCTACTAAAAACCAAACCAAAACAATGAGCACAATAGAATATATCTATACCCAGGCAATGCTGGCCTTCCTTTAATCTGAGCACTTGAGAGGCAGAGGCACTTGGATCTCTATGAGTTTGAGGCCAGCCTGGTCTACAGAGTGAGTTCCAGGATAGCTAGGGCTACACAGAGAAACCCTGTCTCCAAAAAAAAACAAGCAAGCAGAAAGAAAGAAAGAAAGAAAGAAAGAAAGAAAGAAAGAAAGAAAGAAAGAAAGAAAGAAAGAAAGAAAAGAGGAAGGAAGGAAGGAAGGAAGGAAGGCAGGCAGGCAGGCAGAATTTATCTATGTCCTGGGATGTGTCACTGTCACTTAACTTTGTTTTAGATATTATTACACCAAACATTGTTAGGGTTATGCTGTCAATGTCAATACAGCATTAGTTTCCTTACAATTTCATAATACAGCATGCTGTTATGTTAAAAACAATCTTTGTCTATTTGGTTGAGTATAGTGTTGTTCCCTGTAAACCCAGTTGAAATGATCAAGGCCATCCTGGGTGAGCACTTTTCTCGAAAAAGAAAAACAAAAATAAAAAAGAGAAAAAAAAACCCATCAAACATATATCTGAAAGGCACAAATGTCTTGATAGCTTGCAGTTACATTTATTTTATCATGATTTTGTGCCTTTTCATTTACAGGAAAGCCGGATTGCTATACTTAATTCTGAGTGTCAAATCATACATTTTGTTCATATTGCTACTGCCATTTTAGTCATTTCCTTTATTAAATATATATAAAGGAATTAACTAGCTATTCATTTTTGCCCTACATTTTTCCTTAGCCTCTCATTTGTGCTTTCATTTTATCCAATTTTCCCTAGAGAAAAATATGTACCATTTTTCTCTCTCTCTCTCTCTCTCTCTCTCTCTCTCTCTTTCTCTCTCTCTCTCTTTGGTTTTTCGAGACAGGATTTCTCTGTGTAGTCCTGGCTATCCTGGAACTCACTCTGTAGACCAGGCTGGCCTCAAACTTAGAAATCCACCTGCCTCTGCCTCCCAAGTGCTGGGATTAAAGGCATGTGCCACCACTGCCCAGCTTACATTTCTCTTCTTTCAACTACATTTGTTTGTTTATTTTCTGTGTTATTTTATTTTATTTTATTTTATTTGAGACATGGCTCCTTTCTGTAGCCCTGGCTGTCCTGGAACTCACTCTATATATGAAGCTACCATCAAACTCATAGAATTTCACCTGTTTCTGCCTCCTGAGTGCTAGGATTAAAGGTTTGAGCCACTACTGCTAGGCTTCATTTTTATTTTTTAGGCAGCGTTTAGTGTATCCCAGGTTGGCCTTAAACTTGCTATATAGAGGAGAATGGCCTTGAACTTCCGATTCTCCTGACTCCACCTCTGACATGCTAGTATTCTAGCCATGCACTGCCATACCCAGTTTATGCTAAGGATCAAACCCAGGGCCTTGTGTATGCTAGACAAGTAGTTTACCAATTAAGCTAAATCACCAGCCTGTTCACCAGCCCAGCTTATTTACCGTGTGTGTGTGTGTGTGTGTGTGTGTGTGTGTGTGTGTGTGCGTGTGTGTGTGTGTGTGTGTTTGTGTGTGTGTGTGTGTATGTGTGTATGTGTGTATCTGTGTTACATATTTTCTTCTTCCATCATATGGGTGGCCATTGAGTTCTTTTTGTGTTGGCCATCTACTGCTGGTCATGGGGCATGCCTTTTATACCCGGGGAGACTGTTGAAGACTAGCTTCCTTTGTGAATGGTTATCAACTGGAGACAGCTTTTGTTTTACAGACAGAGGCATGTGTTCACTTCCTCTCCCAGTCCTGGGATACCATCCGTCACAAACTCGCACAAACCCTGTTCATACTGTCAGTTTCTGTGAGTTCATATATGCATCAATCCTGTTGTGTCTAGAAGGTCTTGTTTCCTTGGTGTTTGTCCTAAATCCCCTCTGGCTCTTAACTTGTTCTGCCTCCTCTTCTGCAGGGTTTTCTGAGCCCCTGAGGAGCAGGGTTTGAAGGAGACATCCCATTTAGTGTTTCAGGGCCATTGCCTGGCTGTGGGTCTGTATTTGTTTCAATCTACTGCAGGAGGAAGGTTCTCTAATAATGGCTGAACAAGACACTATTCTATGAGTAGAGCAGGATATCTTTAGGAGTCATTTATTGCTATATTCCTTTAGCAGAACAGTAGTGTTTGGTTTTTCACTAGGTCCCTAGCCCATTATCTAGTCTTAGGTTCTTGGCCACCTGAGCAGATTCAGGGATTGGCTCCATCTCATAGAATGGACCTTAATCAGATATTGGTTGGCTACTCTTGTGGGGAATTGCAGGCTGGTCTCCAGTCGAGCTGAGGTCTGAACCCCAATCGTCATAAATCACCTTCATGACACAGTAGGCATTACTTCATGCTCCTGTAACTCTGGCCCCTGCCTAAGTTACCACCTCCCACAGCCCTCACAAGAGAAGCATGGTCAGTAGTCATGTAGACAATGGCCCAAGCTTCTGACCTTCAGGCTAAACTCCTCCCCAGTTATCTAGCAATAGTAAAGACCATTAAAAGGGGTGTTCTGCCCCCACCTTGCTCTCTTATGCTCTTCTTTTTTTCTTTTTTTTCCAATTTTTATTAGATATTTTCTTAATTTACATTTCAAATGCTATCCCGAAAGTTCCCTCCTTCCTCCCGCCGCCCTGTTCCCCTGCCCACCCACTCCTACTTCTTCTTACTCCTCACTCTCACCCTCTGTCTCCCCTTTCTTTGTCTTCTTTCCTCTCTCCTTTCTCTTTGTCCTCTCCTCCCCTCCATCTTACTCTTCTCTCTAGCCTTCCCCCCCTCTCTCTTCTCTCTTTCTTCTTGCATTTCTATAATAAAGCTCTTAAACCATAGAGAGTCTCTGCTCCATCAAGATTCGCTGTGCACTCTGGTCAGTGTTGAAAACCTCTTCACTTCTCCCTCTCTCCTATAACCCCGGGGGCTACAGGGTGTGGCCCTGGGGTCCCCAGGTTGGAGGGTGTCCCTTCTCCATCCCCTGCCGAGTGGGTCAGAGGCTTGAATGCCCACTTGGGCTGAGTGGAAAGCGTCTGGCAGCCGCCCCCCACCACGCCTGCGTCTGCCTGCCAAGAGCACAGGAACTCAGGCATGACATTGGGCCCCTTTTCCCTTCCCCCTCTTCCCCAGAGCCCCCCCGGCCCCCCTTTTTTGTTCCCAACATACTCTCACAATCTTTGAGCCACCATTGCACTGGTACATCTTGCAGGAAGGTTTGTAGTTGGGTTGGTGTAAACTTTTTCTCTTTCTTTCTTTCTTTCTTTCTTTCTTTCTTTCTTTCTTTCTTTCTTTCTTTCTTTCTTTCTTTCTTTCTTTCTTTTTGCATTCAAAATACCTTCCAGTACCATGGGCCTAGCAGTAGGGGTGAAGGTTCTACATAAACACTGATTCTATTTCTTCATATTTGATAATTATGTAGGTGTTGTCTTCAGTAGTAGCCATGGTTGTTTGGGGGTTCCTATGGAGCCCCTTTGGCAAACAACCCTATTAGATAAAACCCATTTGGGGGCACTGGAAGGTTCATTTGGTGATGACATATATCCAGTTGAGGCTCCATCTCTGCTGTTATTTGGCAATTTCTTTTAGATCATCATCATAAGCTTTGACTGCATTAAGTTTTCATATGACCTCTCAAATGACCTTTAGTCTTAGTTGTCTCTTCCTATATTCCCTCCCTCAACTCCCTCGTCCCTCCCCATCTCCATTTGTTCTTCCAGATCTAGTTCCCCATTGTGTCCACCCATAACTATTTTCCCTTCCTAGGGAGATCTTTCCCTCCACCCTAGTCCTTTACTCTATACCTAACTTCTGTGGTTACATAGATTATAGCCTGCTTGGCAAAGACTTAACAACTAACATCTATTTGTAAGTATTCATACAATATTTGTCATTTTGAATCTGAGTTACTTCATTCAGGATTATTTTTTTCTAGTTCCACCCACTTAACTGTGAATTTCAGCATTCAATTTCTTTAAACAGCTGAGTAATATTCCATTGGGTAAATGAACCACATTTCTTTATTCATTCATCCATTAATGGACATCTAGGTTGTTTACAATTTCTGGATGTTGTGAATATAGCAGTAATGAACAGAGTTTAGTGTCTCTGCAGTAGGATGTAGCATCCTTTGTGTATATGCCCAAGAGTGGGAGAGCGGTATTGCAGTAGACTGATTTCCAGCTTCATGAGGACCACCACACTGATTTCCATAGTTTGGTGTGGGTTTGAACTCCCATTAGCAATGGCTAAATGTTCCCCTTATTCCACATCCTTGCCAGCATCAGGCGTCACTAGTTGTATCGACTTTTGGCTATTCTGACAGGTATAAGAAGATCTCAAAGTAGTTTTGATTTGCATTTCTCTGATGACTAAGGATATTGAACATTTCTGTTTCTCAGTCAGTTGAGAGTCCTCTATTGAGAATTCTCTGTACCCCATTTTTAAAAGATTTATTTATTTATTATATGTAAGTACACTGTAGCTGTCTTCAGACACACCAGAGGATGGCATCAGATCTCATTACAGATGGTTGTGAGCCACCATGTGGTTGTTGGGATTTGAACTCAGGACCTTTGCAAGAGCAGTCAGTGCTCTTACCCACTGAGCAATCTGGCCAGCCCCCTCTGTACCCCATTTTTAAATTGAGTTATTTGTTTTCTTGATATCTGGGTCTTTTTTTTTTTTTAGATTTTTATATATGTTAGATATTAGCTCTATATCAGATGTGGATTTGGTAGAAATCGTTTCCCATTGTGTAATGTGCTACTTTGTCCAAATGATGGTGTTCTTTGCCTTACAGAAGCCTTTCAGTTTCATTAGGTTCCATTTATTAATTGTTGATCTCAGTACCAGAGCTATTGGTGTTCTGTTCAGGAAGTTGTCTCCTGTGTCAATGCATTCAAGGCTATTCTCCACCTTCTCTTTTCTCATGTTCAGTGTATCTGGTTTTATGTTGAGGTCTTTGATCCACTTGGGATTGAGTTTTATACAAAGAGATAAGTATAGGTCCATTTGGATTCGTCTACATGCAGCAATCCAGTTTGAGTAGCATGGGTTTGTAAGATACTGTCTTTTTTCCAGTGTGTATCTCTGGTTTATTTATATAAAAAATTTCAACTATCCATAGGAGTATAGACTTATGTCTGAGTCTTCAATTTGATTCCATTGATTAACTTGTCAGGCTTTGTGCCAATACCATGAATTATTTTTAAAAAATATTACTATAGCTCAGCAATACAATTTGAGATCATGGATAGTGCTACCTCCAGCAGTTTTATATTACTCAGTAGTGTGTGTGTGTGTGTTTCCAAATGAAGCTGAAAAATCATCTTTCAACATCTGTGAGAAATTGTGTTGAAATTTTGACAGGGATTACATTGAATTTTTAGATTACATTTGATAGAATGACAATTTTTACTATATTTATGGAAGATCTTTCCATCTTCTGATATCTTCTTCAATTTCTTTCTTAAAAGCTTTATGTTTTTATAATACAAATCATTCATTTGTTCAGTTGGAGTTATCCCCAAAATATTTTTGAGGCCACTGTGAAAGGTTTTGTTTCCTTAATTTCTTTCCCAGTCTATTTGTCATTTACATATAGTACAACTACTGATAATTAATGCTATAAAATTGCACCACTATTAATTTTGTATCCTGCTACTTTGCTGAAAGTGTTTAAGGTCACTTGCCATCTACAAATAAAAATATTTTGCCTTCTTCATTTCATACTTATACTCCCATAATCTCTTTCAAATCTTTTGTTGCCTTAGCTTCAAGCACTATATTGAATATATGGAGAGAATAGACAACCTTGTCTTGTTCCTGATTTTAGTGGAATTGCTTGAATTTCTCTCTGCTTAAATTGATGCTAGCTCTGGGCAAGCAGTAAACTGCTTTTATTATGTTGAAGTATGTCCTTTGAGTCCCTAATCTCTCCAGGACTTTTTAAAACTGGTTATTTCATTTGTTTACATTTCAAATGTTATCTCCTTCCTCATTTCCCCTTAGTAAACTCCCTGTCCCATCCCCCCCTCCCCTGTCTCTGTGAGGGTGCTCCCTCACCCACCCACCCACTCCTTCCTCACCACACTAGCATTCCTCTATGATGGGTCATCAAGCCTCCACAGGACCAAGGGCCTCCCCTCCCATTGATATCAGATAAGGCCATCCTCTGCTAAGCAGCTGGAGTCCTGGTCCTCCCCTCACAGAGCTTTGATTGGTGGTTTAGTCCCCAGGAGCTCTGCGGGGAGGGAGGGCAATCAGGTTAGTTGATACTGTTTTTCTTCCTATGAGGTTGCAATCCCCTCCAGCTCCTTCAGTCCTTCCCCTAACTCTTTCATTGGGGTCCCCGTGCTCATGCTCGGTTCAATGGTTGGCTGCATGCATCCACATCTGTATTGGTCAGGCGCTGGCAGAGCCTCTCCAGGGACAGTTATACTAGGCTCCTGTCAGCAAGCACTTCTTGTCTGGGTTTGGTGTCTGCAGACGGGATGGATCCCTAGGTGGGCAGTTTTTGGATGGCCTTTCCTTCAGTATCTGCTCCACTCTGTCCCTGAATTTCCTTTAGACAGGAACAATTCTGGGTTAAAATATTTGAGACGAGTAGGTGACCCCATCCCTCAATTGGGGGCTGTGCCTATCCACTGGATATGGTCTCTACAGGTTCTCTCTCCCCTTTGTTGGGTATTTCAGCTAATGTCATCTCTGTTGGGTCCTGGGAACCTCTTGATTCCCTGGCATCTAGGACTTTCTAGTGGCTACCCCCAGTCCCCTATCCCCCACTGTTATACACATTGATTCAATTTTCTGACCTTTTGTACTTCTCCAGGTCTCCTCCCACACCTGATCCTGCCCCCCATTTCCTTCTCCCTCCTCTCTCCCTCACAGGTCCCTCCCTCCCTCTACCTAATGTGATTATTTTGCCACCCCCTTTTTAAAGATTTCTTTACTTATATATAAATACACTGTAGCTGTCTTCAGACACACCAAAAGAGGGTATCAGCTCTCATTACAGATGGTTGTGAGCCACCATGTGGTTGCTGGGAATTGAACTCAGGACTTCTGGAAAAGCAGTCAGTGCTCTTAACCGCTGAGCCCTTGCTCCCACTTCTAAGTAGGACTGAAACATCCACACTTCTAAGTAGGACTGAAACATCCACACTTTGGTTCTCCTTCTTCTTGAGCTTCACATGCTCTGTGAATTGTATCTTGATTATTTGGAGATTTGGGGCGAATATCCACTTATCAGTGAGTTTATACCATGTGTGTTCTTTTGTGATTGGGTTACCTCACTCAGGATGATATTTTCTAGTTCCATCCATTTGCCTAAAAATTTCATAAATTCATTGTTTTTAATAGCTGAGTAGTACTCCATTGTGTAGATATACCACATTTTCTGCATCCATTCCTCTGTTTAGGGACATATGGGTTGTTTCCAGCTTCTGGATATTATAAATATGGCTTCTATGAACATAGTGGAGCATGTGTCCTTATTATATGTTGGAGCATCGTCTGGGTATATGCCCAGGAGTTCGTATAGCTGGGTCCTCAGGTAATAATATGGAGAGCACTCTAAGAGGCATAATTTGTTTAAGTGGTATATATGTGTTTCCCTGTGTGTATTGTGTATGGTGTACACACAAATACACTTATATGCATTAAGTATAATTAAAACAATATACTTCTTTGAGAGTTTATCAAATATAAAAATAAAGTTTTTCATCCTGCCTCTGTGACTGTATTAATCAAGTCTCTCTAGAGAAATAGAACCAATGGAATGAATATCTATTATAAAAGTGGGTGTGTTAGATTGATTACATCATATGGACTCAGAAGTTCAGCAGTGACTGTCTGCATTCTAGAGAGGCTGAGAACTCGGTAGCTGTTTAGCCCATGATATTGTTTGACCCAGAAGTCTCAATCTTGCACTGAAAATTTGAAAGATTCTTGGAGAGTCCTGGAGAGTCTTCAGTCTATGTTGGAAGGCTGGGATGTGATGTCAGTAAAAGATATGGTGTGACATCATTAAAAGATGGTGACTGTGTCAGCTGCAGAAGCAACGCTAGTAACAAGAAACAACAATAATGGTAGAGTGTAAGCTTAATTTTTTTTCAAAACCTATTTTTAATGATGGTTCTTAAACACTTTAACCTCCCTTGTAACCCACCACCCATAGTGGAAAAGAAAGGATACAGGGAAAGTGGCTGTGTTTAGAAAGGTTCTTTGGAGCAACTCCCATCTGTGTTGTCTGGAAATCAGAAGTTCAGTTCACAGGTTAGCAGACAGCCTCAGCAGCAGCTCGATCCACTCACAAACACTTCACGGGTACACTAGCTGTCCAGTTCAGTCGAGTCGGTTGGCAACAGCGGTGGCATGACCTAGCAGAGACAGCCAGGACCCTGCCTCTGCTTGAGTCAGCAGAACGGAGCAACAGGAACACCAGGAGAAGTTCTCAGCTAGGCCTATCTCAGGGAAGTGAAGATAAGCAAAGACTCACAAGATTAGCACAGCTAGCTCTGTCACTTAGTGGAAAATTACAAACTTCATAGGAAAACTTCATTTTATATTCATTTACAGCAGTGTTTTGGAACCCAACAAAACATCTCTAAGGTATGTCTTTTGTCCTACTGACTTGCCATTGCAAGTGTTTTCACATGGCATGACAGCATTTAGAGGGTCTCTAAAGAATATACCATAAGGCAGGCATGTTCACCCTTGCCTCCCTTGTGGGATAGAAACCTAATGTAGAGCAAGCTTTGCTTTTGCTAATCAAGATCAATTCCCACAGCTAATATACTAACACCCTTCATTGCTGTGTATGCAGAAACACAAGGGCCTAAAGTAATTATCTTGGGTTCTAGTTCAATGACAACACTGTATCTCTTGATGGACACATCCAACTCTTTGGAATTAAGATCTCTGAGCTAGAACTCATAAGATCACTGTGATGGTTAATTGATCGTCAACATGGTGAAATTTGAAAATAACTACAAGAAAACTCTGAGCAGATTTCTGAAGAAATCTTCAGAAAGAATTTGCTGGGGGAGATCATACTGATCATACACCTTCCAGTAACCAGCAAAGAAAGAAGACGTTGCTTGCCAACCTACTTTCACTTCTTGTTGCTGAGTAGTCTACTAAAGAGGAATCTTAACGGTTCTTTGGAAAGTTGGTTGAATGATGTTTTGCTGGGGCAAACACGTGAAAGAATGTTTAGTTGAAGTGGACACAGGTGAAAGACTAAGGCAGACTCGTGAAGGATCATTTAGCCAAAGCAGAAAAGATGTTCTGCTAAAGCAAGCACGTGAAAGGGCACTTGATGAAGGATTCTTTGCTAACAACACTCGTTTATTTATTGGTCCAGCTTACATTGTGTAGTTGAGCTGCATTTGTCAGTACTTCATAGAGAGAAACATACCGGAAAAACTTCCAATGGTGAGCTGCAGTTTTCTGCAGCTTCCATGGACTTGGGCTGATTGGCGGAGTGATGTCAGCTGAGACAGACGTGCTGAAGCAACACGTGTGCTGAGGCAAGACCCGTGGAAGATATGTGATGTTTGAAAGGTATAAATAGGACTCGACTGACAGTGATGGAGGCTGAGCTTGGCCTGCTTATAGAGCTAACTGTAAAATGCTTGTAAGTCTTCTGTCTTCGATGATCTTTGCTTCCCTGAGAGAAGCACAGCTGAGAACTTCTCCAGGGGTCTCTTTTGGTCCCTCCTGCTGACTCTAGCTGAGGATGAGGCCTGGCTGTCTCTGCTAGGTTGTGTCACTGCGGTTGCTAACCCAACTCTACTAAACTGGACTGCTGATGTATCCGTGACATATGCAAGTGGATCAAGCTGCTGCTGCTAACCTGTGAACGGAACTGCTGATTTCCAAACAACACAAATGAGAGTTGCTTCAAAGAACCTTTCTAAACAGGTCCACTTCCCCCATATCCTTTATTTTCTACTACCTCTGGTGGGTGGTGAGCTAGAAGGGAGGTTAAAGCATTTGAGATTAGATTTAAAAAATTAAAGTTCTGTCTCTCTTTTTCAACTATAATTTTATTAATTTAGATCCTGTCTCTCTCTCTTTTTTTTTGGTTAATTTAGCTAAATGTTTGTGAATCTTGTTAATTGTTTTCAAGGAACTAATCCTTGGTTTTATTGATTCTTTGTCTCGTTGTTGTTGTTGTTCCTATTTTATTGAGTTTGACCTTGAGTTTGATTATTTATGTCTTCACTTTTTGGGTGTTATTTCTTTGTGTTTTTCTAAAGCTTTCAAATATCTCATTAGATATATTTGAGATCTCTCCATTTTTCCTTATTTATTGAGGAGGCACTTCCTGTTGTGACACTGTATCTTAGAATTGCCTTCCTTGTGTGCCACTGATTTTGGTATGTCACGTTTTCATTTTCATCTGATTCTGAAAAGTTTTTTTGTTTGTTTTTTGTTTTTTTTTAAGACAGGGTTTCTCTGTGTAGCCCTGGCTGTCCTGGAACTCACTTTGTAGACCAGGCTGGCCTCGAACTCAGAGATCTGCCTGCCTCTGCCTCCCAAGTGCTGGGATTAAAAGCATGCGCCACCATGCCCAGCTGAAAAGTTTTAAAACTCCGTACTGATTTCTGCATCGAAGTAAGTTTCTTTCATAAGTATATTGTTTAGCTTCCAGGAGTTTGTGTACTTTCTGCCATTTCTACCATTTTTGATATCAGTTTTAATCTGTGTTTGTCAGAGAGTATGTAGGATGTTATTTCAATTTTCCCATATTTGTGGAAACTGACTTTGTGTTCACTTTTACAGACTATTCCATGGACTTCTGGAAACCAAGTATATTCTTTAGTTTTGAGGTAGAGTGTTCTGTAGTTATACCTTAGGCCCATTTAATTTATGATATTCAACTCCAGAATTTCTCTAGTTAGTTTTTGTCTGGATGAGCTGTCTATGAGTGTGAGGGGTTATTGAAATCATCTACTATTACTTTATGTGGATTAGTTTGTGATTTTAGATGCCACTGTTTCTTTTATGCATGAGTGACCTTGTATTTGACTTGTAAATGTTAAAATTTAAACATCCTCTTAGATTTTCCAATAATGAGTATGTATGGCCTTTGCTATCTTTTCTAATTAGTTTTCGTGTGAGGTTTATTTTGTCAGATATCAAAATTGCAATGCTTGCTTTTTTGTTATTTCTGTTTTGCTTGTCCTTTTCTATTCATTTGTCCTAAAGCAGTATCTATCCTTGACGGAGAGGTATGTTTCTTGAAGGCAGCAGTAATGTCTTGAGGAATTGAAACTGTTAATATTGAATGGTGCTTATTCCCTCCTTTTATTTTGTTGCTTTGTGTTTTTAATCTCTTTTAGTTAAGAGTATGGTATTATTTATTCCTTGTGTCCTTTTGGGTGTAGTTAACACTTGGAAACCCAGAGGGTGAAAAGGGTGATCAGGATAGTACAGGTGTCCTTAGTTACATATATACTCAGAGGCCAGTCTGGACTGAAATCATCCCTTTAAAAGACAAAAAAAAAGAAAGAAAAGAAAAGAATTCCCCTGCTAATGGGCATGGCATGGTGGCACATACCTGTAACAGGTCTTTGGGGGCTGGTATCAGAGGATTAAGGATGTGAAGCAAGCCTGGCTACATAGTGAGTTTCAGACCACCATGGGGCACATTGAAAGACTTTAACTCAAAAGCAAGAAAACAAAAAACCAAGAGCTGGAAGCATAGCTCTGTAGTTAAGCATGTGCCTAGCATATACAAGGATCTTGGCTCAATTCCTAGCACTGGTCAAAAAATTTCATAATTTAGTGTGGCTACTTTCAGAAATGATTTTAGCTAAAATTTCTGGATAACTTGAAATTTCTGTGTTGGCACTTTATGTTTGTTCTTGAACTTTTATGACAGGGAGACTGCTTCTTAAATTTCATCTACCAGTCTCTGCTGGTTTCAGACATTTTTTTCTGTTCTTTGCTAAGTTACCTCAATCTTAATATAATTAAGGAAAATGAGCGCTTGCTTCAGATTCAGCTTTATCTGAGGGAATGCTGTGTCTGGCTTGGTCTTCTATCCAAAGCACCACAGCTTTCTCTGTACTGACAATGTGATTGTTTCCTTTTTTTTTTTCCTCGCTTCGGTCAACCCTGCTCGCTCTGGTCTGCCCTGCTTGCTCCAGTCGGCCCCGCTCGGCCCCGCGATTGTTTCCTTTTTAAAAATAGTTTCTCTATTCACATAAGTGGAACTTTAAATTTTGTTCAAGACCTTCACTTTTGCATTAGCAACTTGGCTAACTGCTATTCCAGGTTTAGTATTTGGTTTCTCTTAGCATTTGATATACTTTTCTTGAAAAATGAGAAATGTACAATTCTTCCACTAACATTCTTAGAGACCACTGTAGTATCACATATTACACTAATTTTAACATTTTTGTCTTTCAAGGAATGGCAAGATTCATGGAGGGAGGGATGGAGGGAGGGAGAGAGGGAGAGAGAGAGAGAGAGAGAGAGAGAGAGAGAGAGAGAGAGAACTAGAGAGTAGAGCTGTCAAAATACACATATTTGTTAAGGTCCTTTTCTTATATGAGTGTTTATGATATACCAAAACAATTGGAATAATGTCAAAGATACCAATCATAAACCATCACTGCATATATAATAAGAATGCACAATGCAAATATGAATAAAAGATTGTGAAGCTCACTAAATAAAATGACATGAGAACATGCTATTGGAATAATGGTTTCAAAAGATTTGCTTAACAGAGTTGCTACAGAACTTCAAGTAAAAGATGAAATGCCTGAAATGCACAACAAATCAGTCTGTCTGTACCGATGGCTTACATCAGGCAAAGAACCATGATCCTTTGAGATTCATGCTGAGGGCAAAGGGACCAGGGACAAGGGAAAAAGTAGTGGAAGAAAGTCATTTTAAATATCATCTATGACCACATGAACAGTTGCAGAAACAAAGATTATAATTATTCTGCATATGTTTGTCTTTCTTATTTAAAAAATTATTTATTTATTATTTATTTATTCATTATTTATTTATTTAATGTATGTGAGTACCCTGTAACTGTCAGACACACCAGAAGAGTGCATCAGATCCCATTACACATGGTTGTGCACCACCATGTGGTTGCTGGGAATTGAACTCAGCACCTTCGGAAGAGCAGCAGTGCTCTTAACCACTAAGCCATCTCTCCAGCCCATTTTTGTTATTTTTTAATGAGTGTTCAGTTTTGGGTAAATCTGTAAAGAATATATTTGTTTTCTTCTCTTATATAAAATCGGATTCATTTGATCATCAATGTTAGAAAGTTTCAAACCGTAGTATTTACTTTTCAGAATTTTAAAGAGAAGAATAACGGTCATTCAGGACTCTGTGTGTTCCTTTGTGGGTGTGTGTGCACATCTGTATGCAAATGTGAATATCACCATGTTAGGTACATTTAATTCACTTTTGTGTGCATGTCAATGGGCAGAGGTGGATATTAGGTATCTACCTCTATCAACATCCACTTTATTTTTTTGAGACAGAGCCTATTACTTAACTTGGAGCTCACAATTCTGGCCTGATTGGTTGGCCCCTGAGCTCTATCTGCCCTACACCTCCCCTGCAGTGTTCAGGTTGCACCCCTGGCTTTCATGCAGGCTCTGGAGAGCTAAACTCAGGACAGTGCTTACACAGCAAGTTCTTTATCCACTGAGCCACCTCCCCAACCTGAGAGATTTTTAAATTATTGCTTCTATTTTGTTGTTAGTTACGAAACTATTTAAATTATTTGCTTCATCTTGGTTTAAATGTTGGTAGTTCACATGCATCTAGAAATTCATTCCTTTCAGATTCCCAGGTTTTAAGATATATACATTTGATTTTTTGAATTTCATGGGTATTTATTGTAATGCCTTTCTTTCTATCTCTAATTCCATTTACATAGGTTCTCCCCTCATTAGTTTACCTACGGGTTTGTTAAACTTGTTTATCTTTAAAAAGAACTAACTCTTTATTTGATTGTTTCTTTGGACCTTTTCTTCAGTTCTGCTTCATTGCTTTCTTTCCTGCTGTTATTTCTTTATCCTACTCCTACTGATTTGGGGGTTTGGCCTGTTCTTGTTTTTGTTCTTGTTTTTGTTGTTGTTGTTGTTTGTTTGTTTGTTTTTATAATGCTGTCTTTGTTTGTGGGCAGTGACTCATGGGCCGCATCTCAGATCTGGTCACTGTCCTGGGTGTTTCTTCAGAGCTTTGATGGTGAATGCTGGCTCTGCCCTTGTGTACCTCTTGCCAGTGTTCTGTATGACACTTAGAGTCTATATGCGAGTCCCCATGGAAAATTCGAATTCTGTCAAGTTTTCATATCTGATTTGCAGTTTCTTTTTTTCTGTTTTCCTTTTTGGTTGTATCACATGCATTCTGTTTGTGAAGTTTCAGTGTACAGTTCTAGAACAGTCAGAGTTCCCTGATCCTGTGCTTTCTTAAGGGTCTTGGGCTGAAGAACTATTGCAGCAACATAAATCATTTTAAAATGGCATCTTGCTCCTGTTCTGCCTCTTGCCAGCTCTGAACATCCAGTACCAATGGGACCAGAGTTCTCCCTGGATTCTCCTTCTGCTTTTGTTACTGCTTCCATGAATATGACCTTTCCCCCTAGCTGTGCCCAGCGTCTGTTTTTCCATTTCCTCCAGATTATTTCCTGGAGATTCTGGAGGATCAAGGCTGAGTGTCATCTGCCACTTGGGGTTTTTCCTGCTTTTTGACATAGACTCACCGAATACTGCTCTGAGATCCATTTCTCAACACAAACATCTATTGCTATACATTTACTTGTCAACATGGATTAAGTATATATATTGAACAGGGTCTCACTATGTAGCTATCTCAGGCTGGCCTTGAGCTCACTTTTCTGATTCAGTCTTCTCAGTTACCACATCTAGTGACTTTCTTTTTGTTGTTGTTGTTGTTGTTGTTTTGTTTTAAGACAGGAAATCTCTGTGTAGTCCTGGATATATTGGAGCTCATGCTGTAGACCAGGCTACCCTCAACCTCAGAGATCTGCCTGCCTCTGCCTCCTGACTGCTGACATTAAAGGTGTGCACCACTTCCCAGCTTTATATATGTGCAGCTCTGGCTGTCTTGTAACTCACTATGTAGACCAGATTGGCCTCAAGCTTGCAAAAAATGCCTCTGCCTTTCAAATATCAGGATTAAAGGCATGTACTACTATGCCTGGCCAATATTAAAATTCTTATTTGTATGGAGTTCAATTTTTTTTCAAGAACCACCTTTATTGGATTATTTTAAAATGGTTCTTTCTAATCACATTTTAAAAACTGATCCTATGCCCCAGTAAAGGGGAACACCAGGGCCAAGAAGTGGGAGTGGGCGGATAGGGGAGCAGGGTGGGTAGGGGAGCACGGGGGTACAGGGAACTTTGGGGATACCATTTAAAATGTAAATAAAGAAAATATCTAATAAAAAAGAAAAAAAAGATTTTTAAAATGTATTTACTATGTATGTAGTGTTCTGCCTACATGTATACCTACACACTAGAAGAGGGCAGCAGATCTCATTATAGGTGGTTATGAGATACCATGTGGTTGCTGGGAATTGAACAAAGGACCTCTGGAAGAGCAGCCAGTGCTATTAACCACTGAGCCATCTCTCTAGCTCCCACAATTTTTCTATTGCCTTTCTATTACTGCATTTTAGTTTGATTACATTTTGAACAAAAAGAGCACACTACATTGTTTCAGTTCGTTTACATTTGCTTGTGTTTGTTTTATAGCACAGGGTATGGTTTAACTTGAGGAATAGTCCATATATATATACTTCACTGGATGTGGCATAGTACTTAGGAGGATGAGGCAGGAGGTACAAGACTTAGGAACTTTTCTGAAACAAAACACACTTAATAAATATGCAAACAAAAGGCTGAGGCTATGTATCGCATGAATGAGCAGCACAGAAATAGACTCTGCTGTGGTTGGATCCATTGTCCTATATATGTCAATTATATACCAGTAATTGGTAGTGTTGATTGTTATCTCTTCTTGTTGCTGATTTTCTTTCTTTTTTGCTATATTTGCTAAGTTTTTCAGTTCATTCAATGTATTTTAACCACATTCCTCCTTTCCCCCATCTCCTTCTCTTATCTACAGTCTCATCCCATCCCATCCCAATTTGCCTTTACTTCCTTTTTTCTTCTTTCCCTGTCCATTCCAGATTCTGTTTCCCAGCTTGTTTTGGGAGTGGGGCCTTTCATGGTATATGGCCATTCCACCAGGAATCACAGAGGTCACATCATTAAAGAAAACTGACTTTGTCTCTCCCAGAAGCTATCAATTGACAATTGGTCCCCAGTTAGTGGTGGGATTTCATGTCTACCATTCCTGCCTCTTCATTCTAGGATTTTGTCTGGATGGAGCTTGCACAATTCTTTTTTTTTTCCCCAGAAACAATGGTAACTCAATTGCTGGGCACAACAACTAGAGTCCTAATCTTGTAAGCCATATTAAATATAATTCCTCTGGTGGCACTAGGACTCACCATCTATTTCGGAAGACACTAGTAGCTACATCTTGTCCTCTGGCTATCCCTGTCCAAAAAGCCCCTATCTCTCTCCTGCCTACTCTCTTCCCTTATCCAACCTGGAAGTCCTGCCTACTCGCCCAGTGATTGGTTTCTTTATTCATTAGGGGATAGTTCACAAGAAGTCACTAGAGTACACAACTCATTCCTCTCATTCCTCGTTCCAGACAACCCCTCCTGGGAAAGCAGAATTAACATCAAGATACAGACAACACTAGGGCCATCCACAACACTTGCCCCTTTCTGTCCACTTTAAAGACTCTTTTATCTCAGATATAGATTGAGCATAACTATTACCATTTTGTACTTTATAAAGTACAAGATAGACCTAACACCCAGTCCATCATTTTTGTCAATAAAATAGAACACTCTTTCATCTGTCCTAACTTAAAAGACTTATATTTCTACACCTTGATATGCCCTGGCTTTAGATAGCATGTCATCTGAAAACCATCCTCTCAAATAGCCTGGGTTGGCTATGAGACTAAAAGTAGTCTTTCAACCCCATCAGAAATCTAAGAATGACCAATATTATTTGAAAATATAGGAAGCCTAACACAGTTTCCAGAACTGAGACAAATTGTAGAAACAGCTGCCTACCTATGCAGACCCAGTAAGTCAAGAAGTTGTAGCATCAGTCTTCAGCCTTCTGGCCCAGGATATTCTGACAGACCTTGAAAAACAGCAATTATTAAGGATTAGCTTATTCTTGTCTCAGCAGAACTAAGCTGTCCTAACCTGTAATTTGTATCTTCTTAAGGACGGTATAGGTCTGCAGGAGAGAGGCAATTTCTGCCCAGTGGCCACCTAGCCACAATGTACAGCCTCACCTGGAGGTAGAAATGCTCAGCTGTTTCTTTGACTCCATGAATGGGAAGCTGTTAGGAGCAGATTTGTCTCAACAGCAAGTAAATAAATAACATTAAATTTCACATTCTATGGATTTCTAATGGTTTTGAAAACCAACTATCTATGTAAAGTAATCTGGACTGTTGTCCGTTAACTACTCTCAGCTATTTCTAATTAAAATATCTGAAAACACCCTAACAATAAACTCAGAGCCATGGATTTTTCTATTTGGCCCTTAACTCAAAGGCTTAAACATCTCAGATCAGTTTATAATGGCATTTGTAGAAGGAGTGGGTCCAAGCCTGTACTTTTAAATTTTTTCTATCAATAGAAGAAATGTATACCAATGAAACATTGATTTTGTATCAAAGTAAATTCTGTACCAAAATAAGAAATTATGACTTTAACTTAGTAACTATTGTGAAGACTTCTACCAAATGAGATTATGGCTACAGGATCAATTCTAGCTATTTCCTCACTGTTATAATTATGCCCATTTCTTATCTATCTATTTATTATTTTTCCTCTCCCTTCTCCCTTTTGCTCTGGCCCGGCTCATGCTGGGTCCCACTTGCTCTGGCCCAATTATGACCATTTCTAAATTCCCTAAAAAGGAAACCTCATAGAATAACCACCTCCAACCCCCAAATCCAGGGAACTGGGACGACAACTCTTCACAACTTCTTCAAGCTGAATATAGGCATTGAGATATCTTTGTGGGAGAAGGGTAGAGAAAATAGGGGAGTTGGTTGGCCTTAAGAAGGCCACACCAAGCTGGGCGCACGCCTTTAATCCCAGCACTTGGGAGGCAGAGGCAGGCAGATTTCTGAGTTTGAGGCCAGCCTGGTCTACAAAGTGAGTTCCAGGACAGCCAGGGCTATACAGAGAAACCCTGTCTTGAAAAACCAAACCAAACCAAAACAAAACAAAAAACCATACCAACGATTGTATTAGTCTCTGATGTCTGTGTCCTGAATGGATCTGACTGAAATTCCAAGACATCAGGAGTTCAAGCAGGTTAGTTTAGCATGTCTGACGATTGATCTCATCAAAGCTGTATATTCTGTAATCTACAAATCTCAAAACAAAATTTTTGTATCATCAAGATAACTTTTTTGTTTGATTCTGGAATCTAGTTCTTTGGTGTCTCCCGATATCAAATCTGATCCATATATCTCTAGAAGATGTCTAGAGCCTAATCACCTTTTCTAAAAACACAAAGACAAAACCTTTCTCCCAAGTCAGCATATTCTTGAGCCAGTAACCAGAAAAATCTTTATTTTGACCTCTCTCCCAGAAGAATAATATAACCACAAAACTCAAAATCACACCCATTTTGAAAATCAAAATAATACAAAAAAAGAAGTAAACTAAAATACTGTATGTGCCTATCCTTAGGCCTTTTCTATTTTTCCATGCAGGATAATAACCCTAAATTCCCATGGAGCCTATGTTAGACAGAATTTGAGTATCCTGTAAGACTTAATAGAGCAATACATCTTTATACCATCTTTAAAGCAATCAATTCAAACTTTCACTAATATCTGCCTATAGGAAGCAGGTAGTTTTTACTTGTTAAGCTCTCTGCCTAGAGCAGCCATCCCGTTATACCATTTATCTGATGGGCTCTCTACCTGGAGCCACAGACATTTATTAATAATACCTGTTATAATATCTACTTGTGATGCTCTCTACCTGGAGCCACAGATATTTATTAATTAATACCTGTTCATAGCAGGTAATTATCACTGTTCTCTCTACTTTGTCAGTGACTAATTTTCCCTATTCTAGTTCTGAACTACAGGCAGAATTTCCCATGTGATTAGGACAAAATCTGTATATAAATGTATCCTAAAAGCAAATAATCCTACTACATAACTACAACCTGCGGAGTCTGTTTTTGTTGTTTGTGTATATGTGATTTGAGGGATAACCTCTTTATATTAGATAATCAATTAAGGGCTCATCCCTGGGAGAAGCTAATTCTCACCCCCTTAAGTCATTAGATGTAGCCTTCTCAGCTTTGAGTAGGCCTTTCCCAGCCTTGAACAGGCTGAGCAGACCTTGAACATCTGCCATGACAGGTCTTATCAACCTGGACAAAGACTTGTCTTGGCTGCAGTTGCAGGTTCCCACTGGAACTTTGATGTTTTGGCTGCCTGTGCTGACCTTGCTGCAACAATGTATTCCATCTGAAGAAGGAATGGGTTTTGTAGTTTTTTTTCTCTTTACATACACAAAGCTTATTATTAAACTTTGAGCCTTGATTAGAACTTTTGTTTGGGCTTCATCCTTCTCTCACCCCCTTACCTTATTTCCATCCCCCATTTCAGGTAAGCCCAGTTCACCCATGGCTCCTGGAGAGCTACAATTACATGCCTGTACCTCTTGGTCCAAGGATGCGACCCCATGAGATTTTCCTCCTTTTTGTTAGCATGTTTATTGGTATTGTTATTATTCTTGTCTTACTTATATAGGCACTTTTTAATGAGTGACTGTTTTGCAGCAGACTTCTTAGTATTCTGGTCCTTATAATTTTCTGTCCCCTCTTCTGTGATGTTCTTTGAGCTATAGATACAAGAACTGTGATGCAGATAGATGTACCCATTGGTGCTGGGCTCTCTGTAACCTGTTGATCCCTGTATTGTATCCAGTTCTGGTTTTCTTTGATGGTCTCCATTTGCTGTAATGAGAAATTTCTTTGAAGAGGTGGTAACTATACTTAGCTGTGTGTATAGGGATAAGACTTAGATTGTAGTAAGGAAATATGCTGCCCTAGGAAAGTGACAGTATTAAAGAGATTCTTTTCTAAAGTCCATGATCTCACTAGCTACAGAAAGTTGGCTAGGTTTCACGTATCAAGCATGATTTTTATACTGTTGAGTGGTGCTTAAAGCAAATTAGACAGCTGTTGGTTACCACCAACACATGAGTGCCAGCTATTGTACTCACAGGAATATTTGGCTATGCTAGTGTTTGTTGTGGTTCATAGGTATCACAGCTGGGTAGGATTAGTCATTGCTTGCCTCCCTTTCTGGCACCATGGAAGCTAGACTGTGGGAAGGAAGCTTTCAGGTTAAATTCAACTAAAATCATCTTAAACCTTGTGTCCTGAGTATGTGATGACTTCAGCAATTGGGGCTTACCTTAACCTCTGAGATGCAACTAAGTATTACATCAATAGTCTGTATTGTTTTGGGAGTCACTTAGACTATCCTGACCAACCATTTGAAAGATTTCTTGTTCTTGACATGAGGGATTTTGTTAGTCTGTGGTTTTTGTAAGGAGTGTTATCAGTGCAAGTGACATGACTGTCATTCATATATATATATTTTTTTTCTTTATTTATATTTCAAACGTTGTCCCCTTTCCTAGTTTCCCTTTTGAAAATCCCCTGTCCCCTCCCCCCTTTCCCTGCTCCCTAACCCACCTACTCCTGTTTCCTGGCCCTGGCATTACCCTATATTGGGGCATAAAACCTTCACAGGACCAAGGACCTCTCCTCCCACTGATGACAGACTAGGCCATCCTCTGCTACATATGCAGCTAGAAGCATGAGTCCCACCATGTGTACTCTTTGATTGGTGGTTTAGTACCAGGGAGCTCTGGGGGTACTGGTTAGCTCATATTTTTGTTCCTCCTAGGGGGCTGCAAACCCCTTCAGCTCCTTGGGTACTTTCTCTAGCTCCTTCATTGGGGACCCTGTGCTTTGTCCAATAGATGGCTGTGAGCATTCACTGACTTTCTTTTATATATAACATAATTTTACGTGAATATAAAATAATACTACTCCTTGAGGTTTTATCAAAACAGCCTTTGTGTTATTTGTCCCTCATCTCTTCCTCTCTTTCTGTATTGACTGACCTCCTCCTCTCCAGATGGGTCCCCCTCCACATTTTTCCATTTCTCACTTCATATCATCTGTATTCTTTTATTCTCCTCTCAAGGGCCCCCCTCCCTCCATGCTCCTTTATATTTTCCTGGTTTCTGAGGTTACTCCATGTCATATACTGACATCTGAAAATTTAGAGCTAGGAACCACTGATGAAAGAATTTTCTTTCCCCTCCCTCCCTTCCTCCCTTCCTCCCTTCCCCCTTCCTCCCTTCCTTCCTTCCTTCCCTCCCTTTTTGGGTTTTTGATACTGGGTTTCTTTGTGTAACCCTGGCTGTCCTGCAACTCACTCTGTAGGCCAGGCTGACCTTGAACCTAGATATCTGTCTGCCTCTCCCTCATGAGTACTGGGATTAAAGGCATTGTGCCACCACCACCTCACAAGAGAGTTTATTTTATTTTATTTTATTTTATTTTTTATAATTTGGCACCTCTCGTTCTCTTTTTATTTTATGACAGAGTCTTTTGTGTAGCCTTCAAGTGGATATGTAGCTGAGAATAATTGTGGACTTCTTTCTGGTCCTGCTTCTACCTCCTACCTTCTGAGATTACAGGGGTATGGTACCATGCTTGGTTTATGTTGTTCTAGGACCTATAGTCAGGCTCTGTCCACGTTAGATAAGCACTTTATCTACTGAGGTGCATCTCGGCTCCATAAATAATAAATTTGTTGGGTATTTGTTGTCTTCAATATAGTTTTAAGTAGCTGAGGCTGGTCTTGAACTCCTTCCTAATCTAATTTTGCCTCAGCCTACCAAGTGCTGTGATAACAGATACGTGCAGACCCAACTGGCTCTAAATTTTTGTTTCTTGATTGCATTTGGTTTCGTCTCACAGGTTGCTGCCTCACAGCATGGCAAACATGATGCCTGCAGGTTTAGCCCTCCTCCCTTCCCTCTCCTTTGCTAAACCATTAGACTATATTCCTAAAGCTAATCCCTGAGATTTATTCCCTTATTTGGCCACTTCCTTTTTTGCCTGAATGAAACTCCAAGGTCCATTTATCAACACATCAAGGATCAGCAAATCAAAATTCATATTTTGGCTATAGTGGCTAACAGGTCCAATCAGGACTTACCAATTCCTCATAACATAGACTTCCCCCTTTTTTTCTCTTTAAAAATCTATTCCTGAAAAACAAAACAAAACAAAACAAAACAAAAAAAACAAAAAACAAACAAACAAACAAAAAAAAAAACGCCAGGCGTGGTGGCACATGCCTTTAATCCTAGCACTCGGGAGGCAGAGACAGGCGAATTTCTGAGTTCAGCCTGGGCAATACAGAGAAACCCTGCCTCGAAAAACAAACAAACAAACAAACAAAAAAAACAAAAACATGCTATCTACCTTTGTCTGATCCAGAGGCTGTTCCTCCTGGTCCTTTTAGCATAATAACTCCCCTTTGTACCAGTGTCTGGGTGTGGTCTGTGCTGCCTCTGAGGGGGTCCCCTTACTTTTGGTGTCTTGTGCTTGGATAAGGACTCATTTGGTCTACAGGATCCCCAACCCAGTTATTGCACTTACACCATCCAGTGCCTGCTTGCTCCCTACATCCAACATTGGCTAATTGGTGAGTTTTCTTTTACAAGCGTTCCTAAACATTTCCCCAGAACATTAGATTAGGACAGTTGAGTGTCCAGCCTCCCCACTGTATTGTGGGGCTGGGAAGAATGCACCCCACTATGATCTTAAGTGGCTATGATGGACTCGCTTCATGGCCAATAGGCACATTTCATCAAGTCCAGCTTGGTTGGCAGTGTGCCCTTTTACTTTTGGTGGCCACTATGCAGGAATCCAGTGTCTTTTCCTAACTGTCAGAAAATCCTATCAACAGGTCCCAGATTCCCCCTGGGTCTACTGTGTCCCTTTCATGGTGACAGAGCTTGCGTGAGGACTCCTCCCTTCGGCCATGTGAGACCCTGGGGGAAGCCCTTGGCTACTTGACACCATTAGCAAAGGGTTTCTGCCTTCTCCATCCTGACTGATATACCTCTGGGGTGTCTCCTAAAGACTCCAACTCACACACAACATTACTGGTGTATCTTAGCACTCAAAAATGGATCTTATGCACCTTAGATATCAAACAACAACAACAACAACAACAACAACAACAACAACAACACTTTACAATATTATGGATATGTGAATAGAAGGAAGGAGATACCCCTCCCTTCTTGCATCCCCCTCTCCTCTACCTGTCCCTACCTGCTTCTATCTCTGCTCCATGCTTCCTCCTTACATTTGCGCTGCACTGTAGAAACACCATGGCTGATAGAAGGTCCAGAGCTCTGGGCACGCCCTTTCGGCTGAGTGCCATGCTTCCTACATCCCTGCTGCCACCCGAAGGCATTCAAGGCCTCCACCTGCCTGGCTATGCAGATACAAAGCCCTCCCTTGCCATTCTCCCTGCTGAGCGCTCCAGAGCCCACTGCTGGAGATCACTGCCTCCTGCAGCTGCTACTGCTCCCCCTCCCATCCTGAAACCAAATTCCCCACCTTTGATATCCACTACAACCCCACAGCTGCTCTTAATTGCCTTTTCAAAATCCCATCTTCCACCTCCCTCCACTTCACAACTTAACCCTTGCCCTGCAGATCAGACCCATAATCAAACATAGTAGATAGATGGTCCTCAAACTCTTCAGAGAGCTGCTGAACATGACATTTAAAATGCTTAGCTTTCTATTATAGAGACATGCCTAGAAAAAACCCTATGGACACCGCTCCCCTTGGATTGTAATAATGCTAACCACTGGGATAAACAGCTCCACACCTCATCTGCTGCCAGAGCTTTGCTCAAACTGTAAACATTTTTGGGTTAAATGATCTCAAATTTTTTTGCCTAGTCAAAATAAGGTCAATTTCCTCAAGTTCTTCTAAAGGAAACTTCTTTCCAACCTGGGTCTGATAGCCGCAGACCAGCTGCTGTGTATGGGAGCTGAAGACTTACTACCACTGCTCAGCCACTGAGAACATAGGAACCTAGGGCAACTGTCTAGGTCATGGATATGCCCTGTTGTTTAACTGACATTGGATTATACCTCCTACTATAATTTTTCCTTTTCAGATCTCTGATAATATTGACTGACCTGCCTAAATCCACACCAAACACTTCCCAGGAGCCTAGGGTTTCTCTTATGTCAGGCCTTGTCATGCTTCTCACTCACCCCACCCACCCCTCCCTCATCCATAGTCCGGGTACACAGCCCTCCAGACCCCTCCAAACTTCACCCTTAATTGGCTCCTTCAAAGACTTTCTTTTCCCTACTCCATTTTCCTCATTCCCTCATTGAAGTGGGAACTTAAGGGTTCTTTGGGAAGTCAGTTGGATGGTGATTTGGTGGGGCAAACATGAGAAGGAATGCTTTGTTGAAGCAGACACAGGAGAGAGATGTCCTGCTAAATGAAACAAGCACATGAAAGGACATGTGATGAAGGATTCTTTGCTAATGACATGCATGAATTGGTCCACCTTACATTGTGTAGTTGAGGTGCATTTGTCAGGACTCCATAGAGAGAAATGCACCCCCCCCCAAAAAAAAACCTTCTGGTAGCGTACTGCAGTTTCTAGCTATTTCTGTGGACTCGGGCTGATTGGATGCAGGTGCTAAGGCAAGACCTGTGATGAAGCAAGACTTATAGAGGACACGTGATGTTTGGATAAATAGAACAAGCCCACAAGTGTTGCACAGCTTATTGTACCAATAAGCCAAGCTCTCTCTGTGTCAAGACTTTTTTTTTTTTAACAGAACTGACCCCAAACCTGCAATATGCCAGTGAACTAACCCTACCTCCCTCCACTCTAGGATCCCCCCTATCTTTCCCACTCACCAAGTTATAAAGCTCTAAAGTTGTAAGAGTCTAGGAAAATGTTGCAAGGTGTGTAAATACAAATTATAAAGGTCTGATGATATCAAACCTCAATTGTAAAAGCCTGTAAATACAAGTTATAAAGGGCTAATTAGGTTCAGAGGGTAGGAAAGCTTAAGTGAGGGTCTAAGAAAATAATTTAAGGCTGTAAAAAGTTCTTCAGACTTTTTTCCCTCTTTCCATGCTATTGCTTGGGTCTCCCAACTTTCACTATAACTTAAAACCCTGCATTTACCGCTTTTTAAAAATAATGTTGATTTCAGTCTAATATATCTAAAACTTTTATCTCTTTTTATAAACTTAAAAAATTCTTATAAACTTCAGGAAATCAACTTGAATCCACTTGTCACAGGTCAAATGGAGTCCAGATAAATACTCCTGATAACCAACAGCCTACATTTCCCCACCTAACTATTCCTGAGGATGGGATCTCTCCCTCTTTCCTTTGTCTTCTTTCCTTTCCCTGGTCTTGGGACTCCTTCCCCCAATTGCTGGGACTGGGGGCCTAAAAGTTTCAAATGGACACCCAAGATAAAAAATTTTCCCCTAAATTCCTTTCACTTTACCTTCGGTCCCTAGTCTATCTGTCCCAGCAGGTTTCAAATCAACTACTGCTCCAGCAATTTGCCAGTCCCAGTTGTTCCTTCAGAATCTACATCCTAGATACCTCCAAAACTGCTAGCCCTAGATGGTCTAGTCTCACAAACTACTCCAACACTGTCTGCATTTCCCTAAACCCAGATGGTTCCGCAGAGTCTGGATAGCAAACGACAGTGTGTTCTTCTAGACCTTGACTAACAACATTCCAGTTTCCTTGGGTCCCTAATAGCAACACTCCCCAATTGCCAGAAAACCAAAAGAACTATGTCTACTTACCCAATACCCAATGGTACAATAATAAAACCAAAAGGTGGAAATGAAGGGCTCTATAACAGGCCCGAGCATGGCAAAGATGGTGCTGGCAGGTCTTGCCCTCCCCTCTTCCGTCATCTTTGCTAAACCTTAGATTACATTCTTAAAGCTAGCTCCCAAGGTCTATTCCCTTATTTGGCCACCTCCTTAAGCCTGAATAAAATTCCAAGGTCCAGCTATCAAAACATCAAGGTCCAGCAGATCAAAATTCATACTTTGGCTACAAAGTTAGCACATGTCCAATCAGGACTTGCCTACTCACCCTAGCACAGACTTCCCATTCTTTTCTCCTTAAAAACCCTCTCCTGCAAAAAATACACGCTGTCTGCCTCTGTTTGATACAGAAACATCCCCACCCATCCTGCTTGTCCCTCCAGGGTAATAAAACTCCGTTGTGCTGAGAACTTGTCTGAGTGGGTTCTGTATAAACTTCAATCTCTCTCCCTTTCTCTTGTTCCCCTTACATGGGTTTCCTAGAAAATAGTTCTACATGCAGTCTTAAAGTTCCCACTGATGATATACATGAACTAATATAGTAGAAGGTAGACTGGATAGCTAAATAATTAAGGGCTGTGCTAAGGAATTTGACAGTCGTGATTCAAATTTTGACTCTAGTTTAAAACCTAGGTGAGCCGGGTGTGGTGGCACACACCTTTAATCCCAGCACTCGAGAGGCAGGCAGATTTCTGAGTTCGAGGCCAGCTTGGTCTACAAAGTGAGTTCCAGGACAGCCAGGGCTATACAGAGAAACCCTGTCTCGAAAAACCAAAAACCAAAAACCAAAACAAACAAACAAACAACCCTATATGACTCCAGACAATTTAACCTTCGTTTGCCTCAGTTTCAGCATCTGTAAAATTGGAGTCCTGAAAGACCTGATTTCTTTTTTTTTCTTAGATGTTTTCTTCATTTACATTTCAAATTCCTAGTTTCCTCTCTGTCTTAGTCAGGGTTTCTATTCCTGCACAAACATCATGACCAAGAAGCAAGTTGGGGAGGAAAGGGTTTATTCAACTTATATTTCCATGCTGCTGTTCATCACCAAAGCAAGTCAGGACTGGAACTCAAGCAGGTCAGGAAGCAAGAGCTGATGCAGAAGCCATGGAGGGATGTTACTTACTGGCTTGCCTCCCCTGGCTTGCTCAGCCTGCTCTCTTATAGAACCCAGGACTTCCAGCCCAGGGATGGCACCACCCACAGCTTGATCTCATGGAGGCATTTCCTTAACTGAAGCTCCTTTCTCTGTTATAACTCCAGCTTGTGTCAAATTGACACAAAACCAACCAGTACACTCTCCCAAAATCTCCTATCCCCTCCCACCTCCCCCTGTTCCCCAACCTACCCACTCTCACTTCCTGGCTCTGGCATGCCCTTATACTGGGGCATAGGGCCTCACCTCCCATTGATGACCGACTAGGCCATCCTCTGCTACATATGCAGTTAGAGACTCTGATGAGCTCTGGGGGGTAATTAGTTCATATTGTTGTTCCTCCTATAGAGTTGCAGAACACTTCAGCTCCTTGGGTACTTTCTCTAGCTCCTTCATTGGGGGCCCTGTGTTCCATTCAATAGATGACTGTGAGCATCCACTTCTGTATTTGCCAGGCACTGGCATAGCCTCACCCGAGACAACTATATCAGGGTCCTTTCAGCGAAATCTTGCTGGCATATGCAATAGTGTCTGGGTTTGGTGGTTGTTTATGGGATTGATCCCCAGGTGAGGCAGTCTCTGGATGGTTGTTCCTTCAGTCTCAGCTCCGAACTTTGTCTCTGTAATTCCTTCCATGGGTATTTTGTTCCCCCTTCTAAGAAGGAATGAAGTGTGGATACTTCATTGAGTTTGGAGAGGCCAATACATAAGAGGAGTCATTCTCTGGGAAAAGAATTATGGGTGGTGAGTATCCACACTTCATTTTTCCTTCTTCTTCAGTTTCATGTGTTTTGCAAATTGTATCTTGGGTATTGTAAGTTTCTGGGCTAATATCCACTTATCAGTGAGTGCATTTCATGTGTGTTCTTTTGTGATTAGGTTACTTCATTCAGGATGATATCCTCCAGATCCATCCATTTGCCTAAGAATTTCATGAAGTCATTGTTTTTAATAGCTGAGTATTACTCCATTGTGTAAATGTACCACATTTTCTATATCCATTCCTCTGTTGAGGGACATCTGGGTTCTTTCCAGCTTCTGGCTATTATAAATAAGGCTGCTATGAACATAGTGGAGCATGTAAGACCTGATTTCATATGTGAGGAATTAAGTGATACATACAAAGAATGTGGCATGAAGATTGTTAAGGGAGCAACAGGTTATTTGTATACTTCAAGGGCCACTTTTGTGCACTCCTGGGAGAGCTCCCTCTGAGAATCTCTTGCTGTAGTTATCCTGAGGATACCAACACTTCTCAGGATATCTACTGTTATCCCTATCCCTCAGTCTCAGCCTACTCCATACCAATGGGTCTATTTTACCTTTCTTGGGACAAATTCATATGAATAGCAATCACTTTCTAGCTCCATAACTCCTGGTACCATCTGTTTCCTGGAAAACAGTTTCTGTTGACTTGTTTTCTGGATGAGGCAATGCTCCCCCCACTCCATCCCCAGAAGCTCCCTTTGGACTCTGCTGTGGAATATGAGACACCACAAGGACCTGGCACCTCTTATCTCACATTTGAATTATACACAAGTCCTGTGTTTTCACAAACTCTAAGGGATACTATTTTGCAATGCATCCCTTTGGCTTGAGGTAAAGGAAAGTACCCCAGTTTGTTCCTTTTGAGAGGCAGAGAAGAGGAACACTCACCCATCATTTTTTTTCCCAGAGAATGACTCCTCTTATGTATTGGCCTCTCCAAACTCAACTGGTATGAATAGGAAGTAAGTAATAGGCTTAGTCTCTGTCACAGACTTCTTAGTGTATGCTTGTGTATAATTTTGCAGTTCATTTTAGAAAAATGTTGTAGTAGTGATACTCATTTATGTTCTCCATAATATTTATATTTTCCCCCTTCCTTGGCACAGAAATATGTTGCACATCTGTTTCAACATTGAGGTCCAAAAAAAAGCCTTATGCCTTGTGTTATCCAATTAAGTCTAATCAGAAACTTGAACCCATGGCTTCCAGTGTCCATGAAATGAAGTGGTATGATTTGTCATCATTAAATCTGGGATACTAAGTGAACAGAATGATCAGAAGTCCTTGCTGATAACCACTAGTAATGCTATATGAATGAGAAAACAGTTTTGTGTTTCAAACTGCTCAGATTTGGAGATGTTTCCTGGTCCATGCAGTCAAGAATGTAGTTAACTTCTATTTTTTTTTAAGGCCCTCTTTGTGACATTCAAGATGAATGTTTTCCATTCGGTTTAGTTTGTCTTACAATTTCTTCTTGTTACTGCTATCATCTTTATACCTGGACTCATGAAATTGTGATATGTCGAAAAAACTGATTGAAATATCAAGGAGACAGAAAGTCTGGTTTTAAGTCTTGGTTCCAACACTAGCTTTATATATCTGAGCCTCACTATTTCCTCAAGTGTAGAAGACAGGCCTACATGTCCTCTGCTTCCCTTATTGAGTTAGTTGGCGTAAGGATTAGTGAGAACACAGGTAACAAAGTGCTATGACAACTCTAAGGCAGAGCACCAGCAAGCTTGTGATCACAGATGAGTCTGTACAGCAGAATGACCTATAGGTCATCCTCAGAGGCAGATTGTAAAGCATTGCGAGGAATATGATGATGAAACATTCTGTCAGAGACTTTCTGTATGCCTAAGCGGTTATTTGTGCAGTAAAGCATATTAATTTCACATTAAACCAAATAGTCTCCAGTTGCTTTCGTGTGATGTAAAAAGTCTTTTAGGCATGTCTGAACTCTGTTTAATACTATGCTGCTCTGTGTGAGAAGTAACAGTCTAAGGCATGGCTTGTGACATTTGTTTTGTTTTGTTTTGTTTTGTTTATTTGAGGCAGGGTCTCATATAACCCAAGTTGTTGTTTAGCTTATGATTCTCTAATCTGTACCTCCCCAAATTGCTGGGACTAGAGACATGTGCCATTATGTCTGCTTAACATTTATTCTATTTTTTACTTTAAACATTATTTTAGTTTTTGAGAACTTCATAATGAGCATTGTATCTACAGCACCCCATCGTTCCCACCACAAATTTCTCCCATGAATCCCAACCAAAACTCATGGACTCCTTAAAAATTGCTATTGTTACATGTATGCAGAACCTACAATATCCATTCAGTGTTGCTTGTATGTACATGTGTCCAGGGTTAACCACTTGAGATCAGAAAACCTTATGTAGGATCTTATCCCTAAAGAAAACAAATTACTCCTCCCTCTTAGCAGTCATAGACTTCCTGTAGTTTTTCATTGAGGGATGAGACCATGAGGCGTTTCTCCTGTCCTTGCAGGGGAACAACTGATGTTTTCATTATGCTGGTCTTGCTCAGGCAACCATATTGTGGAAATTTCCTGGGTGCAGCTTCCCTGTCATTCGATATCTAACAATAGGCTTCCTGAAACTCTGGCTCTTCTAATATTTTATTTTTGAGAAATACTAAGAGTGGATGTTAACTATTCTTACCACAAAAAGCATAGCTTTATGACATAATAAATAAATTAATAAATGATGTAGGTAGCCATTCCATTATCTCCAAATTCCTTAAAATATTATACTGTATACAACAAATATACAGGTTTTGTTTTGAGACAGAGTTATAGAGCCCAGGCTGGTTTCAAACTCTTGATCTTTCTGTCCCAGATCCTCAAATGCTAACATTATATGTATGTACCATCATGCTTGATTAAATATATACAACATTATCTTCAATTAAAAGAAAATGAGAGCTGGAGAGATGGCAAATTTCTCCAGCAAGTTAAAAGGCAGTTTATTTGCTTTGAAAAGGATCTGGGGATCTGGGTTCAATTCTTAGCACTCATATAATGGCTCACAACCAACTGATCTGACATGCATGTTCACACATATACCACATATACATGTACACATGGAAAACACTCATACACATAAAATATCTTTAAAATAAATATGATTAAAATTTATATTTGCTTGCATGTATGTTTTTTTCTCTTTATTAGATATTTTCTTCATTTACATTTCAAATGTTATCCAGAAATTTCCCCTTACCCTTCCGCATCCCCGCCCTGCTCCCCTACCCACCCCCTCCCACGTAATGGCCCTGGCGTTCCCCTGTACTGGGGCATATAAAGTCTGTATGACCAAGGGGCCTCTCCTCCCAATGATGGCCAACCAGGCCATCTTCTTCCGTATATTGCATGTATGTTTATGCACCAACTGCATGCTTGTTCTCTGAAGAGGTCAGGAAAGGGTTGATCTCTTGGAACTGAAATTACAGGCAGTTATGAGCCTCCATGTGGGCACTAGTAATCAAACCTAGGTCATTTGGAAGAAGAGCCTGTGCTCTTAACCACTGAGCCATATCTCAGCCCCATAAATAAGATTATTGAGGCCAGAAAGGATACGCTTTAATAAATAAGAACAAGGCCATCTTTCCTCCGAGCCCAGCGGACACAGCTAGGGACATCCCAGGACTTTAAGATCGCATCGGGGTTACGCGTGAGTGCAGTGCACAGGTGGTGTTGGGAGCATCGGATCAGTGGTTGCCCCCAGAGGCAGGATCCGAGAACTCCGCCCCACCGGAGGCTGGGCCTCTCCCAGCCTGAGCACCCGCCTCCCCGCCA
>LR753327.1:1336027-1408927 GCA_902729485.2 Mus minutoides | reverse complement strand
GCCTAGTTGGCCATCGTTGGGAGGAGAGGCCCCTTGGTCATACAGACTCTATATGCCCCAGTACAGGGGAACGCCGGGGCCATTACGTGGGAGGGGGTGGGTAGGGGAGCAGGGCGGGGATGCGGGAGGGTAAGGGAAAATTTCTGGATAACATGTGAAATGTAAATGAAGAAAATATCTAATAAAGAGGGAAAAAAAAATAAATAAGAACAAGATGAAACAAAAGACCTAATTCAGGCAGAATGAGGACTTGGCAAATCTTATCCTCTGAAAATCAAACTGATAAAATTATTTAAAGAGCTACTTCAGAACTCTAAACATTAACCAGAAGTATGCACTTTAGTGAAAAGTATTTGCTTAGGAGAAACTATTCAGCCTTTGTTAAGAACATTGGGATCGTTCCACTTGAGGTACCCCTCTCCTTTTCTTCCTACCCACTTAACTGAGGTGTGGTCTATGATAATCATTGGCTTTGATGCTGGGTAGAGGTGGCTAACTTGATTTAGAATTTTGTTCAAACCCAAATGTCCGGGGTCTTTGTTGTAAAGAGTGGTGACTTGTGTCAAAAAAAAAAAAAAAATCAAAAGACCAGCACTATACTTCTGATAGCTGGGCTTGGTGTAATTTGAGTATTTGGAAGAATGAAGCAGGAAGGTCACGAGTTTGAAGGCAGCCTAAGTTACATAACAACCTTTTTTCCTGTTTATTCCTTGTATCAGTAGGTAAAACAAATAGTATTCTCTAAGTGCTGAGTTAGAGGTGTTAAGAAGTACCAATAAGTTTCACAAAAGTAATATTCAGTGACTTTACATACAATTTTAATTCTTATTATAAGTGAAGGACAATGATAATTTAATGCAATAGGCTAAAAGGACACAAAAGTCTGCATATAGTGAACTACAAAAGTGGTTTGAATATCCATATATGGTTTTAACAAAGTGTGCATTTCCACAATGAATGCACTTACAAGTATGCCAATAACACTACCCCAAATACTTGTCATGCCAACAGCTTTGTAAGCAGTACCCTTCCTGCTACTGAAAACATATATTCTTAGAAGCTTTAATTTCATTGAGGAAGATAGGTCTACTAAAATTTAACAAGTATGGTATAAGCCCCAAAAGGTTTTAAATAAAAAAAAAAACACTTCAACATAGAAGCATTAACTTAAAACTTTTAGTTTCTTAAAAAAGAAAATAAATATTGCTCATTATAAAAGAATATTAAAGCAGATGATCTATTAAGGCAGATAAACATGCTTATAAAATGTAGTTCTTTAACAAATTTAACACAAATGCTGTCAGGTCAATGTTGTCTAATAACTTCAGAATACTGCATAATCAACTCTTAAACATGGTAAAAGAGGCAAAAATAAAAAGTAAACGCAGCAATACCAGTGATGACTTCTTCAGCTCCCTTACTGGAGCCTCTTTTTAGATATGTATCCTCCATTGCCTGAAAATAGCTGTGAAGCACTGGGTGAGAAATTTGATAATCAATCAAATCTTGAACCCTTTCTGCTTTTTGATGAGGTCTTAAGAAAGCCTATGAAAAAGCTAACTTTACAACCAAGGCAAGCTAGGACAGAGAAAAGAATTTGTTTATCAATTCAAACTAAAAGGAGCAGTTGTGTTTCATACTTATTTTCTCTACTAAATCGTTTTCTACAGGTATTATAGCACAAGACGATAAATTTTGGGGATGGATTTATTTATACCATAAGGGCCATATAATATGAATTGCTTATCTTACTCTTCTTGTTAAATTAGTAAGTTAGGAGATGACCTAATGCCAACAATTATAGGATTTGCAGTCAATTTTTAAGAGCATTACAAAACTCTATGGATTTTCAAGCTTTATTCCCATATAACTATAGAAGGATAGAAAATCATTATCCAGGTATAGGCTTATGTTTTTCAAAACCTACTTTTACTAAGGGTTCTTAAATGCTTCAAAGTGTCTTCTATCCCATCACCCTCTGGAGGTAGTGGAAAGGAATGGTTAATAGAGCAAAGGAGGATATGGACCTGTTTAGAAATATTTCTTTGGAGTAATCCAATCTGCATTGTCAGGATATCAGTTCAAAGGAATCATCAGGGATAGCTCAATCCACTTACAAACACCATTAACTAACCAGCAATGGCAGGTTGATCCAGAAACCACAAGGCTCTGCCAATTGGCCTGAATCTGCAGAAGCAGGAAGAAGCCGCTGGAATACAACCAGAATTTTTTTTTTTTTGTGCATTTCTCTCAATACCATCCAGTGTTGTCAGTGAAGACAGTGTCAGCAAAGCCCAATGATGACCAGTAAAGAATGGCAAGGTGTACCAATACCATCTAGCATCATCCACTGTTGGTTGGGCTATATTTGTATTCTTTCCAAACATCACGTGTTCTCTCTAGCATCCACTCTAGCAAAACAGCACATGTCTTTTTTCCAGGCTGCTCCTAGAGAACACCACGTGTCTGTTTCTAGCAAAACATCCTCCCACATGTCTGTTTCAGCAAAAACATCCTATCATAAGACAGTTTCCAGAAAAACATCACATGATGCAACTGAGTTTCCAAAGAAACCAGAAATTTCCACTTCATCCAGTTAGTAAGTTATAGGATTTTCTCATATGAGCTGTACTTGTGATTACAAAAAAAAGTCCAACCTTCTCCTATTCCAGAGACAGATACTTATTTTATTAATGGCTTATCCAATGGTATAGGTCCAGATATTGATCAATCTATTAATACTTGTTTTTCCTCATCTCGACAGGTGGAACTTGTTGTTTTGATTCTTCTATTATGGCTGATTCATAAACCTTTAAATATCATTTCAGATTCTGCTTATGTTGTAGGATTACTTCCAGTAATAGACTCATACATGTGCACTCTAACCTCCCTGATTTTGTTGCTGAAGGAAATAAGAAAGCTGATGTATTAGCCTGTCCTATTTTTATTTCTCCAGAAGAAAATTTGGAATAGGGTCTACACCTGTCATTGTAGTTGGATCCACTGAGACATTATGCATTCCTCTTTGGCTCTTGTGGTCCAAGGTCATCAAGGATGATAGAAGAGGGTGAGGAGACAGTGTAATTCACCAGATAGATAGCAAATCTCTGTCTAAGGATAGAGGTGATATCGACCATATCATCAGAAGTCAAATATGCTCCACCCAGGGCCAAGTTATGGCCCTATACACCAAGGGAGAAGTTATCTTTACTAATGACTCAGTGTTTACAGCTGGACCTTGGGACTGTAATAGACTCATTCCTTCATTTAGAGAAGGGGCTGCATTTAATTTTCCTTGGGATTTGAATCACTTTCATTTGCATAGGACATCATGATACTTATATTCCTATAAATGGCAAGTATCAGTTTGTGTTCTACAAGATACTAATCATATGGGTCTCCTTTCATACTATTCTCTAGATTTTTCTAACCAAAATAATAATGACATCAATAGTAGTGGTCATATTTTGGATATTTGTTCTTGGTGGCAGATATTAGACAATGTTGTCACTGTTCTAATACTATTCATTAATAATTTGCTTGCTTATAGGACACTCATGCATCAACTGGACTGTGTTTTCATGTCTCACCCATCTGTAGAGGATAAGAGTGAGCTCACTTCAGATTATTCATTACAACTGGATATTGCTATTTGTTTATTTGCCTCTATGGAGAAACATGGTTTTGCAATGCATGGCTTATACATTTTAGTCTCATAACTCATCTTAACCCCCAGAGTACAAATACTCTGAGGCACTGAATAAAGTTGGCTATTATCCAAGACAGTAGTCCATCTCATTTATAGCCTCCATTCTCCCAGGTTCGTATGATCCATTAGAGTGGTAAGTGCCATAGAATCAAGAAGACAATATCTTCAATTTGCACTTGACCTTGTCTTCCAATTGACATTGTGTTGTGTCATTTCAGTGATAAATTCTTTGACAAGCTTTTTAAGAATATCCATCAACTCAGTGTAAAAATTATGCTTATCCCTAAAATTATACATCATATAACATGACCTTAAGGGAAGAACATCTTTCTTTTATTCTATCTACATTCTGCTAATAGTCCGATATCTTTATTTTCCTACTCAAAGGTGGGGGTCTTCCTTCTCATTTGCCATTCTAGCATCCTGTCAACCTGACCAGCATCTATATAGCAAGCTTGAGGCTAGCTTGGGCTACATAGAAAGACATTTCTTCCAAAATAAATGAATAAAACAATAACCACCTGAGGCCATGATACTGATTCTCAAGCTAAAGACTAACCAAAAATCTTCAGTGGAGAATTCTCTCTTTAAGAGCTAAAAATAGATCATATATATATATATACATATATATATTACATATGATTATATATATGCATATATATATACATATACATACATACATANATATATATATATATATATATATATATATATATATATATATATATATATATATAATATATCCAGCTTTATCCCTCTTTGGCATCTGCTCAAAATTTTGTTCCACAGATACCTGTTCAGTCATGATCATTGCTTCTCTGCTCACCAGGGAAATGGAAAAAACCTAAATGTACTTCAACTAATGAATGGATAGTGGAAAGGGAAGGGAGAAAATATAGAGAGGGTGAGGGAGAGAGAAAGGATAAAAAAACTCATAGTATCTGAAGATGCTATCTATGCAAGCTGCCAAAGAAAAGCAATAAGTAGTCCTGTCCAGTTGTAAAGCCTATGAATAACAAGTGTGTGTGTGTGTGTGTGTGTGTGTGTGTGTGTGTGTATGTGTGTTGAATTAACTTGTTCCTCTTGGAGTGATAATGCTCCCTGTCCTTGAGGAACCAAAGACTAGCTAACAAAAACTTTAGTGTTAGGGATGGACAATCATCTTACAAGTTATTGATCAGGGAGTCCAAGAGACTCCCCAATGATATAGGCTATTGGTATTGTCCTTGGTTGCTTTCTATAATGTGAATGTAAGACTATTGGTGCAGATACGACACACTTTGGACACAGGACTTAAGGGAACTGAGTTGAAACTGACCTGGAAACCTCTTCTCTGAGGACTAACTCATAGTATCTGAAGATGCTATCTATGCAAGCTGCCAAAGAAAAGCAATAAGTAGTCCTGTCCAGTTGTAAAGCCTATGAATAACAATGACCAACATAGCAAAATATACTGAAGGATGCAATAGCAGCATGTATAACCTCTGAGTAACCAACATCTGTTTAATTGAACTTAAAGCACACTCAATAGTAGGGAGTTTATGCCTGGTATTGTAAAAAAAAAAAAAACCTAACTATCTATGGCTGTATAGGTCATGAACTCTAGAGGATAATCTACTATTGCCACCTTTCTAAACCAGTATAGCATATGACTGCATCCTTTACAGTTTTCCTTATAGCTACAGGTAAGTGTAGCTCTTTTGCCTCATCAAAGAAGCTTCTCTTTGCAGCAGATGAAGACTATCATGGAAATCTACAACTGGTAAAAATTCATAGACCAACAAAAATGTATGCAACACAAATCCTTAAAGTAAGTCTCAGGAAACATTGTGGAAGATGGGTTAGAAAGACTGAAGGGGGAGGGAATATAGATCAGGAAGGATTAAGGTAGGTGGATGGGAGATTCGGATAGATCAGTGTCCTAGTTAGGTTTCTAACATTAGCAATCAATTTGGGGAGAAGAAGGCTTCTCTTACATTTCCCAAGTCACAGTTCATTGAGTGAAGCCAAGGAAGAAACTTCGAGACCATGCAGTAATAATGCTGACTAGTTTGATGGCCAAGGCTTACTCAGTCTGATGAAAACTACCTGCCCATGAGTGGCACTGCCCACATTAAGGTGGGCCATCCCACACCAACCATTAATCAGGACAGTGCAACATGAAGTTGCCTACAGACCAACCTCACTGGAGCATTTTTCTCAGTTGAGGTTCTCCTTTCTGTGTAGTTCATAGCAACTTGACAAAAATCTAGTCAGCACAAAAGAGGGAGTATGGGGAATGATAACTAATACTAAAAGCATTTGAAAAATCTATATGGAAACTTACTGTTGTAGAAGCTTTCTCTAACACACACACACACACACACACACACACACACACAGAATTTAAATGGAGTCATCTTATATAGGGTGACACTGAATATTCCAGATATATAGATCAAAGTGGCATTAATCTGGAAGCATCATTCCTACTAAATAGCTTTTATGGTGCTGGAAGGCCCTATGCATGCTATTGGGGGTGGGTTGGGTTGGGGTAAAATAACAGTCTTTCCCATCTGGTTTTGATTCCAGCCAACTACAATAGAAAGTGGGCTGACAAAATATCTCCACTGGTGCAATAGTGGCACAAATATTATCAGAGTAACAAATCACTTTATAACTAGATTTAAAGCCCACTGCATAATATGGAATGTATGTCTGGCTCTATTAAAGGGCCAAGAACCCATGGATAGATAAGTCATAGGATATATGGGAAAACAAGAAACAACAGGCAAGGCATGGTGTCACCACCAGAATCCAGCTATCCTACCACATCAATCCCTGAATGTTCCAGAACAATAGAAGCACAAGAAAAAGAGTTTAAAACAAGGTTTATAAAGATGATTGAAGTCCTTAGGGAGGAAATGAATAAATTCTTTAAGGAAGTTGAGAAAAACACAAACAAACAATTGGAGGAAATGAAAGAGAAGAAAAAACAAACAACAGAAAATTGAAATAACTCCCTGTATCTTATCAGACCACCAAGGATTAAAGCTAGACTTCAACAACAGAAAGCCTACAAACTCATGGAAATTGAACAACTGAATACTGAATAATAATGTTAATTACAAATTTTAAAAAGATTTATTTATTTATTTTATGTATATGAGTACACTATTGCTCTCTTCAGTCACACCAGAAGAGGGCATCAGACCCCATTACAGATGGTTGTGAACCACCATGTGGTTGTTGGGAATTGAACTCAGGACCTCTGGAAAAACAGTCAGTGTCCTTAACCACTAAGTCATCTCTCCAAACCCTACAAATTGTTTTAAAATGATTTTATTTATTGTTGTGTGCATGTTGTGGGCACACACCTGCTATGCCATGTATATGGAGTTCAGAGGAGAACTTGAGGGAGCTGATTCTCTTTTATCATGTTCAACTCTGGATCAAAGTCAGGTCATCAGGCTTTACAGCACATCCATTTACAGCAGAGCCATTTCACTAGCCACATCCTCTTATTTTGTTATCTCAGGTATTTTATGCTTAAAATAAAAAGAAAGAAATTTTCTTTTTTACTAAGAATGTGAAAATTCATGTTCAATCCCTAATATTTTCCTGAGGGAAATGATGAGTTGGCTTCCTATCTAAAACTGAGAGAATTATAAAAAAAAATCATATTTTAAATATTTTAAGTTTTGGGTTGCCGGGCAGTGGTGGTGCACACCTTTAATCCCAGCACTTGGGAGGCAGAGGCAGGCGGATTTCTGAGTTTGAGGCCAGCCTGGTCTACAGAGTGAGTTCCAGGATAGCCAGGGCTACACAGAGAAACCCTGTCTCAAAAACAAAGACAAAAACAAAAACAGTTTTGGGTTAAGTTAAAGCCTGCTAAGTTAAAGTGATTTTAGTCACTCACTGTACACTAAGTGGTTATGTGTGGTTATAAAAATTGCCTGAACTAGAAGGAGACTTGGAAATCCAACTTTTAGAATGTAGAAATTCGATCTATTGAGGTTATTTCAATGCTACATACAAGTAATGTCTGTCTGAATTTTATGAGAAGATCATACTTGTATAATACAACACTGATATAATTCTGAGAAAAGACACAGGCAATTTCTATTTAATATATAAATTAAAAAGAAGGGTTAAGGATAACAAAATTTATTTATTTTTTTTTAATATTCCGGCTTATGTTGAAATTCACTGTACTTGCTTCTGTTTAATCAGTTCTTTGTTTATAAGGTTGTACACAGTCAAACTCACAACATTTTGTCTTCTGCATGTTACATCTGTAGTTTCAAATGTTTCCCCCTGCCAAAAGACCTCTTCATCTTATTTATCTGAGTAAATCCTATTATCATTATAGTCCAGTTCCAGCATCAGACCAAGTTTTTTCATTTTAATTTTTTAAAAAGTATGTGTGTATATGTCTCTCTGTTTGCATATACCCCATGTGTAAGTGCAAAATGAGGGTACAGAAAGAGGACTGCCAGCCATGGGTGCTGTGAATTGAACTCAGGTCCTCTAGAAGAGCAGTAAGTGCTCTTAACTGCTGGGCCATTTCTTCAGCCCCAGGCCAAGTCTCTTTATACTTTTCATAGAAGTATGTCCTTTTACTTTAGGGTTTCTATTTTATTTTTAAATTATACATTCGTAACCAAGGTGCTGTATGATTATTGTATACCACAGACCCTCTGGATCCCTTGTCTGCATGGGTCGAGTTCTCTGAAGTCAAGAGGGCGAAAGTGGGTGACAAACAGAGACCACATGAGAGGGTGTGTAGAATCTGAATGTAATTTGTCAAATTGAGCATCAGACTTTGTACAGAAGAAAATAGGGGAGTTAGGTAACACATCGGCAAGGTACAATGAGATCACCGGATGCTTAATGACTCTTACACAAAGCAGAGGAAATGTAAACACAAAGACTGGTAGGAACTGGGCAATAAATAACTGAGACAAAGTCAGCTCTATCTAAGGTCAGCTATAGTATTAGAAGCCAGGTGTGAGGTCTTAACACTCCTAGGGCAAGGGCATTCACACCCAAGTCATGGTTTTAATAAAGGAGTTCCGCTCTAGCTAACCTTCTCATGAATAATGCAATACTCTAAAACCACAGCCCAATTTATTTCTTAAACCATTGTAAATTCCTGTATATGGGAGTGACTCAGCTAGCTATAGTTCTAAGTATCTCAGTCTGTTCCTTCTCAGGTCACAAACCTCCTTATTCTTAGATAGTGGTGAATTCCTGTGTAGGGCAGTGACTCAGCTGTTCATGCTCAAGGTTGGATCAAGGACTGCCTAGAATCTAACTTAGCTATATGTCAAAATATGAATCCTTAGGAGCACTTATAATGAAGCAATATTAAGGGAAAGCACACATATCTGTTTACCAACTAAAGTAAGGACATTAGAGCATTCTTTATACAGGATGCCACAATTCCAGGAGACTAAGTTTCCATGAACTTTTTGCCCTGGGACTGTGCTTAGACTTTTCAATCTGTCAGGCGGGTTGCTACTGGAGTGGATGTAGCAATTGTATGAGGAGAGACAAAGTTCTATTTTGTCAGTCATTTCATCTTTGGTATCTAGTGTGGTTACTGGAAATAGGAAGTACTCAATGACAATTTGTTGACTTAATCAAATAAAGAACAAATACCTATTGTAGCATCTGTAAATTCCAATTCAGACACAGCAGCTTAGATAATAGATCATAAGATTTAAATTGTAGGAGGGACCCTTTAATATAATAGCTAGTATTTATTGGGCATTTTTACATGTAGCAATTAGCATTTTAAATGTTTCATATGCATCATCTCAGTTATTACTTGTCCTATGAAAGAGGCATATAACATACACACACATATATGTGAAATATTTATATATGTGTAAGTGTTACATGTTGGGAAAGTGGGGTAAATCTTGTTAGCAAGAGAAGCTTGTATTAAAATCCAGTCTGATTTCATATTTCATGCTCTTTTCAAAAAAAAGATTTTTCAAACTTTTTATTTGTATGTGTGTGTGGGGGGGTGAACTTCACATTATGCATATCAGTCCCACTCATCTTCCCCTCCCTTTGAACCTGCTCTTCATCCTTAAAACCGCCCCCCACAGAGAAAAAAATTCTTGTGGATGCTATAGTGTGTCGGTGTGTCCCACAGTATTCCTTTTTGTCCATACTTCTTTACTTGCAAATGTTCATTGCAATGAGTCATTGGTCTGGTATGAGGTCTCTGGTTTCTGCTACACTATGAATACTGGAACCTCACTGGGACTCCTCAAATAGCCTTCTGTTGCCCTGCGTCATGGAGATCCTATAGATTTGGATCTGTAGAATGGGGCCCTTCATGCACTCCAGCATTGATGGGGTAGATGTTGTGGTGGGACAATTGAAAGTCCTGGATCTGGGCCTGAGATGTATCAGAGATGGTAATTGCACTGGCTCTCATGCTCTTGTAGCCAGCTCTACCCTGCTGCCCAGGCGAGGTGCAGTGCCTGCTTGCCTGAGTGCTGCAGTCAGTGAGGGACATGGCCAGTTCTTCCATTCTCATAATACTCAAAACAGTTTTCATCTGCTACAGATGGTGAGGGATGAGGCAGGGGAAGAGAGTGTCTCTCCCTCATCTGTGTCACCTCCCAACAGATACAAGGCAGAGTTGGCTCTCCTGTGCTCACACCCTTGGGCCTGGCTCACCTGTAATCCCCACATCCAGGGCCAGATCTACTATGCTATCCAGGCAAGGTGCAGTGCTGCACTAGGTCTGGGGCAGGACTAGCTCTTTATCTCTCATGACCCCAGTGCCAACTCTCCCACTTATCCTAGGTGGAAAGGGGCAAAGGTGGGAAACATTGACACATGACAGAAAAGAGGCAGGGCCAGCTCTCCAACACACCCTCGAGGCTGGCTAACCCAGAACTTGCAAAATGTGCAGGGTCCACTCTCCCAAGTACTGTGGCTGGCTATGGGCAGGATCAACTCTCCTGTTCTCATGGCCATGATGAGGCCAGTTCTACACAGCCCTCAGACATCAACATGTCCCCAGTAGCATCCCAGATCAGGGACATCTGCTTGGTCTTTGGTGGCAACAGACACCTGCATGGCCCCCAGTGTCAGCACAGGCCAGGACTTCACCATGGTCCCAGGTGGCATTACTGGCTACTCATATCAGGCTGTTTCTCACTACCCTCGAGTCTCCAGTTCTACCTCTCTTCACTGTGCCCACATGCTTCTCCTTCTCTTCCATCTCTCCACCACTTGCTTGCTCCTCTTAGTGGTGCCCGGGGTCTCTGAGTGTCTGGGATAATTCCAGGAGTGATCTCAGGAGTGCAATGTTCCACCAGGCAGGGGTATTCTCGAGCATGGTCTGCCCTGTACCCAGGCCTAAGGGGTACCAGACTAGTGTTCATCTCCAGCTAGCTCCCTGGGCCCTAGTGTACCAGTCTGGTGGTCATTTCAGGCTCGATCCACTACAGGCCCATCTGAGTGACTATTTGTCTCAGGCTTATTCTTGCCCAGGTCCTATGGTCCCAGTTGCGATTCTTCTAGTGTCAGGCTTGCTTATTGTTCTGGGAGCCTGAGCAGGCCTACCTGGCAACCAAGTGGTGGTTGTGGGGCAATGAGCTGTGCACAGGTAGCCTGATCCCTGGTCGAGTACAGGCTTCGAACTCCATTGACCAGGTAGGTGGCTTCTGCCCGCAAGGGACAGCAGGTGTTCAGCCATGCCCCTGGGCCACTGGCTACAGCCTCCCACAACCCCCCACAGAGAGGTGTGTGGCCATCAGTCACGTAGACTATCTGGACTCCACCCCCATGGTTACCTGGCAATAGCCAGGTATGCTCCTCTCCACAGTTACCTGGCAATAGCCAGGTAGGCCAGCCCACTATAAAAGGGGCTGTTTGCCCCTCCTCCCTCTCTTACTCTCTTACTCTTTCTCCTGCTTCCTGCTTGCTTCTCTCTTACCCTTTTGCTGTTAATCTCTTACTCTTGCCTCTCACTCCCTTGTTCCCCCTCTTTCTGCCTTCCCTTCCCCCCTCTCCCTGCCTTCCCTTCCCCCCTTTGCACATGGACATGACTGGCCTCTACTTTTTTACTCTCTCCCTCTCTCTGCCCTTCTACAATAAACACCTTAAAACCATGGACTGCCTCTTCTCATCGGGATCCACCATGCTAGAGTAATGGAGTAGGTCTTCCTCTAATGAGCCACATGTCTAATCTCCCATGGGAGGCCTCCCTGTGCTCCCAGACATGGCTGCCAGCTAAGCTGCCCACCCGAGCAAGACTCTCCTCCCCACTGGGACCCAGCTGGAGCTGTCTCCTCTTTGCCCTTTTCCCTTTGGCCCCGGGCCAGAGCTTGCCCGCAGGCTCCCACTCTGTTCTCAGCTCTTCCACAGCATTCATCCATGTCTGCAGTGCCCAAGAGCCTGAGAACTTGTCGTTCTTGGCCTCTGCACAGGCCCGGGGACCCCGAGTCAATTCCAGCAGTTCTGAGGGGACCTCAGACTGTGCTTTCCCACCTCCAAAACAGGGTCCTACAGCTTCTCACAGTCCAGCGGCTGAGTGTGCTGTGTACAGTCAAACTTTCCATGTCCTGCCTTGCCCAGTGGCCTGAGCCTAAGCAGATGTGGGACACCATTTTTTTTTCTCACTTTGAAGGAAGTTTTACTTTTTTGTTTTCCAATTTTTATTAGATATTTTCTTCATTTACACTTCAAATTTTATCCCGAAAGTCCCCTAAACCCTCCCCCCTCCCCCATCCCCATCCCTGCTCCCCTACCCTCCCACTCCCACATCTTGGCCCTGGCGTTCCCCTGTACTGGGGCATATAAAGTTTGCATGACCAAGAGGCCTCTTTTCCCAATGATGGCCAACTAGGCAATTTTCTGCTATATATGCAGCTAGAGACATGAGCTCTGGGGGTACTAGTTAGTTCATATTGTTCTTCCACTTATAGGGTTGGAGACCCCTTCGTGGGACACCATTTTAACCCACAGGTGGTTATCTCAGGCTCACTTTTTTCCCCAGGAAACGTTAGGCTACTAACTATTCAGATGACCATCGGTTAGAACACTGAGCATAGACATAGCCTCTCTCCTCTCTGCCACCTACTGACACACATGTGACACAGCAGTCACATCTGCAATGCTTCCAGAGGCAGGGCTTTTTAAACCTCGTCATGCCTTTAATGCTAAGCCATGTAGTTCAGTCTTATTTTCAGATGGGAAAATTGAAACATGCACGAACATGATTTTTATGTGTTTAAATTTAATTTAGTAGCAAAGCCAGGAGTAGAGTCCAGGTTTCGTGATTAATAATTTGCAGCTTTATCTCACCCTGCCACCAACATTAAATTAGTTCTAACAATAATGTTTCATACAATGGCTTTTCTAATTTTATCTTCAAAATGGCATATTTCTCCAAATGAAGATCTAAGTCTTGAAGCCAAATAAAAAGAGATATATTTGCAACATCTAAAGTGACCTCTAAAATCAAAATAAGAACTGTTAAGATGGAGCACATGCCTTTAACCTTAGTGCTTGGGAGGCAGACATAGGTAGATCTCTGTGAGTTCAAGGCCAGTGTGGTCTACATAGCCAGTTCCAGGACAGCCAGGGCTGTTACACCATGAAACCTTGTCTCAAAAACCAAAACCTAGAAAAGGGGGAGAAATACCCACCAAAACAACTATGTAGATGTGTGCTTGTATCTAATAAACAACAGTAGCTGTTAAGTAAAATTTGACCGTTTATTGATATGAAGACTTCACAAGTGTGTTCTTCAATCTTCATGACAAGCCTGAGAGGGATAGCACTGTTAACCTAAAACACTAAGTTGCATAGTTAGACTCTCCAGTCCTGTTCCCCCGTTCTCTCTCTCTCTCTCTCTGTGTGTGTGTGTGTGATGTGCTGAGCTCAAATCCAGGGCCGTGTGCTCAATCACTGAGTTGCACTGCTAGCACTATACTTTGGTTTTAGGGCAGAGACTTTGGAACACAGTGATTAAAGTAATTAATCCTAAACATCACTAGCATGCTCTGATTCCAAAATGAGGGGAAGAATAGAAGACAAGATATTTGGGAATGACATTTAGTGACATTGATTCTGCTATTACAGTGGATAGTGATTTTTCCATTACAGGTTCTGATGGACAGTAGCAATTTTACTTTATATGTGATTGTTATTTTAACCTGCTCCTGAATTTTGACACATAAGCATTCATATCTCCAGTTCCAGGGGACTCCAAACCATCTCTGATCTCCATGTGAACCAGGTACACATGTGATATACACCCATGCATTTGAGCAGAACACTCAAACAAAAATAATAAAATAGAACTGCCAGCAACTGAAATAACACCCATAAACAAATTGACCATTGGGATTTCTCCATTTAAACTATTAAATTGAACCTGTCTATTTCATTTGTGGACTACTAGAGAAAAATAGGTACTTTACACTTAAATTACTTGCTTTCATAAAATTTAACACAACATTCACCACAAAGCCAGTTATTTATTTCATATAATGAACATCAGAATTAATATGTATCATATTTGTAATGTGTTGTACGTAGTCAGTATGTTTTTTTTTTAGAATAGTCAGTATGGTTTTTTTAAATTAATTAATTAATTATATGTAAATACACTGTAGCTGTCTTCAGACATCAGATCTCGTTACGGATGGTTGTGAGCCACCATGTGGTTGCTGGGATTTGAACTCAGGACCTTTGGAAGAGCAGTCGGCGCTCTTAACCACTGAGCCATCTCACCAGCCCGGTCAGCATGATTTTTGCTATAAATAAGTATCTTGATTTAGAAACCTGGGCTCATGAGGAAGTAAACTGCAATTCTCTGTCTTAATTTTCTTATATGTAAGATAGAGAAAATATCTTTGCATGGTTTTGAGAAATTGTTACTCTTATACAGTGGCTATTACATAGTAGGCAATAATAATGATAGTTATTGTCTTGTATCATTGTAGAAAGAGCAGATTAAGAGGACTTATTATACGTGAGGAAAATGCTTTATAGGATTCATGCTCCCACTAAGTATAGTAATTACAAATCTGCAAAACCTCTGAAATTCTATCAAATTCTGAGTACATTAAAATTTGTGGATAAAACTCACTGGCATAATTAGATATCGAGGTGATTGTAGCCTGAAAGGATTAATAGCTACACTCTCAATTATTTTCAAATGTAAAACTATTAGAAACAGTACCATAATAACCTGCTATGGTCTAATCTGAATTATCCAAAGGCTCATGTATTAAAGACATGTTTGTTAGCTAATGGGCTTTTGAGAAGTCACTGGGTCATGATATTTCATCGGTGGATGCATCCATTGGTGAATTCTCCCCATGATATTATTGGGAGGTTGTAGAAACTAGGAGGTAGAGCTTATTTGGAGGAAGTAGGTTATAAGGAGTGTGTACCCAAGAAGGATAAATTTTATCTTCAGGTGATTCTGTATCTCTGTTTCTTGGCTGCCATGAGGTGAGTAACATTGTTCTGCCATACCCTCTCCATAAAGATGTTCTGAAAAAACAAAAACCAAAACAACAACAAAAGAAGCCAAAACAAACTGCACCAACAATAGGAGCAAGTGACCATGGACTGAATATGGGAACCTTGGTTTCGGTCTCCCATGACACATGTTGAAGAGAAAAAACCCAATATGATGTATTTGAAATAGAGACTGCCTCATCATCTTTTGATGCTAAACTAATCTCTGAACTAATAGTGAAGAGTTTAATTCTACAATAAAATTTCTGTGATTTTACAAAATTTCTAGGTATAAAATCCAACTGAAACCCAGTAAATTAAGACAATAATGAAATAGCACAGGTAAAATACCATTTAAAGCTTAACTGAAGTAGTGACAATGGACTTAGAAAGGTACAAGAATTTAAAATAACCAGATGGGCATTAGGTCAGAGGTGAAGAGTTGCTGACATGGGTTACTAGGTGGATGGATGGCAAGACTAGTTCACTGTGATAAGGCACACTCACTCAGATGGTAAAAAGATTATAAAATAATTTTGAATAATTCAGTCTGAGGATGTTGCGGAATGTTCAAGTAGATGGGCAGTTTATAACTAGAAATGTATATGCAGGAACTTGGGGAGACATTTGTGAAAAATGAAAGGGTGGTCGGAGTGATGAAGGTGGATCTGTTCAAGTGAGAAAAGGGGCATTCATTCATACACATTTTTCAGCTTCTTGAATAATGATATTCAAATCAAAGGAAGTGGCTATTGGCTTCTGTGAGCCACAATGACTCGTGGTTAGCCTGAGCTCTGGGCTCTGATGAGCAGTTCAAATGTCTGAGGACATAAAAGACTAATTTTTTTTTTTTTAGACACAGCAAGTATCAACATACTGGGAATACTGTAGTGGGACAGAAGCTGGGAAGTCCTGATTAAAACTATTAGGGACCATGGCTGAACAAATAGGATAATGTAGAAACTGTGGGGAATTATGGAAAATCTGACATTCTTGGGTACCAGGCAAATCAGAATTTATTACTTTCAACGAACAGCTTTTACACTTTGAGAGGAATGTTTCTCTGCAGACTCCATCTGTACGACAAATGAAGAATATCATTCAGTTTCACATTACTTGAAGAAGGAACAAACTAGAGAATAATTCCCAAATTTGAAGGGCACACAAAATTCTAGCCCAGTGCTTCTCAAACGTTTCCATGTTTACAAATCACTTAGGGATCTTGTTGAAATCCATATTCTGATGGATTGAATTGGCACAGAGCCTGGCATTCAGCATTCCTAACAAGTTCCCAAACGATGGTAATGATGTTGGTATTACTCAAAGTGTTAGTGTGTTTCAGTTCTATGGCAACTTGACATTGATTTGTGCATTTGTTCTTCAACAGGATACCAACTTCTGGTAATTCTTTTCTTTTCCTCTATGCTGTTTTGAAAGGTAGCTTTATACCTTCATCTAAATACAAATACACCTGGGCTTTTATTTTGCCTATTTTTCAATTTACGTTTTCAGAAATTCATTTTTTTTTATAACATTCTGAGATGGATTGTAAGAAAAACTGCTCTCACTAGAGACAGTTTGAGAAACACTGCTCTAGACATGGATGAACTGTTTATTTAAGATATAAATTCAATTAGAAATGTTCTTAATTCTGTTACATATGATTCTAAAGCAGTATTTTAAACTTTTCTTTTATTTATTCCATAAACAATAACAAAACTCAGCTAGGTAACATTATGACAGTTTCACCATACATTCAGTCACAAATATTTAAAACTTTTTTTCAACAAGAACAACAAAACCAGGTGTTACAAGAATAATTTACAAGAAATTCTATAAAACAGCAAGAAGCTCACAAATGTTCATTTTCTTTTCACAAGATCACTACACTCTTTCACAACATATTTTTTTGTTACAAAATTCCCAACAAAAGTGTTTTTTCTTTGTATTGTGGTTTCTAAAACCAGAAACTTTGAAGTAAATATCCTTTTATTAGCACATAGTGGTGCAGAAAAAGGAAACTCTCACATACAGACACTTCACAGCACTTTTCTAAGAAAAATATACACTTACAAAATATGTTACAAATTGGCACACTTAAAAATATACAAGATTTTGTAGGCGTCTTAAGAGTGATCCTTAAGCTTTATACTTCAATTGACTCTACAGATTATTTATAAAGCTTAATTCTAAAAGAAAAAGGCAAATAATTTCCTAACTTTAAAGTTGCAGTGTCATGTGTCAAACAGAAACAGGTTACATTCATAAAAAGGGTCTCTAAATGCTTTTACTTTAAATTTTCTTAAATGCTTAAGGGGCTTGGCGAAGAAGAAAAATGGGGATAATCATTTTCTTTAGCACCATAAAGCATTTCACTTACTGAAGAGGTGCATTCAGTTCTATGGAAACTAAAGTCTAGTAAGTACATTCAAAACTCTATAGGCAGCAAACTCCAGTCAGTGCTACAGCTATCCCAGTGGAGACTCTGAAGCCCTCCACATCCCTGGGAGTGAAAAACAAAAGGCCCCTTTTAGTTTTCATTCAAGCCTTTTTCTTTTGTGCTGTAAAACTAGGCATTTCTCAGAGGCAGAATGATTTCAGTATCTCCTTCCTCCCTCCCTCCCTCCCTCCCTCCCTTGGTTCTTTCATTTGTTCATTCATTCATTTCTTCCTTCCTTCCTCACCCTCCTTCTTTTATATTTTTATTTTTCAGACTGGGTCTCACACCATAGACCAGACTGGTCTGGAACTCCCAACAATCCTGCCTAGGGTTCCAGGCATGAGCCCCATGCCTGGTTACCTTTCTTCATTTTCAGTGGGCCCAGAGAACCCTGAGCTTGTTGGATACACAGACATCCTTTTCATATTGTATGGGTGAGTGTTTCTTTAGTGTATTTAGTATTTACCCAAACACTGATATTTTAAAAGCCTCATTCATTCCTTAAAACTTTCTACTAAGCCACTCTCTTATAGTGTCTTTCCCCAGTGTTTTATCATTTAGCTATGATTCGCAAACCAAGAGTACACCTCAAGTATCATATAGCTGCAATGGGATCTCTGCATCATGACTGTAGCTACTGTTTAATGTTGAGTGAAAACTGTCTTAAAGGGTAGCCTGCATAGTCACCAAAATAACTCCATGCTGGCTGAGGACTCTTAAGCTGATGGTAGTGTTTCCCAAACTAAACATCCCAACTAATTTCTGTCCTTAACTTGGGTCTTTGAGAAATCTCTATAAAATCCCTGGCCTACATTATGTTGACAAGATCTCTATTTGTCCTGAAAATGTTTGATTTTGGTACTAAGCCTTCTAAACATAATACTGGCTTAGAGAATTTTATGATTAGAAAACAAACTTGCATTAGTTTTATTTTACAAAAGGAGATATTTCTGTTATGATTGGCAGCATTAAAAACCCTAAATGAAAATGAAAACTCTTTAAATTTGACAACCTTTCAGTCAAACAGGAGAAAACAAACATTTCTAGTTCTAGCAACAGCTAGGACTAGCTAGTGTTCCATTTACCTCTTCAGCATAGAAATCCAACTCTAACTCTCCTGCTTTCTCAGAACTGCTCTGAGTGCATCTATAAATTGTAGATCTCAAAAACACTAGTTCAGTTTGGTAAGAGCAAGGCAAAGAGGTCCTTGGATATGCTTTTCTCCTTTACGCAGTAAACACTATTTCAAACCCACTAAAATGGAAATTCACTAGAACTGCAAGACCTCACGTGAAATAACAAGGATGGGAGTTGATTACAGCATTTGAAGCATCCTTTATGCTTCTCTCTTACACACACACATACCCTCCTTTGTGTTCCCTAACCCCCAACGATTCTTCCCAGCAAAGAAAAGAGTCAGAGAAGGTGAAAATTTTTGTCACAAAAGCCCACCTAGCACCAAGGACTTCAGAGAGATGGCTAAAGAAGTGATGAATGAAGTAGTGCAGAAAGTTTGAAAAGATTTAGGAAAAGATAAGGCCTTAACATATAATTGCACAGAGCAGCAAGAAGTCAGTAGGGAAAGCTGTGAGGGAGCAGCATATGTGAAGTAGCTGAGATCTGAGACACTGGAGAGGCATAGAGGATGGCCACAGGTTCAAGCTAGTTACTCTAGTCCCAACACAACCCTCAATGTCTTGAAGACCCTTGGCTGGGGCCATTGTATCTGTGCTCTGCTCCATGTAGTACAGCACCTGACCACAATAAGAGATTGGACCTGTTATCACACACCTTCAAGAGAAAGCAGTTTCAGTCTTTTTTCAATGGTATGTGTGCATGTGCTCGTGCATTTGTATTTTGAGTGAATAAGACAGGGAAGGTAGTCCTCTAAACTTCCAAAAGAAAGCTTCTAGCTGTAGTTCTTAGACTTGGACAGTTTGGGATATTGAATAGAATACTACACAAGAAGAAAAATTCTAAGAGTGATAAAAGTCAAGAAAGAAGAACAAGGGAGGATATAATTTCCAGGAAAGTAAAGAATAAATGATACTCCAATGAGGAGGCATTAATAGGATGCAACTTCTCAGAAAGGAGAGCTTAGAAGGGAGTAGTCAGAAATTTCAGACCAAGGAAAATCAGGGTTTTTGAGTTGAAGAAATCAGTGATAGGGCAAAACACTATTTTCATACATTGGTCCTCACTCCACTAAGGCAGCTGGTTGAATAAGAGATCTCCAGTAAGTTTGGCCTACTATGTTGTGACAGAAAGGAAAATAATTCTGAGAGCAGAGGCAGGACCAACAGAATGCAAAGTGCTCAACAATGTAGAGCATAGTGTACAATAAGCATCCCTGCCTTGGTCTATTGCACACTCCTCAAATTCACTTTCTTGTTATGTTTCAATACAAAATGACTGGTTACAAGTCACTAGTTTATATGTTAAGAACATACAATGCATGGCAGGCAGATAAAAAGGTGCTTTAAAATGGCAGTTCTCTTTGGAGAAAGATATGAACCATGCCCTAAAATTGGCCCCTAGTGGGCTCCATAGGAGCAACTGAAAGAGTATCCACTCCAAAGGACTGATGATCAAGTTCTGACAATGAAACTGTTGGAAACAGTTTCAAGCTATCCTACCCCATTCTTACCCCATTCTCCAAAGCTGAACATCATGATGCTTTAAAAAAATCTGGGACAACTGCTCCCATATTTATTTTTATAAAAACACATTATACTCATAGAACATTTTCTTTATTTCTTCTTTAATTTCCACTTTTTGGTTACATAGAAAGCACTCCATTCCTAAAACCAAGCAAGATGACTTTGAGGTCTGGAGTCTTGGGGATCACAATACAGGCTGAGGTGGTGATTCTAAGCAAAAATTCAGCTGCAAAACAAGACAAAAACCAAAACTGAACAAAGACCAGTTCCTAGGAAGTAGCCATCACATTTAATACAAACAGCTAGCTATTAGAGTATCAAGAAACAAAAGAAAGTGTTCTAGTTTGATTATTTTCTCTTTTGGATGGTCATTGTAGGGCAAGAGACTTGTTTCAGTTGGTGCCTTTCCACTAAATCATTTTCCAGGGCTCACTGAACACAGTGTCAAAGCCTAGGAATGTGCCTGAACTCTCCTCACAGATTTCTCCTCACCCACTCATCCCCACAGACAAAAGAGACTGATGCTGAGAACACACACAATCTAGATCATGGGCTTGTTCATTTTCCTACCTAGCTGTAAGTAGTAGAGTAAGCTGGTGAAAGGAATCATGGGCTGGGAAATGTGTTTGTTTATATACATGATAGGCTCCCTTCCATTTCTCTCTGACTACTTGAAAACATTGCTTCTCTGTTTGTGAATATATTTAGGTGTCAATGACTAGGTAGGTTGTTCATATTTTATTCAAAAATGTCTTTTGAAACATCTTCCCTGTTTTGTTAAGTCCCCTTCTCCCACCCCCTTATCCTCCTCCCTCCCACCCCAGCCTCTATATTCACAAGTTAATAGGTTAGTAACAATATTAGTAAGAATAGTAACAACAACAACAACCAACAACATTAATAATATTAGTCCCCTCTATTGGTATAGCACTTTATGATCTACAAAGCGCTTTCACATCCACTATCTCATCTGTGCCACAATGCATCAGTCATTAGGCATGTAGGCCTTAACTGTGCAAGGAAAAGAGATCAAATGGTATAAGTCAAGTGGTGAAGAAAGGGGAAGAAAAGGCTAGTAGTGAGGAATGTGGGAACTGTGAAGTTTTTAAGTAGTGAAAGGAAGGGTTGAACCAAAAATATGAATTTAAAAAGTAATTAAAAATTGAGATTTATGTTTAGTGTGTGATATCAAAAGAGTAGTCATCCTCAGGCTATATGTAGATGGCCTAAATTAGTTATTTCCACATATTGTTCAGCTTTACCTGGTGTTATATGTATTTAATCATAGGAAGAAAAATTCTGTCAATCTGAGATGCCATTTTTAAAAATGACATTGGCATTGCCAGATCAACATTTAAAGAACACTAAAGCCATGTTGTGAGTGCACTTTTGACATAACTGGAATAAAACATTTAGGAAACTACTTAAATAAAAGCAATCTATGTATTTTATTTATTATTAGTGTCAATTTATAGCTATTTTATAATTTATCCCAGGCTATTATAAAATATATAAAACTGAGATATAAAGTATCAGCAATATAACTTTGCACTTTAAATTCTTTTCTGCTACAGATTTTGCTTTGGAAAACCAACTTTCAAAGCAGCTGTTTGATTTCCTTGTGCAAGGTTCTGTAAATGTGTATACTCTGTCCCTGATGGACTTAGCTGTTTGTTGTGACCTAAGCTTTTCCAACATTTTAATCCTTAGATGATGGAACAAACACATCTTTATTGTGCCTTGTTTAACTGTTCATATTTCCACACAGGATAGTAGAGTTTAAAACATTAAAAGAATGTATGGATGGATGTGTATATATATATTTAATAATTATGTATGAGTTTTAAACTGTGGGGTGAATCTGTGAGATGAAGTAAGAAAATTTGGCACAATTCAAACATTATCCTTTGTTTTGGTAAACTGTATAACACAACATATTTTCCACTGTGATCTATAGGTGCTATCCACAAAAGTGGGGGGTGGTTAATAGCAAGAATCACTGGAATGTTTCTAGTAAATTAACAGGGACAAGTCCCCCAAATACTCACAACCAAATGTTGATATAGAAGTAAAACTATATACAGTACAGTTACTTATTTGTAGTTTGGCACAAAGTTTTCCATTTTTTTCCTTGTGGGCAAACAGTGCATAAACTACTCGTGCAACTGTATGACTTTTAAAGTCTTTTACACAGAACATCAGATTAAAGTTTGATTTCAAAGACTTATTCCCACGATTTAAAATTCTTTTCTTTAAGCACTTACAGGTCAACATACATACCACAAAGCTTATTTTGAAAGAAAGAAAACACAAACATCAAATGTCTTTCTGGAAAACGTGAGTCTCTTCTTCAAACACAGGTAAAACCCCAAATGCTGTTTCTGCTTTTAGGAGATTGGAATCCCTGCAGAAAAATCAAAGAATTTATGCCATCTTAGTAAGTTTTAGTGTATGTCCCACGAAGGGATCATACCCTGTAAATATATTAACACCATACTAGATGTTGTATGATGCAGAAAGGTAGAGAAAGCACTCCTAATTGTCATGTGCTGACAACTAATGCTCTTTTGTTTAAATGATCTTGGCTTTTTGTCTACATGACTTTTTGAATATGTTGTCCAGAATCTGTCTTTATTGCAAAGCCCTTCCATTCCAAAAATCATTCAAGAGCATGTTTTAGTTCTATTTTCTTAATAAGCAAAAATTAACGCTGAATAGAAGAAGAATGTAGCCTTTGTTAGAACTTATCCCTAGCTAAGCCACAATAAAATTGCCCAATATTTTGGGTGGCTTAAAGGTACAGGGATTTCCATGCATTTTTTTTTCTTTTCTTTTTAATTTGAAAAAAAGAGGAGAATGGGAAAGAGTCTCTCATGCAAAACTTCTTTCAAGAGGGAAAAATGAGGAACTCTGGGCTCAGCAGGTAGTAGGAAAGCCAAGGGCGTATCTCATCTGAGCCATTTTGGTGCATTATTACCTCAGTTTTTCAAAAGAAGTTGTTCCAGCCTCATCCTTGTGGACCTGTTCTCGTTCCATGCGCTTTCCCTTATATTTCTCATCTCGCAGGCCCTTGGAGCTGGATTTGTGACGATATAATTTTTTGTGTGTTGGTCCATTATTGCCTAAAGTGTTCATGTTACTGTACTTTTTATCAAAGAAGGCAGATCGAGAGTCCTCATTGGAACCAGGCATATCTGCATGACCAGGCTCACCAATTGCCGCTTTCCCATTGCTTTTGCTCACAGCTTTGACTGACCTGTGATTCTTAGTAGCTCCTGAAGATCCATTAGTAATCTTTTTCTTAGATTCTTGTGGTGTTCCAGCCAGTATTTTGAGGGTTTTTAATTTTAGGCTATTGGAATCAGGGGAGTAGAATGTGTTGGACTCCCCTTGGTGCTCCATGGGTTCCCAAAGGGGCTCCATGGAGGCCATCATGAATCTTTGCACATCTGCCATACCAGAGGCAATATTGGATAAGATATAGGAAGGCTCTTGAAACTCTCGTTGGTCATCATCCAGAAGGTTGTTGGTATTAGTGACTACACTCATATCATTCCAGCCTGGCCTGCTTTCCTTTCCCAAAGCCCAATCTCCAGAAAGTCCCTTCTGACTTGGTATCTTCATAGAAGCAACAGGACCACCATGTTGAATACATTCAGTCAGTGTCTTTGCATTGGAGGATGTACTATTGGGTTGGCCCCCACTATGGCCAATCCCAATTTGCATTTTCTCTCCATTGACAGCAGCCACATATTTCCCTTTCTTTGTTGATTTAGGAACCTGGCGGGAGGTTTTGCTAGGTGGCTTTTCAACCCCTTTGTTGCTTGCTTTTGGCGATTTTTTCCTGGAATTTTTCTGAGGAGAACTTTGGCTTACAGCCCCACTCTTGCCAGGTGAAGTTTTCTTTCTTGATTTTGACACTTTGCTGTTGGTATTAATTTGCCCAGCTGACTCATCAAATGTTGACAGGCAAGGGCTTTTTTGGAGCAGGCCAACAGAGTCCTCATCATTGAACATATGGAACTGAAACTGATGGTTATTTAATGTAAAGCCATCATCTGCTTGGACCTGTTGTGAAAGGGTATTACAGTCCCACTTGATTTTTTCCACGGTGCTCAATGATCCTGGGACACCTTCTTGGAATCCTTTCATTGTTCCTAGTGTTTTGATACTCTCACATCTGGTACTCTGAGGAGAAAGGCTGGGGGTGTCTGGGGGAGACATTTCTAAGAGAGAAGAGTGTCGGAACTTGTCAGGAGTGAAGTTGGAGATGTCGAGGAGGTCAGTGGACTCCTTTAGTGGTGCTATTTCATCAATGCTCTGCTGGATCACCAGTTTGGGGCTGCAGTGGGCCAGAAAGTCATCATTGATTTCATCATCACCATCCTTTTCACAGGATTTCAAGCTTAAGGAACAATAATTGCTTGAACTAACAGTAAGGGGAGTCATCGAATCAAAGCTAAAGAGCCGGCCATCATCATCTGTACTGAGTGGGCCCTGCTGGAATGGAAAGCAGATCTCTCCATTATTAAAGTGACACAATTGATACAAGTCATCAGGTGGGAGATGTGAGTCCTGCACAGAGGCATACAGAACCTTGTTGCAACCACTGGCATCACTATTGAGGCAGACAGGACTATAGGTTATAGCTGTGAGGTTATTCTCCATGGAGACAACTTGAGAAGCTTCAAATTCATTAGACTGGTTTGTGGCTAACTCCCTTGAGACTTCAGTCATGAACTCCTGGGAGCCAGATGTATCCTTGTCGGGCCACAAACTTCCATAGTTGCTTGCTTCCATTTTGAAGTTCTGAGATGATTGTTGCAGCTGAGAATCAGAAGATGAGGGCGGCACACAGTCTTGAGCAGACTGGAGAGGTACAAATGCTTTTTCCGTTTGAGTGAGGCTGCCTTCATTTTGCTCTGCAGAATGGTTGGTGAAGTATGAGATACTAGTATTATTTGACAAGTCAGAAGCATCTAACAGTGTTTGCAGATACCCTCCAGGAATAACAGGTATATTAGTGGCAACATTAGCAGATGATAGAGGCATTTCAGAAGAGCAGGTGGTTGGTAGGAAAGTGGAATTCTTAACAATTTTTGTCTCGTGAAATTCAGACATATGGGAACTGTTTGAGGTTCCAGGAGTGACTTCATTTTTTAAATTAGCCTTGGAGGATGTGTCTTCTGAGACAGGGCTCATTTGAACAACTGGTTTGTTTTCTTGTCCAGCTTTGATTTTTTTGGATTTTAACCTAGCTTCACTTTTAAATTTAATTTTGTTAAGCACTTTCCTCTCTGGCCCCTTGAACTCTGTATCTTGAGCTTTGACTTTCACTGAGTTGGGGACTATGAGGCCACGTAAATGTGATCCATTGGCACATGTTGGGTCAGTAAGAAGTGCTGATTTTGGTGTCCCTTTTACCCCTTCTTCTTTGCGAGTACAAGCTTGTTTCTGATCACTGCAGAATGAAACCTGCTTACTACTTGCTGAAGTTTCCACGGATTGGATTCTTTGAATCCTATGTCTGTTGCCAAGTTTAGATTTTCGTTTACGAGCAGGAGGCAGAAATGACACCTCAAAGCTACCTGGTTCAAAGCTTTGATTTTGGCATAAGGGTGTTTGGACTGAGTCTGTGTTGCTGTTTTTCTGCTTTTTCTTCTTTTGCCAGAAGCCTTTCAAAGGTGATAACTTGGCATACTTACTGAGCTGATTTTCACTCAGATTTACTGTTGTTTCACTGGCATCTACCTTACTTAGCTTCACCAACATGTTCTTCTCACCTTTAAAGCGATTGATAATGATATATTTAATAATAACAGGGGGCTCTTTACGTGTTACTTTTCTTCTCTTTTTGGGACACCATTCATCATCATCTTCTTCTTTGGAACCACCTGGAGGCCATTCCTTTCTCTCATTTACTTTTTCCCCCTCTAGTGAGTCAACATCATATAGATAATCTTCGCTGTATCTGACTTTTCTCTTGGCTCGCAGCCCGTAGTTCTGCTGGGAGGAGGAACTTCCAGAATTAGTGTCCCGAGCCATATAGCGGCTACAGTCTTTGATCTCCCCCATGGCATCATATGAGACCTCAATGAAGGAGCTGTCATCACTGAAATTCCCTGATGTCTCCAGGGAATTAGTAAGTTGGTCAGGCTTTAGGTTCTTAAATTGCTCTACCTCAAGACCACTACATGGTTTATTGTTTAATGCAGGCTTTTCTCCATTATCCTTTTCATCTTTTGTCTCTATGCATTTGTCTTCATGTACTTCCTCTTTGCCTTTCTTTTTGTCCAAGTTTTTATCTTCTTCTCCCCAGATGATGCTCACATCAGGGACCTTGAATTGAGAAAGATCACTGCCCTGCTTGAGGGCTCCACTCTTAGAGTCCCGCTTGGGACACGTAGTAAAGACACTGGGGAAAAAATTGAATTGGGCATCTTCCTGCATCAGAAGAGTGGTCTTGTCTCGAACATTGTCCTGAAAGGACTCGTATCGAATTTTGAGGGAGCAGACATCACTGCCCAAGGTGGACTCATCATCATCGAACATATAGTTCTCCACATCTTCTTCAGAGAAAAGGTTAACCGACAGTTCATTCTTGGAACAGAGATCAAGTAGCTCAATCTTACTCTCACTAATAAAAGTCTCAAAGTAACCCCAATCCTGATTGGAATTTGCCAGCAAAGCTTCTTCCGTGTTGCACTTATCTAATAGTAATGCCTCATAATAACTTTTCTGAGTTGGATCTTCCAAGTCGATGTCAGGTTTCTCAGATTCTCGTCTATCTCCTGCCCTTGACTTATGCAGGGGGAAGCCTAACAGCTGGTCTGAAAGCAGCTGCTCTCCATACTTAATGTTTTCCCCAGCATTAATGCATTGAATCCCTATGTCAGAGACTGCACATGTTTCATAATCTCGATTTAGATCACTGACTTTCAGACTGATCCCTGGTTCAGGATCTACCGCTTCTTTTGATTCCATGAAGCAACCTAAGCAAGTCCGGCTTGGCTGCATGAGGCAGTCTCCGTTCAGAGCTGACATGCCTGCAGGCTCCATTATGGCAAATGGAGCTTTCTCACACTCATTGGGCAGTGACCATGTATTCAGGCCCTTTGCAACTCCAGATGTGAGGGAGATGGCATTCACAGAAGCACTATTAGCAGAATGATCAGGTGCTTCCATCAGGGTTAAAGGAGATGGAGGGCTCTGCATACACGGCTTCTTAGATGGCAGAGGAAGAAGACCTCTGGGAAATATTGGGGACTCTTTTTGTACCACTGGTATAGGCTGGATTGGAGTAGTAGCTTCTAGAGCTACGAATGACTTCATTGCCACATCCTGGTCCTCTGAGTCTAGAAAAAAAGGGGTAAAAAGGCAGGAATAAAGTTAAGGCTCTTAGATGAGACTTAAGTCTCTTTCCCTTGATTAGTTTCTGATATGTGGACATCATATAATAAACTAAGCTTCTGTTTCTCTAGCTTTATGAATTACTACCTAAACATTATAAAAAACAATTCTAATTTAATACTGAAACATTTATATACGTGAAAAATAATCATTTTTTTTCAGCCCAGGAAAAGGTAGAGCCCTCATCAGAAGTGAGGAATGAACTGGACTGATCAGTCACTTGGAAAGTCAAAGCTTTCAGAGGGGAAAGCACAAGGGGCTATTCATGATTTAAGCTTTAAGACACATGCCCATACTTGAAACGTTAAATTAGAGAAGTTCATAGTGAAACTATAAATGTCTCACATCAGAACATACTTAAAATTTACTAGTAATTTTGACAAGTTTCTTTTAACAAATGAATCTGACAGAGCAAGAGAATTTATCTGAGATCTTTCAGAGATTCTTCTAGTTCAGTTAAAGATCTAGTAGAATAAAGTTTAGATTTACATCAACTTCAGATACATTTTGGATTCAACCTGTTTCAGGTTTCTGTATATTCAAAATCCACATTAATAAGAAAAGCCTACCAGGAAAGAGAATGTATATCATCATTAAACTTTCTTACCATTGTGTTTGACCCCATTAATCAGATTGTTTTCTCCATTGGCGGAGGCAGCAATAACTTTATCTTGTTGGTTATCCATGAATGTAGCTTCTTACTGTTTCATTCCAATTTCAAATGTTGTCCAACCTGCACATTTGAAATATACAGTGTCAGTCATTCAGTTTATCTTATTGTGTATTTTACATATTATTTCAGCGATAGGGTTTGTAAAATGCTCACTGGGATCTGTTTTCTACACTGGCTTCATTACTTCTGTTTTTTTTTTTTTTTTTTAATAGCTTATACCTGTTATACAAGGTACATGTCTCCTATTAACAACCATATTATTCAAAACTAAAGCAGGATGAAGCAGGAAAATGCTCAAAATTAGCCTAATTATAGTTGCCCAATTAGAAAAGATGCAAAGTAAAGTCTAGGATAATTTTAAATAATGTGTGTATATGTGGAAATGAGTTTTGTTTACTTTGTTTCTACATGTCCAGATGTTCTTTCGAGACAAAGCAATTCATATATATCTTTTTATTTAAATATAATCACATCATTTCCCTACATCCCCCTTCCTTCCTCCCTCCAACTCCTACCATGCCCCACCCCTGCATCACTCCCTCTCTAATTCCTGGCCTCATTTTAATATATGTATATCTATATTTCTACCTGTACCTATATTCATATCTATAATTATATATCACACTTATTTTCTCTTTGCCTTAAACTTTTATTTCTGAAGTTGAAAGAGGTAGAGGATACCTTAATTTCTCGACTTATATATGTGCCTTCAATAGAATTTTGACAACCATTTCTCTTAAAATACATGAAGATTTAAAAATTTTGACCATAAGTAAGATCTAGATTTTACGAAAAGAAGCTTGTAATTTTTCCCCCACTTACTTAGATATTAGGTATATTGAAAATGATAGGCCCACCAGTGCCCGGTTTCCTAGGACGCACAGTCTGTGCACTCCCCAACCAGCCCTAGAGGACACGATCTTGGGACCAGCAGTGAGTGGAACACAACATTGGTTCCATCTAGTTGCATGGGAACTGGGACAGCTCTGGGGAAATACAGGAGCAGCCAGACAAGGAGCAGAGGTCCCTTCTGGTCCCCGCCAGCACCCGGTTTCCTTGGGCCCACAGTCTGTGCATTCCTCAACTAGCCCTAGAGGACTCCCCACGCGATCCTGGGACCAGAGGTTCACAGGAGCCCAAAATCAAAGGATCACAGTATAAGCTGGACTCAGAGGAGTCCAGAACCAACTGGGATTATAAGAAGGACAGGCTCCAATCAGTTATATTGAGGACAGCAAGCACCTGAGATAATCAGATGGTAGGAGGCAAGCATAAGAACAGAAGCAACAGAAACCAGGGTTACTTGACATCACCAGAACCAAATTCTCCCACCATGGCAAGTCCTGGATACACCATCACGCCAGAAAAGCAAGACATGGATCAAAAGTCACTTCTCATGATGATGATGATGGAGGACTTTAAGAAGGAATTACAGGAAGACACAGGTAAAAAACTAGAAGCACATAAAGAGGAAACAGAAAAATCCCTTAGAGAGATTCAGGAAAACAATACCAAACGGGAGATGGAATTGAAGAAAACAATCAAGGACCTAAAAATGGAACTAGAAACAATAAAGAAAACCCAAAAGGAGATTACCCTGGAGATAGAAACCTTAGGAAAGAAATCCGGAACAATAGATACAAGCATCAGCAACAGAATACAAGAGATGGAAGAGAGAATCTCAGGTGCAGAAGATTCCATAGAGAACATGGGCTCAACAATCAAAGAAAATGCAAAATGCAAAAAGATCCTAACTCAAAATATCCAGGAAATTCAGTACACAATGAGAAGACCAAACCAACAGATAACAGGAGTAGATGAGAATAAAGATTTTCAACTTAAAGGGCCAGCAAATCTTCAACAAAATTATAGAAGAAAACTTTCCATACCTAAAGAAAGAGATACCCATAAACATTCAAGAAGCCTACAGAACTCCAAACAGACTGGACCAGAAAAGAAATTCCTCCCAACACATAATAATCAAAACAACAAATGCACTAAATAAAGACAGAATATTAAAAGCAGTAAGGGAAAAAGGTCAAGTAGCATATAATGGCAGGCCTATTAGAATTACTCCGGACTTCTCACCAGAGACTATGAAAGCCAGAAGATCCTGGACAGATATTATGCAGACACTAAGAGAACACAAATGCCAGCCCAGGCTGCTATACCAGGCAAAACTCTCAATTACCATACATGGAGAAACCAAAGTATTCCATGATAAAATCAAATTCTCACAATATCTTTCCACAAATCCAGCCCTTCAAAGGCTAATAACGGAAAAGCACCAATAGAAGGATGGAAACTACGGCCTAGAAAAAGCAAGAAAGTAATCCTACAACAAAACTAAAAGAAGACAGCCACAGGAACAGAATCCCAACCCTAACAACAAAAATGACAGGAAGGAACAATTACTTTTCCTTAATATGTCTTAATATCAATGGACTCAATTCCCCAATAAAAAGACATAAACTAACAGACTGGCTACACAAACAGGACCCAACATTTTGCTGCCTACAGGAAACACACCTCAGGAAAAAAGACAGACACTACCTCAGAGTGAAAGGCTGGAAAACAATTGTCCAAGCAAACAGCCTGAAGAAACAAGCTGGAGTAGCCATTCTAATATCGAATAAAATTGACTTTCAACCCAAAGTTATCAAAAAAGACAAGGTGGGGTACTTCATATTCATCAAAGGTAAAATTTTCCAAGAGGAACTCTCAATTCTGAATATCTATGCTTTGAATGCAAAGGCATTCACATTCATTAAAGAAACTTTAATAAAGCTCAAAGCACACATTGCACCTCACACAACAATAATAGGAGACTTCAACACACCACTCTCATTAATGAACAGATCCTGGAAACAGAAACTAAACAGAGACACAGTGAAACTAACAGAAGCTATGAAACAAATGGATTTAACAGATATCTATAGAACATTTTATCCTAAAACAAAAGGATATACCTTCTTCTCAGCACCTCATGGTACCTTCTCAAAAATTGACCATATAATTGGCCACAAATCAGGCCTCAACAGATACAAAAATATTGAAATTATCCCATGCATCCTATCAGATTACCATGGACTAAGGTTGATCTTCAATAACAATATAAATAACAGATCGCCAACATTCACATAGAAACTGAACAACACTCTAATTAAAGATACCTTGGTCAAGTAAGAAATAAAGAAATTAAAGACTTTCTAGAGTTTAATGATAATGAAGCCACAACATACCCAAACTTATGAGACATAATGAAAGCATTCCTAAGAGGAAAACTCATAGCTCTGAGTGCCTCCAAAAAGAAACTGGAGAGAGCATACACTAGCAGCTTGACTGCACACCTAAAAGCTCTAGAACAAATGGAAGCAAATTCACCCAAGAGGAGTAGATGGCAGGAAATAATCAAACTCAGGGGTGAAGTCAACCATGTGGAAACAAAAAGAACCATTCAAAGAATCAATCAAACCAGGAGCTGGTTCTTTGAGAAAGTCAACAAGATAGATAAATCCTTAGCCAGACTCACTAGAGGGCACAGGGAAAGCATCCTAATTAACAAAATCAGAAATGAAAAGGGAGACATAACAACAGATCTTGAGGAAATCCAAAACACCATCAGATCCTTCTACAAAAGGCTATATTCAAAAAAATTGGAAAATCTGGATGAAATGGACAAATTTCTAGACAGATACCAAGTACCAAAGTTGAATCAGGATCAGATTAGTGACCTAAACAGTCCCCATATCTCCTAAAGAAATAGAAGCAGTCATTAATAGTCTCCCAACAAAAAAAAGCCCAGGACCAGATGGGTTTAGCGCAGAATTCTATCAGACCTTCAAAGAGGACCTTATTCCAGTTCCCATAATCAGCCACCAGGCACAGACACTATTGCATAAGCCAGCAAGATATTGTTGAAAGGGCACTGATATAGCTGTCTCATGTAAGGCTATACCAGTGCCTAGCAAACACAGAGGTGGATGCTCACAGTCAGCTATTATATGGAACACAGGGATCCCAAGGGAGGAGCTAGAGAAAGTACCCAAAGAGCTGAAGGGGTTTCCACCCCTATAGGTGGAAGAACAATATGAACTAACTAATACCCCCAGAGCTCATGTCTCTAGCTGCATATGTAGCAGAAGATGGCCTAATTGGCCATCAGTGGGAAGAGAGGCCCCTTGGTCATACAAACTTTATATGCCCCAGTAGAGAGGAACACCAGGGCCAAGATGTGGGAGTGGGTGGGTAGGGGAGCAGGGCGGGGGATGAGGGAGGGTTTAGGGGACTTTCGGGATAATATTTGAAATGTAAATGAAGAACATATCTAATAAAAATTGGAAAAAATGTAAATGAAGAAAATATCTAATAAAAAATAAAATAAACACACAAAAAAGAAACTGATAGATGAATGAGTCCATTTGCGATAAATGTGGATAATATGTGCCACCATCACATCCAGAAATCCCTATTAATTTTAGCTAACCTCTATCCCTAACCACTATTCCCAGTTAAGTTTTTATCCCACACTATTCCCAGTCAAGTTTTTATCCCACACACTAAGGCCATGTGCCATCACACACCTGACATCTCAGCAATCAGGAGGCAAAGGTTAAATGCAAGGTCAGTCTGGTCTACATAGTAAGACCCTGACTTAAGGGCAAAGCAAAATAAAATGGCCTTTACTGCTTCTCTGGAACATCCCTTTTATGCGACACCAGGCATACCCATTACTTTCAACCTCACAGGCCTGGAGAAGCTCTTTGAAGAGGATCCTGATCAAAAATGATGGTGCTTACATTTTGTCCTAGCTCAACATGTGAGCCTTCCAACTTTATCACTTCCTTTCTCCTCTAGTCTTATCTGTACCATCTTTGTGACATTAAAGAGACTTCCAAGTAGACTACATTTGTAAGAACAGAAATCAATATGAAAGTAGATTTAAAAAATGAACTCCCTATATTAAAGGGCTATACAAAGGCTAGAAAGTAGAATATTTACTAAGATCTGAATGAGATAAAGAAGGAACAGAAGAACTTATGGGAATTTATAGGAAGTAGTTTTCATTTCTAGATATTTATATAGTATGTAGCTCAACTTTACTGGGACATCCTAGAGTTTTATTTTCAGAACTATTATTTTCTCTCAGGTTCAAAAAAATGATAGAGGAGTCCTATCATGGTTTGTCAGATGGTTCTTTCTAAAATGAATCCCTCCTTGACTGTAGATCCACCCATACAAGTAGTATAATAGCACATTAAAACAAACCAACCTATATATGTATGTTGGTATGTACAAGTTGGTGTGCACCTGGAAGGACCTCATCACTGAGTGTGGTACTTTATGAGAATGAGTTTACATAAGATATAATCGGAGTGACTTTGTTGCCAGGCAGCACTGAGGTACATTTAAAGCCTGAGTTCGATAGCTTTGGGTAAATTTTTTAAAACTTTCTCCATATGGTTTCTAGTCTCTTTTTAAAGTACTGATATTTCCTGTTAATAACATTTTAAAAATGTTATTAAATTATTTTCAGAAATATAGTTACTGAACTATATTTCTTGAAGGATCTTGGAAGATAATTTAACCCCAAATTCCCTACTTTATAGATAGTAAACAAGATCCAAAAGCAGAAAGTATTTGCCAATACCAAAAAGTACGTTGGTATTATTTACACATCACTATATGTGTATTAGCTTCTAGTCCAGAAGTATCCCCAGATGTATCAAGTTTTGCTAGGTGAAATAAATTACAAATAAAAGAACCACTAATCATACTTCTAATTTCTTGGGTTTTTTTTTTATTGGCAGAAATGTTGTTATAAATCCAAGAGCCATCCTTGTTTATCTCAAGATGAAATGAAAAGGGGTGGGAGAAAAAAAAGTTCTCATTCACCTGGGACAAAGGTTCTGCTAAATCCAGCTTTCAGATATTAGAGTTCTGTATTGTACCATAAAGCAGACTAGTTCCTATTACACACCACACACACACACATACACACAGCTGTGTAACCTGAAGTAAAAGCATAATATGTTTTTTCCCAGTGTGAAATCAGGTTACTATACAGAGAACCAAAAGTTGGAAGATGACTGGAGCCTAGGGATTCATTTAATCTCAAAGTGCTAAAATGAATTCAACTATTTAGTAAGACCAAGTTAAAACATCATTGGAAAAAATTTGGAGTGAGAAGAAGGACTAGAGACAACATTACAAGTAAAAACTGTTAAGAGTTTTCAGTGATTGTTGGAACACAGTCCAAGAATGAAGTAGTGTGAGATTTCTGAGTGCTTAGGAGAAAACTCCAAGAACTTAAGACAAGAGTCTTGTGACCTCAGTTTCTTTAAACACAGGGAATTGGTTTTGCTGTGTGCATAGCTTGCCTGCCACGTGAGGCAACAGTTAGTTATATAGGACTCTACCCAGCTCTATCATCCATGTCTATAGTAGGGAAGAATAGTGAGGGACTAGGCTTGTAGGTCACTTATTAATGAGAAAAATAGTTTCTGAGGGAGACAAGGACAATCACATTCTTCCTGCTTTTCTTGCATTCTTTTATTATCCACTTATCTATCAATAGAGCCAGGTATTATAATGACTTTTTATTTTACTTACTTACTTATTTATTTATTTATTTTTGGTTTTTCAAGACAGGGTTTCTCTGTGTAGCCCTGGCTATCCTGGAACTCACTCTGTAGACCAGGCTGGCCTCGAATTCAGAAATCCGCCTGCCTCTGTCTCCCAAGTGCTGGGATTAAAGGCATGCGCCACCACGCCCGGCTGACTTTTTATTTTTAAACTGTAACATCCATCTACTTGTTTGGAACATCTACATTTTACCGTTTGATATTGTGACTGTAAATAGAAGTCAGCTGTAAATTTAAATTTAAATACGATTAGATTAAAAGCAGCTCATCAACCATTCTAGTCATATTTCAGATGTTCAGTAATGACATGTGGCTAGTGTAGCCAATACAGACCATTTTCATTATCATACAGATGCAAACAAGTCAGCTCTGCTGTTCTTACTTGCTTATCACCTAGTCACTTTCTCTGTTGGTACATGCTTGCATGATTTTTATTATTTTGTTGGTCTCAATGAACCACTCAGCTGCTCTTGATTATTCCTAATCTCTTTCACAGGTAACCCTACCACTGTGCTAAATGTGCATGTCTACATATCCATTTAAAGGAGTACAGTTATATGTTCATACTTCGAATTCACATGTGAATGGCATCATGTTATAGATCTCACCATTTAAGTTTTTTTTTTCCTCTCAGTACTCACCGCTGGCCAAGCTGGCCTCAAAGTTGCAGTGGTTCTTCTACAAGTGCTGCAGTACAGGACTGCACCTCCATGTTAGGCCTCATTATTTTCATTGTTATATAACACATTTGTAAGATTTGTTCACACTTCTATGCAAATATTACATGTTTTAAAATTTTATCTGCTACAGAATGCTCTATGGTATATAGACACTCAGAATACACAGCCTAGCATGGTATGGAAATTCTTGATTTCACATACACACACAAAGACTCATAAGTGAAAGCATTTGACTATGTGATCTCACTTTTAACTGAAGGTATTCTAACCTGCCCTGCCCTTTGTTATTTTAATTTACAGGTGTTATTGATTGTTGCTGTCATTGTCAATTTTGTTTGTCTCAAATGGGGTTTATTTCCCAATCTTAATTTCCATTGTTCTTTGGCTCGGATTCTTGGGACTCAGATTATGAGCTTATGAAGTATCTCATATCTTTTGTTTATTTTAGACTTTTTTATGTCTTGTTTCCTTGGTCTTGCTACTACTATTCAGCATTCACTCTGACAGGTAGCTTTCAGGCTAAGGTTTTTATGGAACAGCAGGGGTTAGGGACCTAATGGAGACAGGGTTACTACACTGACAGCCAGAGATGTCCAAAGCCTAATGGGAAGTTTCATGTTGTCTGTTAACTTGATACACTAGGGAAATAACCTTTTAATCCAGTGCAGCATATTTTATTTATTGTAGCATTATCCAGTTCAAAGATGTTATGAAAAACATCTCTAGAGAGATTTAAGATTTCAAAAACATCCTGAGTTTGAACTTAATTCAACCACTCTGGAAGGCTAAAACAGTGGAAGATGACCTTTTAGGTACTTCATATTCCAGGCACTGTTAGGCCAGATAATGTCATGCCAAATTAGAATGTTTGTCTCTTGAGGGAGGGAGGATGGGTAGGAAGAAGGTGTTGATGGCAGTGTTTTAACTAAAATAATTTGTCAGTGCTAATGATCTAACATTAAAAATACTAACAATCTCTAAAAAAATATATCAGAAACTAGGACAGGAGTAGTGAAGCATGCCTTCTATCACTCAGGAGAAAGAGGCAGACAGGTCACTGTGAGTTCAAGGTCAGCCTCATCAATATAGAAAGTTCCAAGCAAATCAGGGTTACATAGTAAGATTCTGTCACAAACAAACAAAAACAAATAAATCTATAGAAATATAAATAAGTAATTGAATAAGGAACACAGGTTGTCATTAAGTTGGCAGAAAGGAAATGAATATATGTTCAATGAGCAATGCAGGCAAACTAGAAATTAGTAAGAAGGAAAAGTCAAATAGTAGTTTAGGGGAGTAAATTCAAGAAATGTGATTTTTGTCTTTAAATATATCTATCACAAAGGTTGACTTTGTTAGACCACAAAAGGAACTAACTTGAGGGAGAAAGATTAGCTCACAATATTGACTAAGAGAAAAATATAAAGATAAAATGAACGCTAAGGGAGGTGCATAAGGAGAAAGTGAGCTTTCTGTCACTAGCTGGGTAACAATTTGACAACATTAAAGAACAGATTTAAGTAGTGGATGGAGAAAAGAGACTGGAGGGCTTTATGTGACATCAAGAGAATCAGTTGCACAAATCTAAAATAAATCTGGTCAACTTCTAAGAAGATATACCAAAAAAAAAAAAAAAAAAAAAAAAAAAAAAAAAAAAAAAAAAAAAAAACAAAAACCCAGAGCAAATCCAATCAAATTAGGTCCTACTCAAGTTGTTCAGCCATGCATGAGAAAGGGAATAACAGAATCCATTTGCATACTGTGTCATATTTGGGTTACATTATTATAAAGGACGGGGAGATTCTGTCAAAGACAAGAAACTGTCAGCAGTGGAGGAGTGTGGTAGGTTATAAACCTCTTAAACACCCAATCCATAGTTCTCCGCCCCCATCTTGGCTGAAGTCATGGAGATTTTTCAATTAAAATATGTATAAATTGGCCAAGGTAGATGAGCATTCTCTGCCTTTGGTATCTCGGTCCTATATTTTCTCCATCTTAAAAAAGGCATGCTTTGGGCTGGAGAAATGACTCAGAAGATAAGAGCACTGACCGCTCCTCCAGAGGTCCTGAGTTCAATTCCCAGCAACCACATGGTGACATACAACCATCTGTAATGGGATCCAGTGCCCTCTTCTGGTGTGTCTGGAGACAGTTACAGTGTACTCATATATGTAGAAAATAAATAAATCATTTTTTAAAAAGCATGCTTTTTCAAAAATGAATGGCCACATTATTCCAAGTCTCTGCACAATTTGAAAGCCAAATGAAATAACACTTCACTCCACTTGGCTGTATATTATTGCCTGCGGCACTTTACAATTTCCCTTCTAACCTAGGCTAGATTACAATCAAGCCTTGTGGAAGGCACACAACATGCAGCCAAGCTGCCACAACACTAATTAAGTGCAAACACACCGTGAAAATTAAAATGAAAATCAAATGCCAACTCTATGAAGAGAAACTAAGAGCTTCTTCAGATATGAAAAAAAAATAAAGACAGAAAGAAAAATAGAACCTTCTTTTAGGCTTAGCTATGTATCCTCAACCTTGTAAGCTTCTATCATCTGCCACATCTGCACATGCTATACTTCTAGCACAGTTTATGTTTTAACACATTTATAATCAAGATGGCTTAACAGTGATTTCACAAATTTTATTTGGTGGCACATGACTTTTAGGTTTCCAAGACAACAAATATATTTTGCCCTACCTATCCAGAAAATTATGTCCACAAGTTTCAGATCTTGTGTTAACAGGACTAGAGGCACTTCATGGCCCAAGGAATGGCTCCAACATAAAGAATACTTAATTAGAATTGACTGGTTTTAAATTCTTGATTTCACAACCCTATTAAGTCTGGGCTGTAGAATCAAAGATCCCAAATCAACCTTAGGGGGCTATGGTCCAACAACAGCTACTTGTTACTGTTATATATCCCTTTAGTGCTGAGCATAGAACTTAGTAAATACATCTAGTTCCTTTTTCCTCCTGACCCAACAAGTTCATAAAGCTAGTGATACATGATATAACAATGGTGATACATGATATAAAAATACTTAAGTAGTATATTTTTATATATAGGTAGAAGCAAGAGTATGGAGAAAAAGGAATTAGTCTTGAATGAAGTCAACAAGTTGGTTTCTGGGTCTTAGCACAGGTGAATGGGTTATATATACAGTGAATTCTCTTATACCTCTGTACATATTTGTGGGGAGAGAGAGAGAGAGAGAGAGAGAGAGAGAGAGAGAGAGAGAGAGAGAGAGAGAATATGCACATATGCACACACGTGTATATGTGCACACATATATGTGTATGTATGGGCATGTATGTGATACAGCTTCTATTTGGACATCAGAGAAAAACATTGGACAAGGGTCTTCAGTTTTTACTTTGTTTGAGACAGAGTCTCGTTTGCTTCTGTGTACACCAAGCTAGGTGGCCTGAAAGCTTCCAGGAATTTTCTTGTCTCTGCTTCCCTGTGAGAGCACTGGGGTTACAACCTGCCTATTGCTGAACAGCAGTAAGGGAAGGGAAGCTGTGGATTGTGGAGGGACATGGTTTAGGATACATTGAAAACCTTTGCCCTCTCAGTAGTGAAGCTTCTTCATGGTTGAAGCCTAAATGCTTTCACATAGCATCCCCAGAGCTACCCTGAAGACCACATTTGGTCCCTGTCCTCAGATCTTTATAACTCTATGCTATCAAATTTCAAATCCCAAGGTAGAATCTAGAATCAAAAGTTTTTAGGTGGAAGAGAGAGGTCAGAAGAACCAATGGTTTCTGTCCCAGAAATCTGCCCTGTTCTCCAGCTCCTTGAGGAAAGAGAAATGCTTCTAATTCCACAGACACTTCTATCATCCTCTTGTACTCTATAATAGCTTCTTTCTTGGCTATTAACTCACCTAGTTATTCAAACAGGGAGAAATAAGGTTCGGATGTGATGTCTCTACAGTCATCTGTTCCTTGTGGGCATTAAAGAAAAAAAAGCATTAGATACTAACGTTTTTACTCTAAAGTCCTCTTCAGGTATCCACTTATTGCCATGTCTTTCAAATATTTACATGATGTCCTATTTAGGCCTTTTAAAAGGCAGCTTTTTCTTTGGAGGGTGGCAGAAATATGTGTATAGGGAGTGAAAAATCAAGCTACAATTACACTTTTTATCCAGAAAAAAGTAAATCAGATGGTGCCAAAATCCAAAGAGAAAACACAGATTAAAGTCTGCACTTTCTAAATCTGTTACTTAACTAAACACAGCTGCTAAAGATGGAGTATTTACTTGCTTGTATGTCTATAATAATGCTGCCATTAGTATTCAGATAGGATGCTGGAAACCCTCTCCATTCTTAAGATATGTTCTCAGAAGGACTTTCTATAGGAGTGGGGATATATTTTACATTGATCCATCCACAAATTTACTTGGTTATACTTTACATTCACAGAGTGGTAAAAGACGATTAACATGTATTGAGTGATACTTTACTAAGCACTTTAAATATATTTATTACTTTATGCAAACAGCAGCCTTGTTAAACATATTATTATTTCCTTTAATAACTATGGAAAAAATCTCAGAAAAAGTTAATTCATTTAACTCCATCTAACTAACAGGAAGAAAATCAGGGTTTAGACCCAGCACTAAGTTATTCTTGGTAAAGCTCATGGTCCTATCTTGTATTAATATACTAGTGCTGAGGGCAAAGGCTCTTTGATGGGGTCATAAACATAGATTCAGTGGATCATTTATTCTACCTCCATTTATGATACACAAATGCACTGCCACATCAATGTGAAACATTCTCAGTATGAAAATAAAACAATTCTCTCATTCTCTCTCTCCCTAAGTAGAAAGGGTACTGTGAGAGGTGAGCAAGAAGAGGGGTAGGAAGAACAAGATTAGATACAGGAATATGTGTGCCATGAAAATAGAAAGTGATACTATTTGAGTGATATTTGATAAAGGACCAGCAAGAACAAGCAAAGAAAGTGGTGGGCAAAAATAAGCAAAATATAATGGATATGTCGCAATGCAACTCATTTCTCTGTGTGATAACCAAAAGATTAATAACAAACATGTGGACTAACTGATTATAAGAATTAAATGACAATCTTGAACTCATTAACATGCTGCTGTAGCAAAAACAATTCCATTGAACTCTTTATATATATATATAATATCTACTTACAGGAAACTAATAAAAAAGTAGAGGAGACTGAAGTCAGTTCTCAGCTTGCAGAACACCTGAAATCAAGAGTTAGCATTAAAATCAACATATTTTTGTCAGATGAAACGTAATCAAAAGAAATACAGTAAGGATCCCCTCCCCAAATTCTGGTGTGTTTTGTTTGTTTTGGTTTTGAGGGAGTGTCTCAGTCTGCTTTTCTAGTGTCACTTTCAGTTAAATTTAAGGATTACTAAATAAATAATTACAGATGGCTTTACAATGTAACAAAATAGCCACATACATTCTTACACTTGAATATCACTATACCATGTGTCAGTAAAGTAACTGCCATCTTGGTTTATTGATGAGAAAAAGCAAGGGCCAGGGAAACAATAGCATAAAGTTGTTGTTGTAATGGGGTTGCTTGGGCCCTGAGGGCTTTGAACCTTTTAGTTTATTCAATACGTTTTTGGTAGAAAAGATAAGTGATCAAAGTGGCACATTAGGTTAGTCAACTTAATTTGAATTACAAGAGGTCATAGTGGGAAACAAGAGGAATGCTGGACAAGCAGCAAGGGTCAAAGTTTAAATCATGGCTTTATCTCATTACTCTTATGCAATTATGCAAAATGAAGACAAGTCCTGCTTTTAATATTTAAAAGGTGTTGGGAGCTCAGATGAGAGAAACAATGGATTCAAGAATGCTTAGGTTCAATCCCCAGGACCTCAAGAAAATAAATAAATAAGATAGTTTGGTCTGAGAGTGCAGTCAGCTTGACTAACATGCATGACATGCTTGGTTTAATCATCCCAATGACACACACACACACACACACACACACACACACACACACACACACACAGCGTGATTGGCTTTCTTGAAATAAATCAAACTTTTGTTACATAGTTATAAATTTAAAATAAATATTCAATGGATCATCCATTCTACTATCATTTATGATAAATATATTGACCCATAACATTCTCAATGAAGATATAAAATTCACCATATAATATGCTCTGTAACTAAGGTAGGTACTATGCTTGGATTAGAAAGGAAGATAAGTGTGGTGACATTAGACTTTTCTTATTGCATAACCCATTTCCTTTGTACTTTCTGAAACCATTAGGGCCCAAAGATTCAGCCTCACTTAAGATACCAGTAAGATGGCAGGTTATGAGTCATAGGAGAGAGCTGTAGCAAAATGTCTTCCAATATCTTCCATTATGGGTTAAAGAAAAAAAAATCTACATTTTGGCCTCTTTTTTTTTCAGTGTAAAAAGACAGCCTAATTAGCTCTTAATATATACCTAGAAAAAAATCTTACTAGATCAAATGAATCTACTATATAATGAGACAACTTGTGGATTATAGACAAGTTATTTTGACACATATTAAAAGAATAGAGGGGTACTATTATTCTGGCTCAAGTTATTTTTGTTCACTCTTTCTTCTCCATTTTTTATTCGCCTCTTTTCATTTTTGCTCCTATTTTCTAGTTTTCTCAACTAGTTCTGTGCTATCACTCACTTCTTTTGTTCCCAAAATATTCCAGTATATTTATACAGTTCTGGAGAAATTGTACCATATTCAGACAAGGTATTCCTATCTCTAGCCTAACTACAATATGTATTACTGGTAGGCTTCCCCCCCACCCCAAGATGCTGGATCTTGAAAAGGTAAAAAGCTAGTATTATAAAGATAATGCTCTAAATATGATCCTGTAATTAAAGATCCATAACCCCTACAGAGACTATTTAATAAAATGTGCCTTTTTATTTGCAAACGCATCACAGAATCAGTTGGTAATTTTGCTAATACTGGCAAGTACTAAACTTTCTTGCCAGAGAAACAAACTTATGGCTTTATAATATGAAGAAATGAGACCAAGGAGCTGTTTTTTTTCATAAATAGGAATAGAGGGCTGAAATCTATAAAATTTTCATGTGAGTTAACATGACAAAATTGAATGCTAATTTTTGTTCACAATATTAGCCAGAGTAAAAGGGTTCAGTCTGCCATGCCAAGTCACAGCTATAGCTCTGACACTAAAATCTTTGGGGTTATCCAAATAGTTGTCACCAAGAAGTTATGGAATGACAAGGTAATGCAAGTTACCATAGTAATTTGATTCCATTATAGTGGAATAGCCAAGGTAGGCTAAACATTTTATCACTTGCTAAATTACTATGGAGAATATTTTGATATCTTAGATCCAATGATCCACAAATACCTAATAGTAGCTATAGTCTTAGTTATTTTTGTCTAATTTATTTATGCTTAAAAAGGACTATTTGTCTACATAAAAGCGAGCAAAGGTAAAGGAGCAAGATGTCCACATAACCTGGAAAAGCCATAGTAGTATTTGTACTTCTTTAGATTAAATCCCGGTCTTGCTGAACAAAGAAAGCAATTCATCCAAGAACCCAAGCATAGCCAAAACTATAAGCATGCCATCACATGTACTGTATATCAACGGACAGTATCCTTGTGTTTGGTATGCACCAATAGGCTCCACAGACAGCATATGAATGGCAATAAATAGCTCTTATTTTTAATGATTTCCATATGGTATCTTGCATTATTTTTTTAAGTTCTCTCAAGTGAAGCTACATCATAATCAAACTCTATGAGAAAATGCATATTTTGTACCAGTTAGATTAAAGTCACATTATCCTTAGGAGTAGGCTTATTTTATTTACAGAAAATATGATTACAAACAGGAAGGGTAAAGATATAGTATTTCCCCAAGACAAGTTGCATACTGGATTTATTAGCTGCTGACCACTCATCCAACATAACCTCTACTCAACTGTAGCTAGTCAAATAAACTACAACCTAGTTGCTATTTAAGCAGCTGCTATCACACTAAGTTAAATTCTACCCTTTAGCTACCACTTAACAGCAAAGCTGAGAGAAACGTTTGCTGTTTGTAAATGAACTCAAGTTTAAGAACCAATAATAAGCTGACCAGTATCCTCTTAATGTCTAATAATTATACTCAGTTTACCAAATTCATGCTATGTTCTAGAAAGGTTATATTGAATTGTATTATTTTACCCTTACACAAAATCCTCTGAAGTAGAAAGGAATTAGCATTTCTATTTCACAAATGAGAAGCCTGAGGTTTCTTAGAGTTTTAAGAAACCTTAAAGTCACACAGACTTATCATTCTAGTCTAGTATCTTATGTAAGTATTTTAGGGTAGGGAACAGATGCATATGCTTGAGTACATTTGTGTGTGTCAAAGTGAACATTTTCCTGAGTAAAAACAGCTTGCTATTTAACTGACTTTTCTCTTGTTTTCCTTTTAACTTCTTTGTGTATCGTCTTTTGGTGGTGAGTTTGTTCAGTTTTTCTTTGAATTGTCTTTCTTTTCAGACAATAGAGGTTATTTTGACCCAGTCACACACACTAACACAAATGTTGAGTTCATATGCTTTGAGAAAGTCTGGAGAGGAAAGACTGTTGCACATTTTGGCTCCTGGAAGTTGGTCAGATCCAGAAGCCATTCACTGATTTAGCTCTAGGAAGGTATTGAATTTCAGGCCCATCTATAGCATATATAAAAACTCTCTATTATACCAGACCTCTGATTTATTGATAAGAATTTTCTGACCCCCAGTGTTCTTATTGTTCTCTCTTTTTGACCATATTGCTTTCATGCAATACTACCTTCTTTATACCTACTACTACATCACACAATGAAAGCTAACAAGGGAGTTTTGATAGTTAAGTGCTTATGTCTATAACAATATGCCCTGTGCACTGCTTAACACATTATTTTCTCTTCAAGTTTCCGACTCAGGAATTCACAAAGGGTCACCACTGCCTACCATATCCAACTTATTCTTCTCTGTCAGAATTTCAAGAACTGTCTGTCCCTGCCATATCTCAAGAGCCTTACCTGGAATCTCGCACCATACCTGACATGATCCTTCTATTTGGAAGACATTCTTACTCTTTCTGTCTGAACATACACAAAAATCCCCTTGCAGTTTTTCTATAAGTCTTCTGAAATCACTTTTCCAGAATGCCTTCCGTTCCATACCATTTAATACATGATGCTACATTACCTTAGACTTTTACATATCCTACCACACTAAGCCCCTACACAGTGATTGAATATATATTGTAGAATGTGGTACTCCAAAGACAACAGCTGCTACCTTCATTGGTAGCTGTGCCTGCTTGCAGGAGACCATAAAGACATTAAGACTGGCCTTTTGACTGTTGGTGTTCTCAGAGAAGGTGGGGATAGGGAGAGTCAGTGCACTCTCATTGAAAATCCTGGTTCTTTCCTGCACTTCCCAGCTATTTGTACGAAATTCTACCTTAATTGCATGTGCCATTAGGGTTTGGGATTATACAGACTGGGAAATGTTAAGTGAATATGTGTGCGTCTCCTCCATCTATGTATCTCTGAAGAGTTCATCACCCCTGTTGGGTGAGACTTTCTGAAGTCACCTAGTCTCTTTAAGTAAAAAACAAAAACAAAAACAAAACAAAACAAAACTCAGTGGTTGTCTAAATTAGACTTTGATGGAATAATACTTTGGTTTGTCCTGGGAGTGTTAAGAGGAAGGTAATCCTTTGCTTACATCTTCCTAGGGAAGGAATTCTTACAATGGTATACAATGAAGGATTATTCCATACTTTCTTGTCACCTCCTTAAAGATACTTCTACATACTGGGAGATTTGGAACACAGATTTATGTTTCATACTTAGAAGTAGCTAGGGGAATGTAAATTCAGTTTTCATCTAATTTTCTTACATTTTACTAATTGCCTATAAAATATTTCTTCTGTTAAAGGAAGACTGTTTTAATCACTCTTGGGCATTCATTAGGGATTTCAGTAAGATACCAACTGAAAAAAAAATCTAACTATATCCATGTGATATAATCGCTACTGGCCTTTGTTTCAATCAGAAAAAGATTAGATTTTTTCTCTAATATTAACTTTACTCAAAGTATCCAAGTGAACTGAACTTAAGCAAATTTGTGTCTGTAAATAGGCTTGGAACAATATACCACATGATCTAGTGAAAAATCATGGTTCATAGATGTGATAAAATTTTGTACCTTTTGGCATTTCTTGACTAACATGATAAAACTACCTTTTATTTTCACAGTATTTTATAGGCTATAAAGATGTCTCATCTGTTATTTTATTTGGTCTATGCAATAAAATTATAAATTGAGCATTATCTTTCATGGAAGGAGAAATAATCTTAAGAGTCAGATGAATTAAGAAACCTGACAAATCCTAAAAGCTAGGAAGTCGAAAAAACAAGATCTGATTCCAGTATGGAAGGAAGGAAAGAGGGAGATATGACTGAGATAGGGGGGTATTTAGTGAGTGGAAATCTAGTGCAACGGAAACTTCCTGAAACCTATGAGGGTGACCCTAATGGGGACTCCTAATAATAGAGGATATACAGCCTGAACTGGTCATCTTCTTTTAACCAGGCAAGGCTTCCAATGGTGGGACTGGCACACCAACCCAGCCATAAAACCTTCCACCCATACCTGTCCTGCCTGCAAGATGTGCTGTGAGAGAATGACCCACCAATGACTACTCTAACTTGAGGCTGAAGCTACAAGAAGGAGCCCATGTCCAGTACTGCCTGGATGGCCAGAAACTGAAAGTTGGATGGTGCAGAGACCTAGGGTAGAATTAAACAGGACTTACCAAAAAAGAAATCAATAAAAATGACTCCTAATATTCTACTACACTCATAGATTGGTGCCTAGCTCAGTTATCATCCTCTGGCAGCTGATAGGAGCATATACTGAGACCCAAAGCCAAACATTATCCTGAACTCAGGGAGCTCTGTGGAAGAACGAGAGGAGTGGGTTGTAGGAGCCAGAAGGGTTGAAGATGCCTGCAGAACACAGCTCACTGAATCAACTAAGCAGGGCTCACAGAGACAGAAATGACAATCAGGGAACCTGTATGGGTCAGCACTAGGTTTTCTGCATACATTCTGTGGTTTTTTAGCTTGGAGTGTTTGTGGAACTCCTAACAGTGGGAGTGGGAGCTTTCTCTTACTCTTTTGCCTGTTCTTGGGACCCTTTTTCTCCTACTGGGCTGTCTTGTCCAGGCTGGATATAAGGATTCTTTTTGCATCTTTTTAGTGCTGTGTTCAGTTGATAAGATCTGCACCTTTCTTAAGTGAAGAGCAGTGGAGGCTGTGGGGGAAGCTTGGAGGCTGCAGTTGGGATATATTATATGAGAGAATGAAAAAAAAAATCTAAAAAAAATCTGACATTACATCTGAAAAGAAAGAGAAAAAAGGAAAGAAACCTACCAAACTTGTAAAGCTAAGAAGTAGTTAAATACAAAACTGATTCCAATATAGAGAAGATGGACAGAGAAAGGACAACACAGTGCCCCAGTGGAGGAGGGAGCCTGAAAAATGGCATTCTCTGAGTTTTGGTTTGAAAATTTGGCAACTAAGATTTTATGCTAACTGAGCAATTTAAACCTTTTTATGAGACAGGGTAATACTTATGATCATCTTCCCCCAGTTTCTGAAGTACTGGGATTACACATATTAGATTATGTTTAATAAGACATACTTCATATTCTGAGTTGATCAAGGCAGAAGGCAGGAGACTCAGCAACTGAGTGCAAGAGCAGTCAGTGCACTTGCTGAGCCATCCCTACGGCCTTCAACATGGGCTTTCTTTCCTACCACTAAATGTTCCCAGAATTCTTCATGATTTTTCAAGACATGATCCAAAGGTCCCCAGTTAAATGTGGCCTTGTCACTCTACAAACCATGCCCTCCCACCCTCCTTATGAGTTTCAATGATTTGTTTGTTCAGAATATCATCCTCTATTCATTTTGTTTTGTTTTGAAACAAATTCTATTGGAGCAGGTAGGCCTCAGACCTGCATGTAGCCAAGGATGATTCTGGGCTTCTATCTTCTTCCCTCTACCTCTCCAATGTTGGGTTACAGATGCATACTATGTTAATGTAATGCTAGGATCAAGCCTAGAGCCTCAGCCTTCTAGGGAAGCACTTTACCAACTAAGTTGAATACTGGACAAAAATCCTACGTACTTTATCTCATCAATTTATGTCAATCTCTCATGGTCTACAATTTCTTTAAATCATCTCTATTTTTGTGAAGAGTAAGTGTGTTCTAGGAAACAGTGTGTTGATGGATTTTAAAATAATAATATAAAATGTTAATACAAAATTAGAAAAAAATCACATTTAAATTCTATGTCTGTCAGTAATTAAATGATTATCAATGTTATCTAAGCTTTAAATAATTGTTTTCTTCTTTATTTTTTAAAGATTTATTTATCTATTTATCTATCTATTTATTTATTTAATATGAGTACACTGTTGCTCTCTTCAGACACTCCAGAAGAGGGCATCAGATCCCATTAAAGATGGTTATGAGCCACCATTTGGTTGCAAGGAATTGAACTCAGGACCTCAGGAATGGCAGTTAGTGCTCTTAACCGCTGAGCCATCTCTCCAGCCCCCTACTCTATTTCTTTTCCATTATTCATTATTTGCTCACTATGTCAGTTATGAGTAAGTCTTATCTAGATCACACCATTGACCATTTTTTAATATAATTAATGGAATATATATATATGAATAACTATAATTTAAAATAGAAAGAAATGTGACTTAACATAGCATTCCATAAAATTTCTCAAAATGTCACAGGAAGTTAAATTCAATGTTTGTGTAGAAAAAACATTTGAGTTTGGCCTTGGTGCATCAACAAAAATAGTGTGAGGATCCAATAATATATAGGAAAGCATTAGTTTAAAAATTATGCAAATGCTATTTTAACTGCTAGAACAGGGTGAAAGAAGCAGTTGTAAGGCAGGATGCAGGAAGACGAGGAACGAGTCAGCCCCTTATTTCTTTATGCACAACCTCAAAATACATTACTTCAAAAGAAGTTAGGAGTTCCCTTGATTTCAGAGTCTTCACACCTTATTTCTGTCTTCTTCCAGCAATCTAAAGAGACCATATTATATTATATATGAAAGCTTTCCAGGGCTACTAAGGTCTGGCAGCATAAGAAGAAACACTGTCATAGAAGAAACACTGACATTGCTCTGACATACTGAGTAAAATTAATGTATCAGATAAACAAATGAGCCAATTCAAGCTCATATGCAAACTAAAGGGAACTGCCTCAAGATCCACTTTAGGGGTGGGGCTTAAAGCAGAGGAAGAGCTTGAAGGGAGATAAAATATATTTGACACCCACTTTCCTAACAAAGTTCCATTTGGATGCTAGTGGTCTCTCTGGAAGCTGTTTAACAATCTTGTTTGCTGTTGCTTCTTGGGTTCAGACAGAAAACAGACTATCCTTTGGTGTGTCACCTCTTTTTGTGGATTTTCTTTTTATGTTCTTTTTCTTCATTCTTAGTGTACACTCCACCTGCATTCCCTGGAAACCTCGCCCCCTCCCCACTTCTGCCCTTTAGAAGAACCATCAAGGCTGGGCTGGAAATAAAGTCCAGTATTTAGCTCAAATAAACCTGTACACTTCAGCCATACTTAGGGTCACATGAATTCATTTCTATTTTTCAAATTCTTTTTCAAATCTACTACAGGTACTAGTCACCAGAGTAACCATTCTTCACAGAGACTTCCCTAAGGTTTGCTGGGAAGAATATGGCTGTACTCTTCTCCAGTAGTTCAGTTATGTATGTTTTTTGAGAGGTCTACATCTTTGCCAACTGCCCCCCCCCCCCGTTGGTGAACAATGTAGCTTGTATGAAAAATAATTTAAACAAACAAAACAACAACCCTACAATACAATCCACCAAGAAATATACAGTTACAGATAAGAAACTGCAATGTGAAACTGGTAAGAAACACAATGGTGCTGCTGATGAAATTATTTCTAATCACAGAGAAAATTAAAATCCTCAGTAGAATTTTTTTTTAAACAGTTACTTATGGACACTTGATCTTTAACAAAGAAGCCAAAAATATACAATGGGAAAAAAAGCATCTTCAATAAACGGTGCTGGTCCAACTGACTGTATGTAGAAAAATGAAAATAGACCCTATTTGTCACCTTGCACAAAGCTCAAGTACAACTGGATCAAGAACCTCAACATAAAACCAGGTACACTGAATCTAATAGAAGAGAAAGTGGGAAAGAGCCTTGATCTCATTGGCACAGGGGGAAATTTCCTAAACAGAACTCCAATGGCTCATGCTCTAAGATCAAGAATTGATCAATGGGACTTCATGAAACTGGAAAGATTCTGTAAAGCCAAGAACATAGTCAATAAGACAAATCAGCAACCTACAGATTGGGAAAAAATCTTCACTAACCCCACATCTCATAGAGGGCTAATATCCAAAATATACAAAGAACTCAAGAAGTTAATCACCAAAAACCAAACAACCCAATCAAAAACAAAACAAAACAAAAACCGAGAAATCTCAAATGGCCGAGAAGCACCTAAAGAAATGTTTAAAGTCCTTAGTGATCAGAGAAATGCAAATCAAAACGACCCTGTGATTCCACCTTATACCAGTCAGAATGGCTAAGATCAAAACTACAGGTGACAACACATGTTGGAGAGAATGTCGAGAAAGAGGAACACTCTTCCATTACTGGTGGGATTGCAAACTGGTACAACCACTCTGGAAATCAATCTGGAGGTTCCTCAGAAAAGTAGAAATAGATCTACCTAAAGACCCAGCTATACCACTCTTGGGAATATACCCAAAAGATGCCCCACCATGCCACGGGGGCACATGTTCCACTAAGTTCATAGCGGCCTTATTTGTGATAGCCAGAAGCTGGAAAAAACCGAGATGGCCCATGACAGAGGAATGGATACAGAAAATGTGGTTCATCTACACAACAGAATACAACTCAGTTATTAAGAATGAGGACATCCTGAGTTTTGCAGGCAAGTGGATGGAACTAGAAAATATCATCCTGAGTGAGATAACTCAGACCCAAAAGGACATGCATGGTATGTACTAATAAGTGGATGTTAGCCCCCCCCCCTCCAAAAAAAGTACAGAATACCCAAGATACAGTTTTCCTAACTCAAAAAGCTCAACAAGCTAATGTGCCCAAGTGAGGACGCCTCAGTTCCACTTGGGAGGGTGAAGAAAGCAATCACAAGTGGGGAAAGAGGGAGGGACCTGGGAGGGAAAGTGGACAGGGAGGAAGGAAGCGGAGGGAAGAGAATGGGGAGGGAAACTTGATCTGGTATTGGGTGAGGAAAAAGGACTGTAGCCCTGAGGGCCAGCAGATAGAATGGAAAGAGGGAACCTCGAGAGATAGGAGGTTGGGAGGACCCTCCAGAATGCACCAGAGACCTGGGAGGTGAGAGACTCTCAGGACTCAAAGGAAGGGACCTTGAGGGAACTTACAGAGCCCACCTCCAGCAGGAAGACAGGACAACAAATGAAGAAGGGGGGACATCCCACAGCCACATCTCAGACCCATAATTGTTCCTTTCTGAAAGAATTACAGGGATGGAAATAGAGAGGAGCCTGAAGAAAAAAGAAGGTCCAGCGACAGGCCCAAAGTGGGATACAGCTCAAAGGGAGGCCCCAAGGCCTGACACTATTACTGAGGCTATGGAGCACTCACAAAAAGGGATTTAACATGACTGCCCTCTGAAAGATCCAACAAGCAGTTGAAAGAGTCAGATGCAGATATTTGCATCCAACCAATGGACAGAAACAGCTGACCCTTGTTGTTGAATTAGGGAAGACTGAAAGAAGCTGAGAAGGGCTATCCTGTAGGAGGACCAGCAGTCTTAATTAATCTGGACCCCTGAGATCTTCCAAACAATGGACCACCAAACAGACAGCATACACCAGCTGATATGTGGCCCCCAACACACTTATAGTAGAGGAGTTCCAGGTCTGTGTTCATTCAGAGATGAAGCACCTAACCCTCAGGTTAGGTGCTTCATCTCTGAATGAAACCCCAAGGAGTTTAGAGGTCTGGTGGGGTAGGGGGGTGGGGACATACACGTGGAGACAGGGGTTGGGGAGGTGATATGGGATGTGGAACAGTCAGAGGATGGACCGGGATGGGGGAATAAAATCTGGAGTGTAAATAAATAAATTAATCAATTAAAAACCAAACCAAAACAGTTTTTCAATTTTCAAGACCTAACCCTAACCATATATATATATATATATATATATATATATATATATATATATATATATATATATATATATATATATAATAGTTCATAGTTGTATATTACTTAAGTTGTCCATTGAGAAAGTGCAGAAACAATGATAGTTTGGTAAGATTGGCTACTCTCAGATCTTGGTTTTCAAATATAGTTCCCCCCCAAAATCAATTAATATTCCTTGAAGAAACTGCTGGTTCTAGGTATATGGAAGGAAAAATACAACGTGACTCTGGAGTATTTTAAAGTACCAGAAAATTATCAATCTAAGAATATAAAATTCAAGCTGCATGTGCAAAGGCTACAGAAACTAATCTGAAAGAATCACTTATGGTCAAAGTAAGAACATTTTGAGCAACAGATAACCTAACATCTAAAACACTTTTAACTTCATGCACATGAATCAAATAAGCAGTCAACAAAAGTTGATATTCTTTAAAAAGAACTCCAAATTGAATATCTATTTTTTATAAATTGCTTTAGATAAAACTGGGTGTAGTGGTGTACACTTTTAATGCTAGCACTTGGGAGGCAGAGGCAGATGGATCTCTGTGAGTTTGAGGCCAGCCTGGTCTACAAAGTGAGTTTCAGACAGTAGTGAGTTTCCGGACAGTTACAACTATACAGTAAGACACTGTCTTAGAAAAACATGAATTATATTTCTACATATGTAAATATATACAAGTATTCTTCATTTCAAGGAGGTTGAACTTAGGTGTGGGTGTATTTCTGAAGCATAGAGAACAGAAAAGAAAAAAAACCTTCAACTTTCTATTGTGTGAACATGGCAAACCATATTATCAAAGTTAACTACTGATACTTCTTATTAATATTGTGTACCACTTTATATCTACCTTGATAGTAATGACACTTAATCTCTGTAGTATTTTTTCCAAAACTCATAACAAATTGAGCAACACTGTACAAAACATCTTACAGATAAACAAACCTAAGAAACTAACACAGACTGGAGAAAACTAAGGAAATATGAAGATGAAATGTTTTCAGTTATCCATGATCCTGATTTTCTAGATGCTAGCATAGAAAACTGATAAAATCTGAGGTTTTATTTTGAAATTATACCACAACAATATAAGAGAAAAGAGACCATGATCATGATTTTTTTGTACATTAAAATATTTTGTAAATATAAAATTATCCCAATTATTAAAAATTAAACTATAATGGTATACAAGAAACACTCATACTCACAAGAGTTCATAGCTTAAACAGTATCTGTTAGATTCCTCCTTTGCATAGGAGGGAGGAATAGTCTCTCTTGAAGTCAGAAATTCACTAAGTGACTGTGACCTTGAACAATATCCAATTCTAGGCTTGAATTTTCAATATGTACCATGAGGGATTGAGCAAGAATGTCTGAAAGGCCAATTCAGCTCTATCCAGTCTGGGATTCTTTTTAGGTGAGAGCACTGACTGCTCTTTCAAAGGTCCTGAGTTTAAATCCCAGCAACCACATGGTGGCTCACAACCATCTGTAATGAGATCTGATGCCCTCTTCTGGTGTGTCTGAAGACAGCTACAGTGTGCCACACCCACTCCAGTAAAAATTGCCTGACAGGCCCAAAAGCTTGGCCACAGTCCTGAGGCATAAAGTTTTATGGAAACTTGTCTCCTAGAAAGTTTCTGGCATCCCATAAACAGATGTGTTTCAGATTCGTCCTTGCAATAGTTGGTGAATGGTTCTGTGTGCTTTCTTTCAGTATTGTTTTATTATAGGTACCTCCAAGGAATGATTTGACAAATACCTAAATTAGGTTGAACTTTGCTTCCTGGTCTTCACCAATGTCCTAGGCAGTCCTTGAGCTGACCCTGGGCTTGGAATTTAGTAAGAATGTTACCTATTCAGACAAATTGCCTCCAGTATTGAAAGAGATTGGGCATTACTATCTACTACATAGAGTTAGAAATTTCAGGGCAAGCTTAGCAAACTAAGTTTAGAATTCTTATTATAGTTATGTATGGCAGACTACATTACTTAATAGAAGAAAGTCCCTCACAAAATCACTTAGAATAACAGGCAAGTAACTCCCATATACAAGAATTTACAATGGTTTAGGAAGAAGATCCGGACGCAATTTAAAGAGGAACTAGAGTGTTGCATTATTCATGAGAAGGTTATCTAGAGCGGAACTCCCTAGCACATACTTTCACTAGCCCAGAGGAATAGCATAGTTACTTATTTACTAAGAGCTGGCTGGTGGTGGGTTAAAAAATAAATCAGAATTGGAACTATGGCTTGGGCGTGAAAGCCCTTGCCCCAGGAGCATAACGACCTCACACCTGGCTTCTAAGAATATAGCTGACCTTAGATAGAGCTGACTTTGTCTCAGTTGTTACATTGCCTTGGTCCTGCCAGTCTTTATGTAGGCATTCTTCTGTTTTGTGTAAAGAGTCATTAAGCGTCCAGTAACCTCAAGGTACCTTGGCTGATGTGTCACCTAACTTCCTTATTTTCTTCTGTGCTGCATAAGAGTGAGGACGTGAGCTTGGGCTCTCAGCATGTATACAATAAAAGCCAGGCATGGCTGGGAGGAAGCCAGAAACCCTAGTGAGGTAGGCACAGGAGAATCAGTCAGGTTTTCTGACTCTCATCCTGTGACCTCTATGGTTCTGTGAGAGACCTTACAAAAAGGGAATAAGGCAGGAGTAATAGCACAGGTCATTTGATGCCCTCTTTTGGCCTCTGTACACACACACACACACACACACACACACACACACACACACACACAAAATACTACTACTACTACTACTACTACTACTACTACTACTACTACTACTACTACTACTAAATTTAAAAATGAAGGTCTTTCTCTGCTCAGGCTAAACTCAGTTTATTCCAAGGAAAAACTCTTGACCTTCTAGAACCAGAATGTGCTAGCTTCAGATGTTGGCATTACTTTAATGGCTTAATAAGAGATGGCTGAGAAAGATGTGCACCCTCACTTTCGAAGATAGTGACTGTGTGTGATAAATATGTATACTCACACACAGTACACCAACCTCAAAACTAAAGGGCTAGATCACCATCTTAAATATTTTTATTGTATATTTTCTTTACTTACATTTCAAATGTTATCCTTGAACAACATTTAAAGCACCAAAAGTTTTCTAGTCCACTCTAGCTGCCTATAGATATAGAGAAGGAAATAAACCGAAAATTCAGCAGATATCCAAATCTCATCAGCCAGCAAGAAAATGAAAGAGGCTCTTATACAGAGGGGCAAGGTGGAGCACTATTGTAATTCTAACACTCAGGATGGAGGAAGTGAGTTGAAGATAGAGTGGGTTACACAATAAGTTAGAGGCTAGCCCTAGGCAGCATGATGAGATAATATTTTGGAAGGGAAGGGATGGGAAAGGAAGGGGAGGGGAGGGGAAGGGAGGGGGAGGAGAGGAAAGGGAAGGGAGGGGAGAGGGAAAGCCAGAAAAGAGACAAAAGGTTATTACTAACACATTAAACTTAGTAACAGTTTCCCTCAGTCAGAACTTTTAGCAGTTCTCTAAGTGTGACAGACAACCACAGACACTCAGCTTTTCATCTAGAGTTCATGAACTTGAAACTAAAGGGTCTTTCTGCAAAGGTTGCTTATTAAGGCAGTCTTGTATATATCTTTTTTAAAAGTTTGTTTGTTTGTTTATTTATTCATTCATTCATTCATTCATTCATTCATTCATTCATTCATTCAGACACACCAGAAGAGGGCATTGGATCTCATTATAGATGGTTGTGAGCCACCATGTGGTTGCTGGGAACTGAACTCAGGACCTCTGGAAAAGCAGTCAGTGCTCTTGACCTCTGAACCATCTCTCCAGCCCTGTATACATCTTTATATTTATAAAACTGTAATAAGGAGCAAGAACATTTAGGACAAGTTACTATAATTTCTTTCACAATATATTTTTGTTTACTTTCTTCGAATACATCTTCTTCCAGAACAAAAGTTTCAATTATATGATATGCTGGGAGCCTCAATCAAAAAAATGCCTTCTTCAATATGGCCTTTAGACAAGTCTGTGGGGGTGTTTTCTTGACTAATGACTGATATAGGAGGGCCCAGGACATAGCTGTTGATGCTATCCCTGGGCAAGTGGTTCTGGGTTGTATAAGAAAGCAGGCTGAGCCGGGCGTGGTGGCGCACGCCTTTAATCCCAGCACTCAGGAGGTAGAGGCAGGCAGATTTCTGAGTTTGAGGCCAGCCTGGTCTACAAAGTGAGTTCCAGGACAGCCAGGTCTATACAGAGAAACCCTGCCTCGAAAAACCAAAAAAAAAAAAAAAGAAAGAAAGAAAGCAGCCTGAACAAGCCAGTAAGTTATACCTGTCCATGGCCTCTGCTTTAGTTTCTGCCCTGACTTTTTTAAATGATTAACTACAAGCTATAAGCCAAAAATTCCTTTCCTCTCCAAGTAGCTTGGTCATGCTACTTAAAAACAAAATGTAATTGTTTATTTTATTAATAAATCCATAATTATAATAACTTAAAATATTTAGTTTCAATGTCAGTTTGCAACAATCACAGGCCTATGTGAAAGGAGAAATCAGAGGGAAAGATGCCTGGAAGGGAAGTATAAAGAAAAGGGGAGATAGAAAGAGGAAAAGGAAAACTGGTCAGAAAAAGAAAAAGAAAATAGAAAAAAACAGTACAAAATGAGGTAAAAATTACCAAAATACATTATGCTTATTTATATACGAACTTGCCAAATAACAACAATAATAATAATTTCAAAGATGGAGTGAAGAAATGGTTATGCTGGGACCAGATTTCAGATTCTTAGAACTCATGGAAATACTTAGTGGGTGTGGTCATAATCCCTAGAGCAAGCTGGCTAGTGAGGGTAGCCATATAGTTGAGCTTTGGATTTGATTCAGAGACCTTGACTTGAGTTATGGTGAAAGAACATTGAATATCACATTGAGCTTGGACCTCCACATACATGTGTACACATGTGAACCAGTACCCCCACTCACACATGTAAGCTGCATGCAGATATACATGCATACAATGTACACAAATAAAAAGAAAAAAAAGGAAACATAAAAAGAAACAAAAAAGAAAGATAATAAACTAAGGGACAATGAAGAAATGTGTTACATGTCGTGTGTTGCCTCATGTGAGTGTTGGGAACCCAACTTCAGCTCTTTGCAACAACAGCAAGTTTTCTCTTAATCTCTGATCCATCTCTCTAGATCTCTAAATTTCTCCTTTCACTTATCTATTTATTCATTTTTTTTGATACAGAATCTGCCTATGTAGCCCTGACTGTCCTGGGACTCATAGAGATCTGCCGATGTCTTCCTCTCAAGTGCTGGGATTAAAGGCATGCACTACTATGCCAGGGATTTTATATGTTAAAACATTTGAGGCAACCCTGTGGGAGGACCAGCAGTCTCAATTAACCTGGACCCCCAAGATCTCTCAGATACTTAGCCAACAACCAGGCAGCATACACCAGCCGATATGAGGCCCCCAATACATATAAAGCAGAGGTCTGGGTTTATACAGAGATGATGCACCTAACTTTCAAGAGACTGGAAGCCCCAGGGAGTTTAGAGGTCTGGTGGGGTAGTGGGTGGGGACATCCACGTGGAGACGGGGTGTGGTGGGGAGGAGGTGTGGAATATGGAGCAGTCAGAGGGGGGACCGTGAGGGGGAATAAAATCTGGAGTGTAAGTAAGTAAATAAATAAATAAATAAAACCATTTGTAATTCTTTAAGAATTTCATATATCTACACAATGTATTTTGATCATATTCATTCCCACTTGTCCCCCTAAAGCCTTCCAGATCCACCGGCCAATCCCCTCCCAATTTCATATAATGTTAAAAAAAAAACCTACTCTTAAGTTCAATTTGTAAGGCCATCCTCTGAAGTATGCATACCCCTAAGTTCTACAGTTTAATGTTCACTTGATCTAACGGCTTTGACATATGCCATGGACACACTTTTGTACAACTTCAAAATACACATTATTATATATTATATTATACACAATAATGGGTTTCATTATGTCATTCTATATTTTGTTGCTGGGTGATGTAATCCTTAAGTGGCTTGCCATGCTGCAAAAGCAGTCAAAGCGATGACTGGCCCCTCCTTCCCACTCAGCTCAAGGCTGTGGTGAGATGCCCCAGCGGGAGCTTTTATAATGGTGGCACCAGGACAAGTCCTCAGCATGCAGCGGTCATAGGAGCTACCCGTAGTGATGCACTGCCTTTCCTGCCTAAGCAGGGTGCTCCCCAGGAGCACAGTGGCAACACCTTTCCTGCCTCAGCCTACTGCAGTCATGAAGACCTGTCCACAGTGACAATACCTTCTTTCCTGTCTTAGTGAAACTTAGGAGCTGTCCCACAGGAGCTATTCACAGTGGCAGCACCTCCTCTCCAGTCTCCCTGGAGCAGCCACACATGGTTGACACCTCAGCAAAAGCGGGTTGCAGTAGACAAGTACTTCCCACCCTAACCCATGAGCCCGATGCAGGTAGAAGGGAGTGAAAAAAGCCACAATTCCTGAACAGGAAAATCCTCCAATCCCTGAGCTCCCCAAGCTTAGAACTTGAAATTCCACCAATCTTCATTCTGGAAATCTCTGCCCTGAGAAGCTCCACCTTCTCAGAAATCCTGTATAATAAGTGTCCCTTTGTCCAATTCTCTGCTGTCTGCTCTAGGAAGCGGAGGGCATCCATCCTTGGATTCGTCCCTTCATACCCTGGACCCTTCAATCTCTTTCATGAGATTATTTTGCCTGGTGTGACTCTCTGGTGAGGGTCCTGAGCTCCTCAGCTTAAGCTGGTGGTATCCTCTCCTGGGAGCTGCAATGCCTCTGCTCAGGAGGCTTCCTCTCAAAGCTGTGTGGTTCCTGAGCTTCCATGTCTCAAGATGCCCTTCCACTGGGACACTGTCCCACCTCAGAGAGGGGGGGTACCTATTCACTTGAGCGGAAACACAGCTGATGGTGGCACATGCATTTAATCTCAGCACTCAGGAGGCAGAGGTAGGTGATCTATGGTGACCCCAGCCTGGTGTACAATGAGTTCTAGGACATTTAGGGATACAGAGAAACCCTGCCATATATATATATATATATATATATATATATATATATATATATATATATATATATATATATATATTCACCCCCATTATCTTATTTCCCCTAGTCCCTTCCTCTTCCTCTTGGTTTTGGGTGTCCCCATCACTTTAAATAGGGTTGCTTGGATGAGGGTTATTTAGAGGAGCATGGGAAAGTTATCATCTCTGAAGAAAATGTCTTTTCATCCTCCAGCAATCAAACTACCAATAGTGCTGCAGGGAGGGGTGAAGCCTCATTATCCCTTCCCGATAGCAACTGTTACTGCCAATAAATTGTCTAGGAGGGGTAGGCCCTTGTGATTCCCTTCCCCACCCATGATGAAATTTGATAGGCCCAATCTTGTGTGGGTCTTAAACAAGCAATTATACTTCAATAGTGCTACAACCATGTCAAAGTCAGGAGAGAACAGTTGACAACACTCTTCCTTTTCTTCTAACTGCTACATTCCTTCTGCCCCCTTTTCTGCAAAGTTCCTCAAGCCTTGGGGCAGGTGATAGAGATGCTTCCTTTAGGGCTGGGTAGTCCATAAGTCACTTACTCTCAGCACCTTGAGTACTTTTGAATCTCTGCAATAACTGCTGCCCACTACAAAAGGAAGCTTCCCCTATCAAAACAGACAATAGCACTCATGTATGAGCACAACCATAAGTCTATAGACAATAACTTGATGGATGTCCATTTATCAAAATAAAAATAAACATTTACCTTCTAGGGCTTTTGGCCTCCACAGCTACAGACTTGTTACCAGGTTTACAGTAATAGGCATGAATTTCCTCCTCAAATCAAATGAGAATGTGGCTGGATATACTCATCAGTTATGCCGCTACTGCCACAGTGGGCACATCTTGTCTTGTAGGTCTGTGGTATATCCATGCAGGCCTAGCATGCTAGGCTCCTCTAGCAGTCTACATAGTTCTTCTGGCACTATGAAAGTTATCTAGCATAGAGGAAGTTTCTAGCTCTGTTGTAGCTTGATTTTCAAGAGCAGTAATTTTATCTATAAAGGTACAGCTCACAGCTGAATCATTTCCTACAGTATATACTTTTTAATACAATTGCACTGCAACTAAGTATTTTTATTATCACCAATTTTAAGGTTTACACATAAAATAATGGCTCCGTTATAGCATTTGTATGTAGGCCTATAGTTTCCAAAACCTACTTTATTTAGGGTTCTTAAATGTTTCAATCTCCCTTCTAGCCCACCATTCAGAGGTATCATGAACATTTTTATCCCTTCCTTTATTGTCTTCCTTTCCACTATCTTCCACGCTTACTGTGTTATATAGTTGGGTTATTTCACTTATCCCAATATCTTCAATGTCCATCCACGTTGTAGCATGTGACTGGATCCCCTTTTTTGAAGCTGCATACTAGTTAATTATAGATATACACTATGTTCTATTTATCTATCACACAACAAAGAACATTTGGGTTGCTTATACCTCCTTTAAAATACATGTTTTTGTTGCTAATCGTTGATGTTTATACGATAATAAATATATTTATGCCAAACTTTTGTGTTAGAAACAAACAGAATTTTTAGACTTTTCCCTGCTAGAAATCAGAACAGTCAGAAAATAGCTTCTTCAGAAAGTGAGGGAGGGAATGCACTGAAGTTATTAGACAGACACATACTTGGGGAAATGCAGAGCCTCTGGCTATTGGAGCAGAGGGTGAAAGGTTGCATACTGACTGAGACTGCAGTGGCTTAGCAGCATGTCAGAGGTACTATCAGAAAAGAAGAAAGATTTAGTGGGCATAACTTGCAGAAAGTCTGAGATACATAGCATGCTGGTGCTTGGGAAATGTTCCACATTTCACATCTTTAAAAGGTCATGTTCAAGCTGCTTGCTTTGAGAAATATATCCCTACAGCTTCCTTCCCTATAAAACTCGTGGTTAATTTTTCCACTCTGTCCCTTGCAGCATCTAGTGTAGTCCCAGCAGAATGCTGCTAAGGAAAGCTCATTGAAAAATACATGTAGTACATTCAGGTGGAAGATGTGGAATGGAATAGAGCACCTTTCCCCTTTTAGATAAGCAGTGCAGTGGACAGATAAAATGCTCAGTAGCAGAGAAAGCACATATGTAGACTGGTACTCGGGAAATTACAGTTGTAAGGAAAACATGAGATTTGCTCTATGACTCTACCTTGAATAGTTTGTTGCCACATTATCTATGTGGATGTCAGGGTCAGGCAGGCTCTGGCTGGGGGTGTGGAAAGTATGTTTAACTAATATATTTGGAAGAAATTCTGACTGAGGAAACTTTGGTTCATACCACCTCATACTAGCAAGCATGGAACAAAGGTATTCTAGTACTAAAACAATATATGCAGTACTAAAACACTCACGCTGTCAGATTGGCTGACAACAGAAAAAAAAAAAGGTGACCATCACCTGCATTTGCTTTCTCCAATAAGCTTATTGTTCTAGACATATGGACATAGAAGGGTCAACTGGTAGACATAATGAACACCCACTATTGTTCACATGACTACCCAGAGGACATAACATTTTAATTTCTAAAACATTTTTTTTTCAGAGACAAAGTCCTAACAAGGTAGCTCAAGTTGGCTTAGAAATCACACTGTAGGCCACACTAGTCCTCAAACTGGTGATCCTCTTAGCTCTACCTTTACAGTTCTGCTTTTACAATAGTGTGCTACTGTACCCTTTCCCCCTAGTATTGCTGAATGGCGTGTAATACCCACATACGTGCATGTGTGTGTATGTATGTATGTATGTATGTATGTATGTATGTATGTGTATATATACACATTCATTTTTGTATTTGTAATAATTTTCTTTTATTATTTTGTATTATTATTTCTCTCCTTCATCTTCTAATAGTCAATTTTTTATTCTCTCTCTTAATTTATGTCTATCACTTTTCACTTTTCTCCTTTGTCCATTGACTTTTAGAATATTTTTTGGTCTTTCGAGAGTAACTACAAAAATCACAGACTTTGACTTAAAATATACTCCCAACAGATCAATTGGTTATGGAAAAAATGAGGAAGAAAATTCTAATATTCATAGAATCAAATTAAAATAAAACTATAATTTATCAGAACATTTGTGATACCGCAAAGGTAGTTCCTATAGGGAAGTTTGTAAGTATGAGTCCCTACTCTCAATTCAGAAAGAATTCATAATTTTATGATATACCTCAAGGTCAGAAAAATAAGAACAACCTAAACCAAACTTGGTAGGAATCAAGAAATAAAGATCATTATAGAAATGTAGAGTAAATGAAAAATAAAGTCAATGAAGTAAAGAATTTTTAAAAGGACAAACAAGAGTTATACACTTTTAACCAGTTAAATAACAACCAAAAGAATGAAGGGAGAGGGAGAAAGAGGTAGATGGGGAAGGAAGGAAGGAAGGAAGGAAGGAAGGAAGGAAGGAAGGAAGGAGAAAGAGGAAGCCCCAAATTTAGAAGGAAAATGAGAACATTATAAGAGATATCAATGAAATCCAGGGGATTGTTATAGAGTACAAGGGAAACTTGTATTCTAATATATTGGAAAATATGAAAGAAATGAATACATTTCTAGAAACATATGGCCTTCCAAAATTATACCAAGAGGATATAAACAACTTAAACAGATCTATATAAGTAATACGTGTGGAGCACTGAGCAAACAGAAGCCCAGAACCAGATGGATACTCTGCTGAATACTATCAGTCTTATAAAAAAAAAAAAGAACTAACACAAACACTCATCTAAATATTGCATTACACAGAAGAAATGGGCTAGGATTTTGTGGTGCCTGCTTATGATCCCAGGACTTCTAAATCCTAAGGAAAAGAATTATCATATCAGGTTGAGGCCAATTTGAGTTAGATAGCGAATTTGAGGCTAGCCTCAGCTACAGAGTTACATCCAATACTCAAATCTCAAAACACTTAAAAAGAATTTTTAGGTAAGATGGTAGACTAGATGCTATCTCAGTGTTACCTGGAGAAAAGAACATTCAGAATAAGAAAAAAATGTACTTTCAGGTAAGATGGTAGACTAGAGGCTTCAGAGCAATGACAGCTGTTAAGTAGATTCACAAAAGGAATAAAAGAGAATACTCCAAAATGACTGAGGAGAGCTTCACTAAAAGCATATACATATATATGAGGGCTTGTGAATTCGGAAGGGGCTATAAAGGAGAGGTGGGTGTGTGAAGAAGAAGACAGAGGTGGCAAATAATGTAATTATATTTAATTAAAGTTAAAATAAGAAACATATTCATGAGTGACACTGAATAAACCAGTTGTATTTATGTATTTATATGTATATACTTATAATAGTAATAATTATAGAAAGATGGGAAGTAGGGATTGATCTGGGAGTTAAGGGGAGGAGTAGGGTACAAAGTGAATATGATCAAAGTAAATTGTATGAAATTATCAAAGCATTTATATAAATATTACATTTTTTAAAAGTGAAAGAATACTTAAACAAAGAGAGACAACACAAACAACCAACAAAGCTGCACTAACTAATCCTTCTGGCCAAGCAGAGAAAATGCCACTGGCTTGGTGTCCAAAAGCCCAGTTCTATGTGTAATGGCTCCAGAACTCCATATAGTGCAGAGGACACACACCTTAACCTAGAGGAACAAACAATGAGCCCATGGCATTTCAGAATATGACAGGATTGCTATTGGGGATAAAAGCTTCAAAGAAACTGACCACACCCTACAGACTGTCTCTGGCAAAGATGAACAACTCAGCAAACCACACAAATCTAGTGAAAGGGAAGTATGTAGGCAAAATGGGGAATGTGCTCCTGCATCTAGATATAAGCTACAGGCCCCAAAGCACATAGTCTGTGGAACTAGCAGAAGGATGGTAAGGGAGTCTGAGCCAAGAGATCACCAACATTCCCCACTTATGCCATAGCCAAAAGGAGCCAAACCAATAGACCAAGGTTATGACTATACCAGTGCTGTGTCCTGATAGATGGACCTAATATAAACACAGAGGTCAGGCTCTTCCTGAACCAGGATGAAGCAGTGACTGAGCATATGTAATCTATTTCTACTGACTGTTCATTTATGCTTATACATTGTTTCAAATTTTTTAGTCTTGAAATTTTCTTGTATTTATTTGGGGGACACACACATGTGTGGAAGTCAAGGGACAAATTGGGAGAATTGAGACTCTTCTACCATCTGGGTGAATCTTGTATGCCCTGGGTTTACTGGCTAGCTGGTCTAACAGAAATAGCAAACTAGGTTTGGTGAGAAGTTCAATGTCTCAAAAAATAAGGTGGAGAGTGAGAGGAAGACAACTACAACTTTTGTTCTACACACACAGACACACATACACACACACATGCACACAATAAAAATTAATGAAATTAAAATCGAGGAAAAATTCAGCAAGGAAATAAAGACACTGAAAAACAACCAAACAGAAATTTTGGAAATGAAATAATCAATTTATCAAATGATAAGCACAACATAATGTATCATCAAACAGATAAGACACATCAGAAGAATGAATATCAAAGATGGAAGAGAAGGTTGGGACAATAATACACACTGACATATAGAAATAAAATTAAGTCAATGAACATAACTGAAACTTTTAAGAAGTCTGAGACACACTCAAGGGACAAAACCCAAGAATTCACAGGATAGAAGGCAGATCTAAGACAAAGTCAAATGGCTTAGACAATCTATTCAGTAAAAATATAGCTGAGAATTTCCCAATCATAGAGACAAAAATATACATCCAAACACAAGGAGCAAACTATAAAGAAAAGAGGCCAACTAACATTTAGAAGCAGAAACATCCGAGTATGACATTTGTTTCCAGCATCCCTAAAAGCCAGGAAAACATGGAGAATAACAATTAATGAAAAAGAGGTCATGAATTTTAAGGAGAGAAGATAGGGACATATGTAAGGGTTTGAAGGGAGGAAAGGGAGAAATGTTGTAATTATATTATAATCTCAAAAATAGGTTGAAAAAAACAGCAGAAAGAATGGAAACAGGCAAACTCAGGAGGTAGAAGGTGGGGGGGGGGGACCCTCCAGAATGTACCAGAGACCTGGGAGGCGAGGACTCAAAGGGAGGGACCTTAGATGAAATGCCCTACAGTGGGGAAAGGGAACAGAGCCCATCTCCAGCAGGAAGACAGAGCATCAAATGAGGAAGGGGGTTGCCATCCCACAGTCTGACCCATAATTCTTCCTGTCTGAAAGAACTGCAGGGACAGAAATGGAGAAGAGCCTGAGGAAAAAGAGGTCCAGTGACAGGCCCAAATTGGGATCCAACTCAAGGGGAGGCCCCAAGGCCTGTCACTATTACTGAGGCTATGGTGTGTTTATAAACAGGGGCCTATCATGACTACCCTCTGAAAGACCCAACAAGTAGCTGAAAGAGTCAGATGCAGATATTTATATTCAACCAATGAACAGAAGCCGCTGACCCATGTGGTTGAATTAGGGAAAAGCTGGAAGAAGCTGAGGAAGAGGGTGACCCTGTAGAAGGACCTGCAGTCTCAACTAACCTGGATTCCAGATATCTCCCAAACACTGGGCCACCAACCAGGCTGCATACAGCCGCTGATATGAGGCCCCTAACAGAGGGCTGCTGGGTCTGCACTCAGTCAGAGAAGATGTACCTGACCCTCAAGAGACTGGAGGCCCCAGGGAGTGTGGGGAGGTCTGGTAGAGTGTGGGGTGTGGACATCCTCATTGGAGATGGGGGAGGGAGTATGGAATGAGGAACAGTCAGAAGGTGGACCAGGAAGGAGATAAAATCTGGACTATAAAAAATGATTAAATAAAAATTTAAAAAATAAGGGCCGGGCGTGGTGGCGCACGCCTTTAATCCCAGCACTCAGGAGGCAGAGGCAGGTGGATTTCTGAGTTCGAGGCCAGCCTGGTCTACAGAGTGAGTTCCAGGACAGCCGGGGCTATACAGAGAAACCCTATCTCGAAAAAAACAAAAAAAAATTTAAAAATAGGTTGAAAAGAATATTTCAAGGCAAACAAAAATTAAGGTAGTTCACAACAACTAAGCCAATAGTGAAGAAAATTCTTCAGATACTAGAAGAAGAAATGAAATAAGATATTACAAGATGAGAAGATCTTCCATCTTCTGGATTTGCAGAATAAATATTATACAGATGGCTATACTACTATAAGTAATCTACAAATTCAATGTAAACCTATCAAAATTCTATAATATTTTTCAATGACTTAGAAAAAGTAATTCTAAAATATGTATAGAAACACAAAAGACCACAGGTGTGGATACTTCATTCCTCCTTAGAATAGGGAACAAAACACCCATGGGAGAAGTTACAGAGACAAAGTTTGGAGCTAAGACGAAAGGATGGACCAACTAGAGACTACCCCCTGGGGATTCATCCCATAATCAGCCACCAAACCCAGACACTATTGCATATGCCAGCAAGATTTTGCTGAAAGGACCCTGATATAGCTATCTTGAGAGAGGCTATGCCAGTGCCTGGCAAATACAGAAGTGGATGCTCACAGTCATCTATAGGATGGAACACAGGGCCCCCAATGGAGGAGCTAGAGAAAGTACCCAAGGAGCTGAAGGGGTCTGTAACCCTATAGGTGGAACAACATTATGATCTAATCAGTACCCCCAGAGCTTGTGTCTCTAGCTGCATATGTAGCAGAAGATGGCCTAGTTGGCCATCATTGGGAAGAGAGGCCCCTTGGTCTTGTAAACTTTATATGCCCCAGTACAGGGGAACGCCAGGGCCAAGAAGTGGGAGTGGGTGGGTAGGGGAGCTGGGCGGGGGAGGGTATAGGGAACTTTCGGGATAGCATTTGTGTTCCCCTGTACTGGGCATATAAAGTTTGTAAGACCAAGGGGCCTCTCTTCCCAATGATGGCCAACTAAGGTACAGAGGAGACAGAAGGACGAAGATATTGGGAGAGAAATGAGGAGGGACTCAACAAAAATGAAGTATGTATACAAATGCCATAGGAAATCATTCCTGTTTGTCAGATAATTTTGAAACAAAATAATAAAAAAATATTATTCCCTCTCAAAAAATAAAGGATAAGAAAAAAGAAGACTCTATTTCAAAGACAGAAAATAAAGGACTTATGAAATTCACAAAGGCAGTGAGTGATAGGATACCTGAAAATATGTTATAAAAAGACAGATGAGATATGAAAAAGAAGCCAAACCAAAGCTTTAGCTGTGTGGTTCCCTGTCAGGAAAACCAGATGACCCTGAAGTAGAACAGAAACTGGCGGTTCTTCTACTCCCAGATCAATCCCACAACCCTTACATGAGTCAAAACCAATTTGCACGTTTTGTTACTTCAAGAATTCCTTTGTCTGGTGGGTCAGTATTAGGGAGAAATTACATTTTAATACTTGGTATGACTCAGAATTCAGGGTCAAGCACCATCTTAAAGAAGAACCTACTTTTTGAAACTTTACTATGCTAGGGGTCTGAGAATTGGGAACACCTATCATTTAGGGAGCCTGAATGCAATCTGCCAAAGTCTAAAGGTAAGAGACAGCCTAGAAGAGAGAGAAAAGGGACAGATACTGAAAAGCCAGAAAGCATTAAGTGACAGGAATCTGGCTCAGATAGTGAAGTACATAGGCAAACGCACCCCCCCCCCCCTTTGGTAGCCAGGAACAGATCTTATCAACTGGAAGGAATGCTGGAGTTTGATAGTGCTGAGCCTGAGGTCATGGGGTAGATCAACCTCTGTAACCATCTATCTGCCATTCCTTTTTGTAGAACTTGAAGTGGTCTATTTGACACCTACATATGCATCACTTCAGCAGGGTTGTTAGTACTGAGGATGTCCTGAAAGTACAAAACCAGGCCATACATCTCTACAGATCTCAGTGCTGTGGCTGTTTTCCATATTGCTAAAACATTTATGAGATACCTCACATAGAACATTACCCATGGGAAAAGGGTATGATGTGGAGAGTTTTGACAGTGAATTTGCCCAGCCCACAAATAGCAAAGCTAAAAGTGACCAGCAGAGGTTCCTGATACACATTAAAAAAAAAAAAGGAGGCTACTAAAGTGAAGACTATTTTGGTGGACAACAAAAATACATCATCAAAGCCATAGAAGGGATAAGACTCCACAAATTCAACTTTTTAAATCTTTTCTTTATTTACATTTCAAATGTTATCCCCTTTCCTACCTCCCCCCTCTGAAAATCCCCTATCCTCTACCCCCCTCCCCCTGTTCCTCAACCCACCCATTCCTGCTTCCTGGCCCTGGCATTCTATACGGGGTATAGAACTTCCACAGGACCAAGGGGCCTCTCCTCCCATCAATGACTGACTAGGCCATCCTCAGCTTCATATAGAGCTAGAGCCACGAGTCCCTCCATGTGTTTTCTTTGGTTGGTGGTTTAGTCCCAGGGAGCTCTGGGGGTACTGGTTAGTTCATATTGTTGTTCCTCCTAGGGGGCTGCAAACCCCTTCAGCTCCATTGGTACTTTCTCTAGCTCCTTCATTGGGGTCCCTGTGCTCTGTCTAATGGATGACTGTGAGCATCCACTTCTGTATTAGTCAGGCACTGGCAGGGCCTCTCAGGAGACAGCTTTTTCAGGCTCCTATCAGCAAGCTCTTATTAGCATCTGCAATAGTGTCTGGGTTTGGTGGTTGTTTACAGAATGGATCCCCAGGTGGGGCAGTTTCTGGATGGTCATTCCTTCAGTCTCTACTCTGAACTTTGTCTCTGTAACTCCTTCCATGGGTATTTTGTTCCCCCTTCTAAGAAGAATCGGAGTGAACACACTTTGGTCTTCTTTCTTCTTGAGTTTCATATGTCTTGCAAATTGTATCTTGGGTTTTCTGAGCTTCTGGGCTATATCCACTTATCAGTGAGTGCATATCATGTGTGGTTTTTTGTGATTGGGTTACCTCACTTAGGATGAAATCCTCCAGATCTATCCATTTGTCTAAGAATTTCATAAATTCATTGTTTTTAATAGCTGAGTAGTACTCCATTGTGTAAATGTACCACATTTTCTGTATCCATTCCTCTGTTGAGGGACATCTGGGTTCTTTCCAGCTTCTGCCTATTATAAATAAGGCTGCTATGAACATAGTGGAGCATGTGTTCTTTATTACATGTTGGAGCATCTTCTGGGTATATGCCCAGAAGTGGTATTGCTGGACCTTCTGGTAGAACTATGTCCAATTTTCTGAGGAACCACCAAACTGATTTCCAGAGTGGTTGTGCCAGCTTGCAATCCCACCAGCAATGGAGGAGTGTTCCTTTCTTCACATCCTCACCAGCATCTGCTGTCACCTGAGTTTTTGATCTTAGCCATTCTGACTGGTGTGAGGTGGAATCTCAGGGTTGTTTTGATTTGCATTTCCCTGATGATTAAGGACATGAACATTTTTTAGGTGTTTCTCAGGCATTCAGTATTCCTCAGTAGAAAATTCGTTGTTTAGCTCTGTACTCCATTTTTTAATAAGATTATTTAGTTTTCTGGAGTCCAACTTTTTGAGTTCTTTATATATATTGGATATTAGCCCCGCAGTTTTTCCTTCTTTAAGACAGGGTCTCATGTATCCCAGACAAGTCTTTAGCTGTGTAGCTTAGGATGACCTTGCAGTTCAGATCCTCCTGTTTCCACCTCCCAAGATTACAGGCATATCAAGAACTGTGCTAAATTTATGTGGCACTAGGGATTGAACTTGGGACTCTGTGAATACTAGGTATCTTGCTGTGACAAAACACTATGACCAAGACAACTTATAAAAGAAAGCATTTAATTGGGGGCTTGCTTACATATTTAGAGGGTTAGTCCATGATCTTATGGTGGGGAATTTGGTGGCAAGCAGGCATGGTGCTGGAGCAGTAACTACAAGCCTATATATAAGTTCTGTTCCTCTAGTAAACCCTGACTAATACATACCTCCTCCAACAAGGCCACCCTTCCTAATTTTTCCTAAACCATCTACCAACTGGGACGCAAACTTTCAAATGTGAGCCCTTTTTCATTAATTGATTTACTCATTTTATATGCTAATTGTAGCCCCTCCTCCAGGTCCCCCCTCACATAGCCCCTCTTGTCATGTCCCTCTCCCTTTCTTCTCTGAGAAGAGGGAGGACTATGGGGCTCATTGTTATTCAAAACACCACATTTCATTTCCTAGCTCCCCATAGACTTATGGACATATCATAATTCAAAATGCATTCAATCAAACTTCAAAAGTCCCCATAGTCTTTCACTATCAGGTATGTTTCAAAATGCAAAGTTCAAAGTCTCTTCTGTGACTCAAGGGAATCTCTTAACAGTAACGCCCTGTAACATCAAAAAGCTAGTTTCATACTTCAAACATACAATGGCACAGAATATACATTCTAAATGGAAAGAAAAGGAAATACTGGATGAAAGCAACTCAGAAACCCAGCAGAGCTAACTCTACATCCTGACTTAGATGGCTCTTCGTATCTTCTGCTCCTTCCGGCTTTGTTGGCTGTAGCACACCCCTTCCTCTCGCACTGCTTCCACATCCTTTATGCAGTTCTCATTGGCATGCTTCTGCTCTTTCCCACATCTTGAGGTCTCCAACACAATCCAGGTTTCGCCTCCACAGCTTCATGCAATGGTCTTCAGGCAGGGACTACCCTGTCACCTGTCTGGTCTTTGTGGCTTTCTTTTACCATGGAGGAAGACTCCACAACCCATTTCCTGTATCCTTCTTGGCTCTAAATCCAGAACCATGTAGCCAAATTCTGCTGCCTGCTGCAGCTGGAACTCAATTTCCTTTTTGAATTACATTTGCATAAACTTTGGATTACTGTTGTTTAGGCCAAGGAGATCCCTTGGACATTTTTCTTTCACAGATTACACAATTAGCTGGTGGGGTCTTACCCTGAGAGTGCCACTCCTTTATTACAATTAGCATCAGGCCTGTTTTAAAGCTTCATATCTCTTTGAACTTATATTCCCTGGTGTTCTTTTTCTCCTCAAAGTAGACATTTCGTATTTCTTTTTGCCTTCTTTGCTCTTTTTCCTTGTAGTTCTGCATAAGAGTGATCACTAATAACCATGTGACAGTCAATGCTATGTTGTCTTGAAATCTCCTCTGCTAACAATACTGGTCCAAAACTCTTCAATTCAGTCTCTGGCAGAGTTTTGGCTAAGGTCAGAAAAGAGCCACATTCATTGCCAAAATATCACAAGATTCATCTCTAATATTCTTCTCTGAAACCTCTTGAGCTGGGCCTCAATAGTCTACATTGCTTTCACCACTACCATCCCACTAAGATGGCCCATTGAGCCCTACTTAAAGCATCAAACTGCTTTTAGTCCAAAGTCTCAAAGTCTTCCATATTTCTTCAAAGGACAACATGGCCAGCCCTGTCACAGCAATACCTGAGTCCCTAGTACCAACTTCTGTCTCAGGGTTTTATTGCTATGACAAAGCACCATAACCAAGACAACTTATTTTTTTTAATCCATTTAATTAATGGCTTGCTTAAAGTTTCAGAGGGTTAGTTCATCATGGCATGGTGCGTGGCAACAGGCAGGCAGCCATGGTGGTACAGCATTAGCCAGGAGCTTACATCTTCATCTACAGGCAGTAGGCAGAAAAAGAGCAAGATTGGGCCTGGGGTGGGGTTTTGAAACCTCAAAGCCCATCCCCCAGTGAAACACCTCCTCCAACAAGGGCATGCTTTCTAATCCTTCCTAAACTCTCCATCATACCCACTGGGAACCAAACACTCAAATATATGAGCCTTTGTGGACCATTTTTATTCAAACCACCATATTAGGTAAGAACTTTATAAACTGAGATATATAACCAGATGATAAGGCAGCTCTAAGAAAAAGTTGGCAGCTATGGGCACATAGAATATCAGAAAGAGGCCATCTCTCCTCTGAACCCAGCGGTCGCACCTAGGGCCTGCCCTGTGCTTCGCATACCCCAGGACTTTAAGATCTCATCAGGGTTACGCGTGAGTGGACTTCAGTGGAGGTTTGGGGAGCAGTGGACCAGCAGTTGCCTGCAGGGGCAGGATCTGAGAATTCCGCCCCACCGGAGGCTGGGCCTGACCCACCCCGAGCTCCACCCACCCCGCCATCTCTCCTCTGAACCCAGCGGTCGCACCTAGGGCCTGCCCTGTGCTTCGCATACCCCAGGAATTTAAGATCTCATCAGGGTTACGCGTGAGTGGACTTCAGTGGAGGTTTGGGGAGCAGTGGGCCAGCAGTTGCCTGCAGGGGCAGGATGTGAGAATTCCGCCCCACCGGAGGCTGGGCCTGACCCAACCCGAGCTCCACCCACCCCGCCATCTCTCCTCTGAACCCAGCGGTCGCACATAGGGCCTGCCCTGTGCTTCGCATACCCCAGGACTTTAAGATCGCATCGGGGTTACACGTGAGTGGAGTTCAGCGGAGGTTTGGGGAGCAGTGGGCCTGCAGTTGCCCACAGAACAGTGGGTCCTTTCTGGTCTGCACCATCGCCAGGTCCCCTCAGGAAGAGATGGCAGGAGGCAAGCGTAAGAACAGAAGCAACAGAACCCAAGGGTACTTGGCATCACCAGACCAAAACTCACCCACTACATCAAGTCCTAGATACAACAGCACACCAGAAAAGCAGGACATGGATATAAAGTCACTGGTCATGATGATGATGGAGGACTTTAAGAAGGAATTACAGGAAAACTCAGATAAACAACTAGAAGCATTTAAAGAGGAAAAATCTAGACAGTTACAGGAAAACACTGATAAAAAACTAGAAGCATTT
>LR753327.1:1311752-1326322 GCA_902729485.2 Mus minutoides | reverse complement strand
ACTGATGGCCAACTAGGCCATCCTCTTCTATATATGCAGCTAGAGACACGAGCCCGGGGGGTACTAGTTAGTTCATGGTTATTCTTCCACCTATAGGGTTGAAGACCCCTTTAGCTCCTTGGGTACTTTCTCTAGCTCCTTCTTCCTTGGGAACCCTGTGTTCCATCTAAAAGCTGACCGTGAGCTTCCGCCTCCATGTGGCAAAATATTTCTTAAAGAACAAAAAATAGACGTGAACTGTGGTTTAAATAAAGAGGTCATTTGAGCTATAGTAGTTGAAAAAAAACTCTTTGAAAAAGATAGGACTTGAATAGGCTAGCCAAAGGAAACTAGTAAAATTGAATTCCATCTGTGGTTAATGAATGGAGTTAAGACAGAAATAGAAATGCAGACATATGGGGCAACAGTTAATGGAACAGTTTGTTAGAAGACAGAAATTCCTCTGAAGAAATAATGATAGAGGATGTTAAAATGTACTAGAGTTGGATCATGAAGTTCCTTAATACTAGTGGGAATCATTGGTAGTTTTTTAGTGAGAAATAAGGGCATGTGCAAAGAGGATATATCTTAAAGGGATGTTCTGTTAGCAGTAGAGGAAATGACTTAGAGGCAAGGAAAGAAGATAGCAAACTACTTTAAACTAAACATGAGATGAGAGATTTACAGATAGTATTGCTAGTATTTAAATCAATTACAGTAGATAGTGCAACTATAGTTGTAGTATAATAAGTGCCTTAAGGATTCCTCCCAGTCAATTATACTTGTTGTTCTGAAATCATCATGCCTTTACAAACTACAAATGAGGCTTTAATTCTAGATCTTTTCTGGTGACCCTGAAAAGATTTGTTACCTTTGGACTTGCTTTTTATATAATTATTCATTTTGATACACAAAATAAAAAATTTTATATTTTCACGATGAAGCTCAAGATTTAAAAATGTAAAAATGTATAAATCACTACTTTATTTGTGTACTCCCATATCATATAAAAATTATATATTTTCATGATGAAGCTCAAGATTTAAAAATGTAAAAATGTATAAATCACTACTTTATTTGTGTACTCCCATATCCTCTAAACCCACCTGTCTGAATTATTAAGCTTATTTATTAACAGCAACTCAAACAAATATATATTCTTTATAGAATCCTGACTCTTATAGAATATAGACTCTTCCTGATTAGTGATTTAATTCAATGGGATGTAAATGTTTTCAGGGATCTGTATGGAAGGTTGAAGCAACTCATTGACTAGAATAAGGACTGGCTTATAAAAGAAAGGATTTAATGAGACTTATGCTTCCAATGGGTTAAAGTCTAGAATGGTGAAGCAAAAGCATGGTGGCAGGAATAGCTAAGAGCTCACATCTCAAACAGCAAGCAGGAGGTAGAAGCTAACTCAAAATTACACAAGTCTTTGAAAACCTTAAAGTCCTCCCCCAGTGACATATTGACTCAGCAATACCACATTTCCTAATCCTTCCTAATAGCCACCAACACTAGGATTTAACTAACCAAATGCCCAAGACTACCACAATGCACTCTCTGGCCCCCTTATTTTCATGGCCATATCATAAGGTAAAATGCATTTAGTTCAACTTCAAAAGTTTCCATATTCTTTCAGTCTTGACACTGTTTGAATTTTTAAAAATCCAAAGATCAAAATCTCATCTGAGACTCAAACCAATCTATTATCTGTAACATACTTCCAACATAGAAAGAAACAGTATATATATATATATATATATATATATATATATATATATATATATATATATATATATATATATATATATATATATATATATATATATATATATATATATCAATTCTAAAGCAAGGAATCAGGGTATAGTGTTGAAATACTGGACTTAAACATGCCCAAAACCCAGCAGGGCAAACTCAGTATGAATTTTTCATGTTTGTGTTAGAAGGCTTAGATAGCTCTGCCTTTCCAGCTTTGTTGCCAGCAACATGTATATATATCCCTGTCTCTCTCTCTCTCTCTGTTTGTACTCCCTGTATGTTTGCCTTGGCAGATATCTCATGGCTGTGGCACCTCTAACACACTTTGGCGTCTCTATTACAATCCAGAGTTCACTTTCACAGTTTACACAATGTTCTCTCAGAGGGATTCTATGCATGGATTTCTCAGCCATGGGCTTGGCCTAGGCAGCAATCAATAAACTGCAGAAGTGTCCACAAACCCTTTACTCATATATCCTTTATGGCTGTAAAGCAAAAAAAAAAAAAAAAAAAAAAAAAAAAAAAAAACGTGTGAATGACACTGCCAAGTTCAGTTGCCTGCTTGCAATGAATCTTTGCCATATTGCCCTATCATAGTTGTATTAATTCCTTTTATTAATTCCTTAGGCATTTTCCTTTTACAAGTCAGAAGCTTAGCTGGGTGGGGTGTTGCCCCAAGGGTGCCTAAGATTTGGCCTCTCCTTAATGTTATTTCTTTCAGCACAAGGCTTGCTCCTTTTCAAACTGTTCATTTTTTCATTTCCTTCTGTACCATTTGTTCTTTTTCACTGTAGTCCTACATGTGAGTAATTATTAATAATCAGATGATAAGAGTCAATATTAGGCTACCTTGAAATCTGCTCCACCAAAAAAATTAGTCCATTACTTTTAAATTTTGTTTTAGGTAAGTTATTAGGACAAGGATATAAAACAGCCACATTCTTTGCCAAAATATCACAAGAACAATATCTACTCTAGTTCGTAACATGTTCCTCTCTGGAACGTCTTGAGCTGGGCCTCCACAATTTGTGTAACTCTCAGCACTACAGTCTTCTAAGCCCATACTAAGATAGTCCAGTAATCTCTGCTTGCACTATTTAATTATTTTCTAGTTGAAAGTCCAAAAGGCTTCCACGTTCTTATCAAACAAACAAAACAAAACAAAACAAAACAAAACAAAACAAAACATCACACAAATATGGAAATGTCTATCACAGAAACATCCCATTCTATGGTACCAACTTCTGTACTAATCACTTTTGTATTGCTATGACATAACACCATGACCAAGGCAATTTGTTTTTTTAAAAAAGAATTTAATTGAGCTTACAGTTCCATAGAGTTAAGGTCCAGGTTAAAAGCCTGGTAATAGGAACATCCGAGAGCTCACATTTGCAACCACAACCACAAACAGAAGGCAATGAACACACTGGGAACGACACGAACCCTTTGAAACCTAAAAGCATGTTCCCAGTGACACAAGATTCCCTCCGACAAGATTCTACCTCCTACTCCCTCCCAAACTGATTGGCCAACTGTGGAAGAAGTGTTCAAACATATGAGATTATGTGGGTCATTCCCATTCAAACAACCACACTGAATTTAGGATAAGAAGGTGAGGGTGAAAGACAATATGGATAAGGGAAGAGGAAAAGGAAGAGGAAGAGGAAGAAGAAAGATGATAGACAATTTCCAATGAGGACAGGAAAAATGATACCTAAAAACTACAGTAGAACAGATCAGGAGTATTTTGTCCCTTCCCTGACAAATAAACTAACTTATAATTTGTTCTGGGTTTAGCAATCTTCGGGTGTAGCAAGCAACTATGAGACAGTATGTAGAAATATGTGAGGCTATGTGTATATGTAAAAGAGGTCACTCCCTGAGAGCAGGGTTACCCTGGCATTTTCATCACCCTAGCACTCAAAAAGGAACATAAAATCTTCATGTTTACTACATGTCCTGAAATCTTATTCTAATTAATTTCTTTACTTATACTATGGGGTTAGCAGCTAACTATCAACCTTAAGGACCATATTTTTCTATGTATCTAAACTAAAGCACTCAATATAGACAATATCTATATGTGCTTTAAAAAATCTACCTTGCACAAATATCCAGAAAAGGTGATAGATAATAGCACGAGACATAACAGAATTCGGCATACCCAATTGTTCTATATATTCTAATAATTCTATATACCAGCAAACATAAGAAATGTAATTTTCTTCCTTCTTGGACAGACAAGATACTCTTCTTATTTATCCAAAAGGGAAGATAATATTAACTAATAAAGATCATACATTTATAATCTTTTTGTTTTCACTTTTGACATAGTCTACAGTTCAGTTGCCCCAAAAGGTAGATTATAAAAGAGCAATCGCTTTGCTGCCTTATCCTCTCTTCCTACTATTCACATATTTTCAAGGTATTTTTCAAAGGCAGATCTGCAAATACCACAGACAAGCTAAGCAGAGTACTGTGAAGAAAAGAAAGTAAGGACAATGGTGCATGTCTGAAATTGAAAGGGTGAAACCATCAGATAGTAGTCCCCTGGGAGACAAAGATTGTATATAACTACCAGATCAAGTTCTTATGAGAGGGAGGAATAAATCCAACATTGAACAGAAAAAGTAATTCTTGAGTTAATGGAAAAGACATTGCAATTTCCTATTTAAAGAGAATAGCACATTTGTCTGTCTGTAAGTAAGTATGTGAGTATGCACATATATGTGTGTGGGGATGTGAGTTTTCCAATAAGTGGTGGAAAAGAACAGAAGAGAAGAGAGTGATGCTGTATATGGGAGAAGTAATCTAAGCAGACTTCAAATAAAATATCATGGTTTTAGGCCTTAGACCTAAAGCAAAAACTACTTTCAGTTCAGAGTAACCCTGAATCTAAATATAAATATTAGTTCAAAGAATACAAAATGGAATTCATGTCCTTTTTTCTTTTGGAGTAGAATACAGAGATTGAACCCAATGGCATTGTACATTCCAGCTATATTTCCAATGCAGAAATTTATAAAATCTTGATATGCTGATGTGGTTGTATGTATATGCAAAATATGCTAAGCCTATATATAGATGAACTTGATGCAAACAACCTATGTGGTAATTTTAATCAGCTTCAACACAGGGAAGGCTGAAGCTTCTAGAAATCCAAATTTCAATTTATGAACATTTTAAGTGGCATTTCTGGGGATCCATCCCATAATCAGACACCAAACCCAGACACTATGCTGAAGGGACCCTGATATAACTGTCTCATATGAGGCTATGCCAGTGCCTGGCAAATACAGAAGTGAATGCTCACAGTCATCTATATGATGGAACACAGGGCTCCCAATGGAGAAGCTAGAGAAAGTACCCAAGGAGCTGAAGGGGTCTGCAACCCTATAAGAGGAACTACAATATGAACTAACCAGAACCCCCAGAGCTCGTATCTCTACCTGCATATGTAGCAGAAGATGGCCTAGTTGGCCATCATTGGGAAGAGAGGCCCCTTGGTCTTGCAAACTTTATATGCCCCAATACAGGGGAATGCCAGGGCCAAGAAGTAGGAGTGGGTGGGTAGGGGAGCAGGGCGGGGGGAGGATATAGGGAACTTTCGGGATAGCATTTGAAATGTAAATTAAGAAAATATCTAATAAAAAAATAAAAAGTGGCATTTTAGAAAGGAAAAATTTCTATGCAATAATGTATTAAGTTAAATGGAAATTTAGTTTAAAATAACTAAAGTGTGATGATTTTTACACTGACTTTGCTTTTCAAATAAAAATTTTAAAACATGCAGAAATATAATTTTTGTATATTTTCTGCTGATTTAGATAGGGTCTTATTATATATAGTCCAAAGTCAGTCCTTCTGCCTTAGTCTCCCAAAGCTGGGATCGCAGGCATGCTTTGCTATGAATTATTATGACTAATAATTCATAATGTTCTTAATGGAGATCCTTATATATTTGAGCTTGCTAGCCCCCTTCAGCCAGATTGCCATATGGCACTATGACATTATTAACACATTAACAATACATTGATATCCTTTGAGAACACCAGGCAGTAGACAAAGATTTTACTCTGCTCCAGTATTTAAACTGTTCGGGTTTAAGGCTTTGCCTTAGGTGCTGAATCACAGCAAAAGTGAAGAAGTACCCCTCATGTAATTGTATCTCACATATCAAGTTATGAAGAAAAAAATTCTTCTATGTATCACTATTCATTGTTATATGCAGAGAATATGGCATGCCCCTAAACTAATGGAAACCTAAAGAAGCTTAAACACACATACTCATACAATTTGTATTCCTTTGTGAATTTTGAGGCAAAACTCTAGTAACCTGCTCAGTCATTAGGATATAATTATCTTTCTCAGTGGTGTGTTGTCTATCATCACTATAAACTAAGTTCAGTTACCATCAAAATAATTATCCATGTTCTCCCTACTCTGTGACAACTGCATTCATTTATTCATCATTAATCACACTGATGCTTACCTCATTGTGCCACTTAGACCAGTTAACATGTGACTTTCATTGTTCTTTATTCTTTTTCACATAATAAAACTAGTATATGGAAAGCACTTGAGATCCTGCTCATCTTGTGAAATTTCAGTAAAACCAGTATGACATGAAAAAAAAAAGGCCAGCTTTTTACCATAGAGCTTTATACCTAGTAGATATTCAGTGTCTAGTTAAGAATGGACATTTAGCCGGGCGTGGTGACGCACGCCTTTAATCCCAGCACTTGGGAGGCAGAGGCAGGCGGATTTCTGAGTTCGAGGCCAGCCTGGTCTACAGAGTGAGTTCCAGGACAGCCAGGGCTATACAGAGAAACCCTGTCTCGAAAAACCAAAAAAAAAAAAAAAAAAGAATGGACATTTGACTGCTCTCCTAGTGATTCGAGAGAAATATCATCAAACCCATATTCTTTCTTTGATGACTGGGGAGCCTTCTAATGTTATGGTTGTATAACATTATTCATTGCATATATTGGGATTTTAAATTATAACTTTTATTTTTCGATTTTAAATTACCATTAATCATTAAACTCCTCCAAACTAAGCAGGGTCTCAAAAGACAACAGAGGCTTGTAAAATCCAAGCCAGCTTAGGCTACATGGCTAACATGATCTATACATAAATAAATACTCCAGAATAATGGGCTATGTTTGGGATTTTTCAGGAGTTCTCCCTGCCTCCCAAGTCCCTCTTCTCTCACATAACAAGGAATGGTTGCTTACAGTAAACCTCAACTCCCATGGCAATCCTAATGAATGTTTAATAGATGGGGTGTATGGAGAAGAGACTGGGGTTTCTAGTGAATTCCTCCATGACAGGCTTGATTTCTCCTGATCAGCTAAAAAGCCTTGGTCATTTTTAAACTATAAAAACATATCCTTTCTATACTTTGGCTATAAATATATCATAGATATAAAATAGTTTGGAAGGAGAGCTGCTAATGATTTAGCAGTCCTTGAGACCTCTGATTTAATTCATTAATTCAACACTTTTAGACTCCCTCTCATGTACATTGTAAGATATACTGCAACATAGGCATGAGAGAACTGGAATACCCCTGTAATAATATCTAGCAATAAATCCAAAACTAGTCTTTAGTGAAACCAGCTGGACATTCACTTTTCAAATGAGCCAGAGTTTTCATTGATTGGTTAGTATTCACATTTTTAGCAGTGGTTATAGCTAAATATTTATTTTACTAAACAAGGTCAAACAGGGAAGTGATTTGTATGGAGAATTAATGGTCATAGACACATGTCATCTGTTAGCTAATAGATGCTCCCTGACTTTAGAAAATAAAAACCCTAAAATTTGAACATTTTTGAAAATAAGTGTCCACTATACATACCTTAGTAATCAGTACTGCGGAGAATGGGAAATATTTAAAAATAGAAGCTATGATAAATAAAAATAATCAAATAACATTTTCATTATGGTATAAAAAAAGAATCTATGCCTTTTCCTTTATCTTGTTTATCTTTCAGAATATTGACAATCTACTATGAGGATATACATAGCTGAAAAATAGACAAAGTAAAGTGTGTTTTTTAAAATCTAAACAAGCAGATGTCTCAATTGAGATGTCATCAAATTACTCATATTCTATGACTTTGTTTTAGGTGGTGGCTAACTCCATGGGATTCAAAAACTTCACTAGCTTATAGGCCAAGATCTCAAGTTATATTTGAGCAGAAAAACGAGGTGAAGGTGAGCAAGAGGGGAAGACAGAGTGAAGATGCTAACTTTTTTTTGTTTTTTATTAGATATTTTCTTTACATTTCAAATGCTATCCCGAAAGTTCCCAATACCCTCCCAGTGCCCTGCTCCCCTACCCACCCACTCCCACTTCCTGGAAGATGCTAACTTTTACTGGGCCTGTTTGGCCAGTCAACAACAAATGACCTGCAATCTACTACTGTCAGTACATATAGAGATATTCTAATACCATCCAAACATTGTTGCTTTTGTTTGATATTTTTGAGACAGTATCTCACTATATAGATCTGGTTGTCCAAAAACTAACAAGGTTGTCCTCAATCTTGTAGAGATCTGTCTGCCTTCCAAGTACTTGGATTATATGTATATGCCATCACACCCACCCCATTTGTGTTATAACTTAAGAATACAAGTGGATAATATACTTGGTGAGTTTTGGCAACTGATATTCCTCCAAGTGAGTCACTGAAAAATAAACATAAAATCTCAAAGGAAAAAAAAGCTACAAGTCACAACTCCAGAACACTAATTATAACCTTTTCTCTTAAAACATTTTCAATTATCAGCTCCCAAGAAGAGCATAATAGAAGAGGTGGTACCAAGCTCATTTCCTTATGCAACTAAGTCGTTCCACACTAGTAGTAAAGAAGATTCTTTACTGGCAGTGATTTACTTACCAAACTAATGCTCACTTAATGTGTTTCAGAAAAACCACTATAAGAATTTTCAAATAGAAACAATTAGCATCCACAGTAATTAGTATCTCTTTTTTCCCCAAAAGCAAGAGGATCTACTGATTCTCCTCATAGCCATCCCCAGCTCCTATAGCTGCTACAGGAGATAGTTAAAGGGCATAGCCTTAAAGATGAACCTATCTTCAAGATTATTTACAACTACCTCCACTCTTAAAAAGTTCTCTTCTAGCCAGGCGTGGTGGCGCATGCCTTTAATCCCAGAACTTGAGAGGCAGAGGCAGGCGGATTTCTGAGTTTGAGGCCAGCCTGGTCTACAAAGTGAGTGCCAGGACAGCCAGGGCTATACAGAGAAACCCTGTCTCGAAAAACCAAAAAAAAAAAAAAAAAAAAAAGCTCTCTTCTTTTTTTAGGCAGAGAGAGCCAATAATAAATATTCATCATTGCACCCATTCAAAGCCCCTTAAGCTCATATAAAAGATGAATTCAAGTCCTTTTTCAGTCCATCTGAATTCTACTTATATTTTAAGGTCCAGATAGATATATTTTACTTTCATCACTAAACCTTTTCAAGATCATTGTGTCATATGGATATCTGGTCTGTGGACTCTAACAAACTTTTGGTACTACTCGTTTCTCCCTTAGAAATACATTATCTATAAATCCGGACATGTGAGGATGACAAAAGGACCTGCTTGTGTTGATCTTGGAGAATTATTTTAATGCTTAGAATTTTTTTAATTTAAATGAAGCTTCATGATATAGATAAAAATAAGAATTCATTTTTGTTGCAGAATGGGGTACAATTAGAAATTAGCTACATTTTAAGCTACATAAGCAGATAATAAATATCATATATTTGCTCTATGTTTCATGTACTATATTGGCCATGTCAACATTTTATCTCATATAGCTATACAGGACTGTCTAACAATATAAATGGCTACTAGTGGATTAGTTGTGTCTCAGAAATTAATTGGCTTTTTATATTTTGTTTTGTTATTTTAAATGAATACATTTGGGGTAGTTTCTTATGCAACAAAGACTAAATGAAACAGAAATTTGTACCCAGTACAGTGTTGCCATAACAACTGAACTGAGTCCAACTGATTTATAGAATTAGGCAGGAGGCAGAGGCTGGAAAAGTGGCAAGAAGATGTTATTAGAATATGTATGCAGAAGCTGGGTGTGGTGATGCACACCTTTAATCCCAGCACTCGGGAGGCAGAGGCAGGTGGATTTCTGAGTTCAAGGCCAGCCTGGTCTACAGAGTGAGTTCCAGGATAGCCAGGACTACACAGAGAAACCATGTCTCGAAAAACAAAACAAAACAAAACAAAACAAAACAAAACCAAAAATGAATATGTATGCAGATGAGGTCTTGCAAACACTGCTCCTCAGAAACAATTCTTCTGATCCAGGGACTTTTGCCTAAACACGCAAAATACATGACCCATACATATACCTGAAATACAATGGTATATTGGCCAGAAAGTTCTTTAATTTAAAAATAAAGAAATTAGGAGACACACAGAAGATATTGATCCATAGCTATTTCTTTCTAATCAACTCTTCTCATCTGAAATTGGAAGCAAGGAAGCCATGTATGCTGAGGTAAATGGCAATAGAAAAGTCTAGATGTACTATTTCAATACTGATAAAATATATTCATAAAGTAATGAAACAAACTTGTCTTTAGAAAACAAATCTGAGGTTTTGCACACATGTGCTCTACTTTAAAGAGGTTAATTTATAAAAGTACAAGCAGGCAGGATCCAAGTGACATAGCTTCTACTCATAAGGTTCTGAGCAACATATTGCAGTATCTGAAGAGAATATTACTGGACAATTCCAAAACACTTTTAAGTAATGTCAATTTTGTGAGACTAATGTATATATTTCCTAAGTGACCAATTTAGAAGACAATATCCATTTTAATATTTAAGTGCTGATTTATAAAACCGAATGTTCGTTACTTCAAAATCACAGTTCACAGGCCTTGTCTCACTCCCTCAATTACAAGTGTTTTTGGGAAATATAATTTTCAGAGTGCATACCTTGTATCATCCTTTTCTGGCCTCCACAGGTACACACCACACACACACACACACACACACACACACACACACACAATTCTTTCAAAAATTTGTCTATTTAAGACTACACATTATTTACAATAACTGTATATTAATATGAATATTAATAGAATATTAATATGAATTAAAAATTTGAGTACATACTACATGTAAGTTCACTTGATTCATCTCATCAAATGACTCTTTAATCAATGAAAATAGTCAGACAATTAAGTTCCAAGCTTGACTGTCCACTCCTCCTATCAACTGAATACATTCTAAAGAAGAATTGTCTTATAATCACCAATAGATAGCTCATGTCTGACCTAGACTGCTTACTTACTAAATTTTTTGTTCACAGACAAAATATTATAGCTTATTAAATAATATTTCAGTATTATTAATTTTTTCATATTTGTATTTTTTTCTCTTGTGGTTAAAAAAGTGCTCTTATTTGCTTAAAAATTATACTATCAGGGCTGGTGGGATAGCTTAATAGTTAGTAAGTAGTAAGTAAGTAAGCCTGAATGACCTGGGTTTATTCCTCAAGGCCCACATGGTAGAAGGAGAGAAATGACAATTATGAGTTGTCTTCTGACTTTTTTCACCTGTTATGTGTGCCTCTTCCCACAAGAATGAATAAAAATGTAATAAAAGCAATACCTTCATCAACACTACAAGCTAATTTTCTTCCATGATAAACAAATCAAATTCAAACTAGCTGTCAAAAACTTCATGGTTTTTGTTTGTCTTGCTAGTTTGCTTTTTTACTGGATATATGTTAACCTCAGATCATCATGGATTTGAAACATTAATTGTTTTTATTTTTATGGTTTTGTAACAAATTCCTAAAAACATGATGGCAATTTATTCTTCACAGTTCAAAAATCCAGAAGTCTAAAATCAAGGTAGCAGAGCAGGGCTGCACTCTCTGTAGACCTATGGAGATTCTTCCTTTCTTATAACACACACACACACACGGCACACAAAAATAATTCATAATAATCTTTTCATTTTGATATTTTTAAATTTCATTCACAAGGACTTTTCTTACGTATAAGGTACACTTCAAAGTTGGCTGTGAACCAGAAAGGAAGCCCCCATCAAACATTCAATCTGTTGGGGCTTTCCAGCATCCAGAACTGTAAACGTGGTATTTTATTGTTTATAAGCACCCAGACTATGATAAAGTTTTATAGTAACCCAACCTAACATACTAATTGAAATTAGGAGGAATCCAGAGCATCTTTGTTTTAAATATGTCTTTGTAATAGGTGAAACTTTCATCATGTTAGGCTGAATATGGTGGGGGTCTTCAACCCACCTTGGTGGTGATGATTCAGCATAAAAATACTCATAGTATAATTCCATTTCACAGTTCTAACAAATATAGGCATTGATCCATTTCTTTAGAGCATTCAGCAAACACAGTATGCCAAATGCCATAGAAAAATCTCAAATTGTAGCCCACATAATTAAGTTGTTATTTTTTAAGAGCTATGGACAGCAGGACAATTTTAAAGGAGTCCAGTTTCCAGTATGTACTCAAATTTTTAATTCATATTAATATTCGATTAATATTCATATAAATACACAGTTATTGTAAATAATGTATAGTCTTAAATAGACAAATGAACACATTCCTAAATTTGATCTGCCTGAAAGGTAAAAGGGATACAGAAGCTTGGATAACAAAACCACAGCCACTTGCAATAAGTCTTCCTTTTTTAGCCGTTCCCCAATATCTCATATTAATGTTAATATCACAATATTATTGTGCCAATAAACACAAGAACATCACAAAACACAAATAACTTTAAAAGTTCCAGTTTAAAAATTCAGATATTCTAATAAGTTCTGTTTCTTTAAAATATCCATGTGTCCTTTAAAGTGCAAAATAAATTGTGGGATCATGTAAAACATGAAAAGGAAATTACATAATGTCTTACTACAAGAGGGAGAAGTCAGGGTATAGTCACAACCAAATCAAAGCAAACCAAGCTTCACCAGTGTAAAAACTTTGCATCTGGTACCCACTCAAAATCCTCTAAACTCCAAAGGCCCTGGGCGGCTCTACTTCTCTGGCTTTCTCATCCACAACACAGTTTTTGTCCTGTTGGCTCAGACCAGTTCTACTCACAGGTACTGCTATCCTTGATGGTTTTTCCACAGTTATGTCATCTCCAATATGCTGGGGTCCCCACTGGAACTCGGTGGCACTTTCACCAACAGACTTTCTAGTCTCTCAAACAGTGCTATGTTCTCCATGATCCCTCTTATGCCTTCAAAACTAGTACGCCATGGGAGAATCTTTACACATTATCAAGTTTTTATGCCTCCATTATTTGCAGCCTTTGTCTACTCTGGACCACAGTTTCTACGTGCTGATCCCAAGGAAATACTCCCAGAAGAATTCAACTCGTGCTGTAAGTCTGTTCTTAATAGCAGCTGATTTCTATGCCCTAGTGAACCAGCATCAATTGTCCCAGCAATGCAAAAGTTTCACTTCAGTGATGCTTCTTGTCTCTTGTTAATCACAGCTGATTCTTTCAGGTCCAGCTGAGTGACACCACAGATTCTTATTTCAAATATATCACATGACCCTAATATCAAATATATCACATGACCCTAATATAGTCTTTGCCTCCCTCTGAAACGTCACAAGCCAGGCCCCCATCGTCTACATTAATCTCAACACTTTTATCTTCCAAGCCCCCACAGAATGATATGAACAGTCACAGATTTTCCACCCCCAAATTCCAAACACCTGCTACAATCCTCTCCAAAACAACAAGACTATGTCTATTACAGCAATACCTCATGACCAATTTCTGTCTGACCAAAAGCAATTTGGGAGAAAATGCTTTATTTCATCAGACAGGTTATACTCAATCTCTGAGGAAAGTCAGAACAGGAATTCAAGCCAGGAACCTGGAGGCAGGAACTGAAATAGGAGCAATGCTGCTTACTGGATTGCTTCTGTGGCTGACTCAGTCTCCTCTCTTAGGACCATCTGCACAGAAGTGGAACCACCCACCTTTAGTGTGCTGGGCCCGCCCATACTAATTATTGATCAAGAAAATGCCCTAAAGATTTGCCTATAGGCAATCTAATGGAAGCATTTTCTCAACTGAGGTTTCTTCCCAGATAATAGTTTGTATAAGTTGACAAAAAAGAAAAGACAATGATGAAGAAAAGCTTCTTGGATGCATAGTTCATCTCCTCTCTATAAGTTAGTTATGTAGTATTCATTTTTTTAAAGTTTAGTGTATTCAGTGTCAAGGCATTATTTAGTGGCATAAATTAAAAAGTCTTTGTCAGTTTAGAGTGAAATGGTAGTGAGATTAATGAAAACCTCTTGGAGAATTTGGAAAAGGGTAATACCAAGGCTGAACTAGTGTTCTTAGGAAAAGAGCACCCAAGAGACGAGAGAGAATAAATAATATCCAATCTACCTGGGATAGAAATCCAGGGAGGATGGTTGTTTTTAGCTGTGTGCAGTGTGTTAGCAAGAAGTCTGTGGAAATATTAAGTCTTAGTTACTTTCCTTGTGTATGTCTGTAGTCTAATATGTAGCTATTAGTTAGAGAATGATAGCATTTTAGAGCCTGAATACACTTAATTAAATTGCTTCATTTATGATCTAAAAAAAAAAAAAGTCTTTGTCTTCTCAAGATATACACTTGCTTAAGTAGGATAAGAATGGGGAAGATTTGAATATGTAGAAATAGAAGGTAGATATGGAGTCAATAGGCAGAAAAAGGAAAAGAAATGATCAATAAAGAGCAAATTATCCAAAAAAGAAATAGCATTTAGAAATGTT
>LR753327.1:1287917-1311652 GCA_902729485.2 Mus minutoides | reverse complement strand
TTGGCCATCAGTGGGAAGAGAGGCCCCTTGGTTATGCAGACTTTATATGCCCCAATACAGGGGAACGCCGGGGCCAAGGGGTGGGAGCGGGTGGGTAGGGGAGCAGGGCCGGGAGGGGGGAGGATATAGGGAACTTTCTGGATAACACTTGAAATGTAAATGAAGAAAATATCTAATAAAAGTTGAAAAAAAAAGAAATGAAAAAAAAAAGAAATGAAAAAAAAAGAAATGTTCTTGAATTTATTTGAAAAGTTTTTATTTCAACCAAAGCATATAATTCCTTAGATTTTTAGAAGTATAGTGAACATAATGCCAAGAAATATTTAAATTAAAAGTAAATAATTCTGTTAACAAATTTTTACTGTTCAACCAAAATTATGTAAAAAGAAAAAATGTTAAAAGACACTTTAACACAAAATAGACTAATATTAAGTAATGTTTATCAGTTGAAACAAATTAAGGAACTAGAAGGTTATGGTATCACAGATAAGTAGATAATAGGCTCCTGGACCAAGAAAGTTCTTGGTTTAGGACACAAAAGTGTGTGTGTGTGTGTGTGTGTGTGTGTGTGTGTGTGTGAATAAAGGTAGAAACATTTAGAGGACCAGGTTATTCAGCATAGGAAAGGGGTCTACTGTACTATCCACTAGAAAATAACCATTTCAAATATATTTTAGGTGGGAATGCATTTCAGTGACAGAGCACTTGCCTAGTATATATGAGGTTCTAGTTTTAATCACATTCACACACAAAATAACTATTTGTTGTAGACTATTCAAAAAGAGAATTGAAAGGCAAAAAAGTGAAAGCAAACTTTTTTCTCTTTATGTTAAGGTGTAGACTTTCATTGTGACAATTTTTTTAAGGAAAGCTATTTCATAATCATAACACTAATTGATTTTCACAGAAAAGCCCATAGTTGAGGTCTCTCTGGGAAATTCTTACAACTTTTGGCTTGGAAAAAAAAAGATGTTTCTGGTGAGTCTTTATATAAAATTTAATTAACAGGGTCTTTCCTGCAAGGAAATCTCTTTGTGGTCCCCAGCTATCCTGTGATGCTTCTCGCTTAGATGTACTTTGACAGATTAAACCCAAACAATTCTACTCAGAAGAAAAGAAGACAAGCTTGAGACATTCATTAAAGGAGACAACCAAAGGAATGCCAGTGTTGGGAAGGACTCTGAGAATACAACTGAATTCAGAGGGCTACACAGTTTTCCCTCTAACTAACCTAATAATTTGTTTTGACAAATTTGAAATGAAGGAGAAATATATATATGCAGAGGACCTGGTGCAACCCCTTGCAGGCCCTGTGCATGCTGCCTCGGTTTCTGAGTTCATATGGGCTTTGATCCTGTTGATTTAGAGGACCTTGTTTTCTTAGAGTCCTCCATCCCCCCTGACTCTTACACTCGTTCTATCTCCTTGTGATAGTTTTTGAATAGGTATTATTCCCATAGATTCATGTGTTTGAATGCTTGGCCATAGGGAGTGGCACCATTAGAAAGTGTGGCCTTGTTAGAGGCAGTGTGCCACTGTGGAGGCAGAGCTTTTTGTGGTCATATGCTCAAGTCTGTCACATAGTCCCCTTCTGCTGCCTGTGGATCAAGATGAACAGGGGGTGGAGACTGGGATGGCATGGACTTTTGTAATATCAAATCCCACTCTCAGTGACATATCTCCTCCAATAAGGCCGCACTTCCTAATCCTTAACAAATGGTTTCACCAACTGGAGACTAAACATTCAAATCTATGAGCCTATAGGTACCAGTCTTGTTCAAACCATCACACAGGGCATGTGCACATGTGGAGGCCAGTATCCATTGGTGTCTGGTACTCAGACACCAGTACCACAGTAAAGTATAAAAGAATGAATTCCATTTATTATCTATAATGCCAAAATTGAAATGCTTAATCACCACTTAGTCAAGAGAAATTAAGAGTAGAAAGAAACTGTTATACAAATGAAAGGCACTGAGTTGAAGCCCAAATTCAGAAGATCAAACATACCTGAATGCTCACCAAATGTCTATACCTCTTCTGCTCATGCACATGGCTTTCTCCTTAGATTCTTCCACATTGACAGCTGTAGTGGCTGAATTCGTTAAAATATCTTTGTACATGTAAGATTATTGAAAAAAAAAAAAAACCCAGACAACAATCACTGAAACTATCTCCTCACTAACTCCTCTTAGCTCAACTTATTTAAGTGAAAGAATTCAAGCCACCTACATTCAGAGAGCTTAAAAGCAATCCCCACTAGATTTATATCCCAAAGCTTACCACAACCCCTTCTGCCTACTCCAAAGTAGTACTTGAGGCCTATGAAATTTGGGAAATACTGGAAAATCAACAAGATAAGAAGCACTTTGAGGCCGGGCGTGGTGGCACACGCCTTTAATCCCAGCACTTGGGAGGCAGAGGCAGGCGAATTTCTGAGTTTGAGGCTAGCCTGGTCTACAGAGTAAGTTCCAGACAGCCAGGGCTACACAGAGAAACCCTGTCTCCAAAAACCAAAAAAAAAAAAAAAAAAAAAAAGCACTTTGATAGTTTGTGTCACCTGGACACAAACTAGGGAACCTTGATTGAGAATTGACTTCATTACATTGACCTGTGGGTGTTTCTGTGAGGCATTTTCTTGGCCAATCATTGATGTAGATAGAAGTGGTTCCTAGCCTATAGTGGGCTGTGCCACCTCTGACAGGTTGTTCTGGGTTATTTAAGAAAGCAAGCTGAGCAAGCGACAGGAAAAAAGCCAGTAAGCAGCATTCTATCATGGTCTCTGTTTCAGTTCCTGCCTCTAGGCTCCTGCTTGAGTTCGAGCCCTCACTTCACTCAGTGATGGACTGGGCATGGAAGTATAAGAGGAAATAGCTTTCCTCCCAAGTTGCTTTTGGTTAGTATTTTATAACAGTAATGGAAAACACACTAGAGAAAACATCGACATGAGTGTTAGCAGGTGATCCTGTGTCCTCCTATATGTGCAGTATACCTGAAATCCCACATGAACCTAATACTCACTCCAAGTAAATATCAAGTCCATGCACAATCATTTCTTTGGAGCACAGTACTATTCTTCAAATTATCTGAGGGCTATTCTTAGGTGGATAGACTTTTAAAAATGGATATTTAAGAAATATCCAAGCCAGGTGTGGTGGCATACGCCTTTAATCCCAGTACTCGGGAGGCAGAGACAGGTGGATTTCTGAGTTCGAGGCCAGCCTGGTCTACAATGTGAGTTACAGGACAGCCAGGGCTATACAGAGAAACCCTGTCTCGAAACCCCCCCACCAAAAAAAAAAATATCCACACATGTGCACACATAGTACAGATACTGGAGGTGAAAGTAGAGAACAAACTAATTTTGTAAAGAGAGGCTAAGGCCAGAATTTCTCCATCTTGGGTTGGATTAGTTTTTGTTGTGTTTGTAAGGTAGGGATGGATTATAGATTTAGAAGCATCTTTAATCTCTTCCCATTAGATGTCAGTAGCAACCAAGTTTTTAGTAAAAATGTCTCTAGACATTGCCAGCTGTCCAAAAAAGCAAACTTTCCCACATTAAGAATGTGTGTCTTGTGCCAAAATGATTTCCGTAGCCTGTCTTCAATAATCATGTCAGAAAAAACAGACACAGGACCAACTAGTTGTTACCCTTATCAGTTCTTCCAGTAGGCCTTTGACAATCAGGGAGGAGCTCGTGTGTTTTCATGATTTAGTAGCTCTTTGCAGCAAGAGCAATGGATCCTAGCTATCTAGTAATGATTCTTCTTTGTGATAGCTCAGTCAAGGCTTGTCCTGGTATATTTTTTTCCATCATAACTTCCCATGGCATACTGAAGGACCAAGTGACCCAGCCAGGGACATCCATGTGTAATTTCTACTCAGTCTTCCAAATTTGGTCTCTCAGCAAATTCTCATATTTGCCAAGCAATTCTTATATATGATGAGTTTCAAAAAAGAAAAGCAGAAGAGGAATTAGACTGAGGAACTAATGGTGAGTTAAAAGTAGTAAAACTTATTTATCTATAAATATTATTGCCCCTACCTTTAGCTGCATGGCCTTGAGCTAGAATGGAATATTCACTCACTGATTATCTACTGAGGGTGGTCTCATGGATCCCATGAGACGATGGTGTAGCGAAGGAAGGAGTGGGATATGAAAGCAACTTGTTGGGCTTCGACATCAGGATAAAAGAGTTTCCTTTTGTTTGAGCACAGAAGTGGCAATGGGCAAATGAGCACAGGAACCATAATTACAAGTAAAATATTATGTGTCCTAAAATATCCACGTTCTATAAATTTTAATGATAGTTCCAATCTACACACCTTGAAACAAAAAACAGGAAGCAGGAATGGGTGGGTTGGGGAGCAGGGCAGAGGGAGGGTATAGTGGACTTTAGGATAGCATTTGAAATGTAAATGAAGAAAATATCTAATAAAAAAGAAAAAAAAAAGTATTACTAAAGATGTTTTCAGCAAATTTAGTTGAGTAACGTACCAGAATCACAATAAACATACCAGAAAGACTATTTTAAGATGTGTAGTAAAAACATTATTTTATCTTCTGTATTTTATTATTTCCTAAATTTATCTGAACACAGAGCTTTGTTTATTTTAAAACTAAGGCATGGCGATGCATACTTTCAGTCCTACTGAGGCAGGAGTAATGCCAGTTAAAAGTTGTTCTAGGTCATTTGGCCAGTTTTAGGCCACAAGGCTGAGTTGCAAATAGAAGATCCTGTTTATCAGAACAAGGGAAATAAAACTCAGAGTAACAGATGTAACACTCAGAGAATTTTAGGATCACAAAGGATAATAAAGAATGTGGGTCTTTAAAATGTCTGCTAAGTGTGTATGTGGTTGAATGTTAAGTTCACCTTCCAAGAGTACATCTCATTTTTCCCCCTGAAATGGTACATCTAGTTCTGAGATTTGAAAAGATATCAACAAGAGCCAATAAAGCCCATGAAAGTGATAAAATTTTATTATTGAATGAAATGATCAATGCTATATAGAGTTTCTGTGCATCGAAGTATACAGCGTACATATCGCAGAAATAAGAAGAAGCAGGAAGTGTTGTTTGGTGACGACCATAACTAAGTACACAGTGCTTTTCAGCCTGCTTTGTCTTCTTTCTAGGTCAGCAGTTCTCGAGCTGTGAGTTACAACACCCTTAGAGGGCACATATCAGATATCCTGAATATCTGATATTTACGTTATGATTTATAACAGTAGCAAAAAGGTAAATTACAGTTATGAAGTAGTAATGAAATAATTTTATGGTTGGGGGTCATGAGGAACTGGATTAGAGGATTGCAGCATTAGGAGGGCTGAGAACCACTCTTCTAGCTCCTTGCTACCCAATACCACTTCCCCTCATCCTAAGCAGGTACCTAGTTCCTCTTGGAGGCTCACCATGGTCATATATATTCTTACTCTTCTCCCAACTTGGGTGCACATCCAGTGACCTCAATCATGTTCTGGTATTCTTCACCAGCTGGAGAGGTATTTATCACATGTGGGGAAGTTATACCCGAACGTGCACAGGAGAGTTTTCATGGAATGTATTAAAGCCAAATGAGCATCCACCATTATTTAGTAGGTATAATTTAATTCTTGTTTGTTTGTTTTGTTTTGTTTGTTTCAAGACAGGGTTTCTCTGTGTAGTCCTGGCTGTCCTGGAACTTGCTCTGTAGACCAGGCTGTCCTCAAACTCAGAAATTCACCTGCCTCTGCCTCCTGAATGCTGGGATTAAAGGTGTGTACCACCAATGTCTAGCTTAATTTAATTTTTATAACCAAGAACATACCAGAAAAAAAAAACAAAACCAAAACAAGAGTAAAAAAAGACCAAGAAAATAGGTGTGTACCACCACTGTCTGGCTTAATTTAATTTTTATAACCAAGAACATACCAGAAAAAAAAAACAAAACCAAAACAAGAGTAAAAAAAAGACCAAGAAAATGCCAAAGTTATTAAGGGATTTTGGTACAGGCACTCTAAAGACAAAAATTTAAAATTTAAAGAGGAAAATTTTAAAATTTAAAGAGGAAACTCGAATTTAAGTCATGCAATTGTACTTTAAAATGCATTATTTGAATTATGTATTTGTTTTCAAACACATTCTTATTCCTTATGTTAAAAACATGTTCTATTCCTTTTTGAAAAGTTCCCAACAGATCCTGTGTCCACAAAGGTAAACCACAGTCACACTCGAGCTAAAGTTTCTGACTAAAGTCAGAAACTAAATCTCCAGCTCTCGAAAGCCATATAGCAGAGGGTTGTAGTGGTTGAACACTGAATGAGCACATTGCAAACCACAGGATACATTAAAAGTGGACACACTGATCACTTGTAACTTGGACTCTGCTCACCCAACCAGAGCGTAGTACAGAAGAGATGGAAATGAGCACAACACTGGCACGATGCCACATGGCGACTATATTCTTCAATAGATCTGCTGCTGCTGCTGCTGCTGCTGCTGCTGCTGCTGCTGCTGCTGCTGCTGCTGCTGCTGCTGCTACCAAGTAAATGTGGGGAGAAAAAAAAATCTCTTTCTCAAAACAGACCTACAGTGGGTGTGTAGCTTCAATCAAATAGTCTCATTTCACTTTGGTGCTGTTACAAAGGGAAGGATGGAGGAAGGAAAGGAGAGAGCGAGGAGGAGGTGACAGAAAAAACACAGCCATCTTTTCCTAATTAAATTTCAGAATCTTCTCAGTATGCAGTTTTAATTCATTGAAAGTTTTCTTTCCAGTCCCCCCTCCTTAAAACTCTACTCAGTCACTTCTTCTGTGTGAACACACACACACACACACACACACACACACACACACACACACAGCATTACCCTTGATAGGAATCAAATCAGGCAAAGCAGTTCTGCCTCAGTACTTGCCTTTGTAACCAAGCATGTAAACACTGTTTAGGAGGTTTTTAGCCTTGAGAACAGTTCAACAATAATGGGTGCCAGTCCACTTTTACTTGGGAAAAGCTCAAAGGAAACTAAAGGGCTTAATAGGTACAAACACTGTGCTCCTGCTACAATCAATAAATAATGCCAAAGTGAAAGAATAGCAGTATATGGCAACACACTGAATGATGCGGCTCCTGGTAATCCTCCAGTGAAAGCCTTTGTGAAGTTTTATGCTCTTAGTCACATGAAATTGACCTCTGAGGGCCAGGACAAAATGTTCTCTTATTATCCTTGTATTTGTTTGTTTTGCTACTTAATGGCTTTCATTTTTAAGTCTAACTTAAATTAGGGAATGCTGAAAAAAAAATAACTCTAAGCAACTCAAGGTTTGTCTTGCTGAATCCATCCAGGAAAGGAGATGAGATTTGGACACAGATGCTTAGGCCTCTAGCCAAGAAGAAATTGCTGCCATGGAGCAAGGGGCTGGGGAGGCTAGACCTTCAGTTTCAAATCAATCAGGCAGTGTTCTCTACACATTTGATTCAATCTATTCTACTTTTCAAAAAATGGCCACTATTATCCTCATATCTTCACAGCTTAACCCAGTGTGATGTAATAAAGAACACAGTATAAAAAGGTATGTTTTGTGAGTTTTTCCCAATCTAGTCTACGACAAAATATTTCCACTAAGTCAGCAACACTTCAATTTTCAAGGAGATATCGTGAAGGGAGTTTCACCAAGTATGATTTTTTTCCCCTCTGAGAAATTCTACAAAGCAAAATTAGTTGACTTGGCCACAAGCCATAAATACTAATTAGGTCTGTAAGATTGTTTAATGTTTAAGCCTAAATATCAGCAGGCAGTACTACCGACTAAGAGAGAGTTTCTCAATTGAAAGCCTGAATGCAGGACAAAAGCTAAACACTGGCTATAAAGGAATCAATTTCTCTTTAACCTGGGCACTAGAAGAAAACCTGGTCAGGAAAGAAAAAAAATATTATAGAGCTTCCAGGACTTGGCAGGGCTCAAAGGAATTACTGAAGATCTTACACAGGGCTCAGAAGAGATCCACTTTTTTTTTTTCCTTCTGAGTACATTGGCTACTTTGCATGTTTTTTTTCACATTTTCCTCTCAGCTTGGATAGCAGAAGAGACAGGTATCTTCATCCCCTAACCCTAAGACAGTCTTAGAAGCTTTGTCCTCAGGTCAGGGATTTTCTATTGAGTTATAGATACATAGATACATAGTGCATAAGCAGGCTTGAAGTATTATTGCCTCCAATTCAACCTCTTCACCAAAGCTCCGATCCACAGAACAATAAACAACTTTGCATTCATTTTCCAATATCAGCCACCTCATTTGAATGACACTATTTTAATGACAATAAATGTTGCCTGGGCACCATGAAGAGAGAAACATCTCCCTGCATTAATACCCCATCTGCCTGCCATCTCCCTAAGATCCTGAGGCATGTTTCAAAGCAAGCATAGGAGAATTTACACCTAATTAAAACCACGGGAGCAATGGAATATCAAAGAATGAATTTAGTTCCTTAGAATTAGAGTATTTTTGAGCTGTCAGTTGATCCATAATATTAGCAAAGGAGGAAAGGAGAAACAAAGAGGACAAAATATTTCTGTATAGGAGTGAGGGTAGGCAAGGAGGGAGAGCCTGGCAGTTTGAAAAAAAAAAGATGCTGACTTAGAAGTTAAATACCAGAAATGGACTGACTGGTTTTTAACCCTTGTAATTTTTGCTTTCACCCTACATACCTAAAAGCAATGACTGCTCCTCTGAAAGAATCAGGTGAAAAAGCATAAGCTTTGTTAGATGTGGCACTGAACAGTTGAGGAGTAAAGATAGAGAAGATTGAATAACCCAAAAAGCAGAAAATTTCTGGTAATAGAAAAATTGAAAGTGTTTTATTTCACCATTAGAGAAGATAAGGTAGACATAGTTCTTAGGCCTCTTGGTACAAAGCAAATAGAAGACTAAAAATCCAGGAATTTTGTTTTTTTACCCTCATGTGTCTATAGACATAAAAGATACATCTGATTAGTAAGACTTGTATATACTACCGCATGTCTAGCTATAAAGTCACAGCTAAGCAAGCCACGTCAATAAAATTATTCAAACTAAAACTACTATACTTAAATCCATCCATTCAACACATATGAGGCAGAATGATGAGGTCGGAGAAAGAAGAGGAAGATATTTCATCCAAGAGGAAGATATGAAAACTGGATTGAAACAAGTTGGAAGAATTTTTTTTCGAGATTCAGAGGGGTCTTTTATTAAAGGACCCCCTTTCAAGGGAAGCCCTCAGAAAGTGGCAGTGAACTCCTAATCCTTGTGGTGTATCGTACCTGAATAACCAAATAGAAAGTTGGTTGCCAGCATTTACAAAAACAGGATAGTTTACATACAATTTCCACTGTAGCTGTCTTCAGAGACTCCAGAAGAGGGCATCAGATCTCATTACGGATGGTTGTGAGCCACCATGTGGTTGCTGGGATTTGAACTCAGGACTCCTAGAAGAGCAGTCAGTGCTCTTAACCACTGAACCATCTCTCCAGCCCCAAGTTGGAAGAATTTTTAACTACTCAGCATATGTCTATACAAAATCTGATAGCATCTACAAGTAGTGTGGACGCTTTCCCTCAAAGTTTCACCTTGGGTTCATCAGATATTTTGTAAAGATTCTAGCTGCCTAAACACAAGATCACTCAGACCCATCTGAATTTATATTCACAGCTGAACTGGCTGTGCCATTAACTTCCTAATTTAGGGGAAAACCACATTAACCATATTTCCAAAAGTTAATAATTTGGAGGTATAACATTTATTATTTATTTATGTTCGAAAGGACTTATTTTTTTCTCCATATTGGCAAACAAAAAGTGCTCATAAGATTTGATAATTAAAACCCTGCCTCATTTTCCCTCCCTTCCTAGGAGACTCAATTACATCATCACAATTCCCAAGTTCTCTGTCTTAGAGACCCATAACACATTAAAACTAAGACTTAATATAAATGAGGTGCTCCCAATTGTCAACAAGCTCTACTCTCCAAACAGGGATAGTGTCCACATTCACCTGTTTCTTCCCACTATTTGTCACTGATGTTGAAAAGGCCAGCATGGATTAGAAGGAAATTCAGTCCTTCCCATTTATTTGCTCCTTTCTCCTTCCTATTCTGGCCAGTAGGTGGCACCACAGATAGATGGCTATTTCGTTTCAGCACAAGCCACCTTAAAGGCCTCAGGTTCTTTGGGTATGGCAATCTTTTATCCCGATGAGCTGTGATTTGAAATATTTTGTATACACCACAATTTATACTTTGTCCAAATTGATATTAAGATTGATGGAGTGGCCAGATAGTAAAGGAGAAAAGTTTTCTCTATATTTTTTGTTTTTCCCAGATCACTAGAGCACATATAAAGGAAATGTGACAAGACAGTTACAAATTTCTTACCCTGTGTGTGAATAAACACAGACAGCCCAGCAATAAAAGTTGACCCCATTTGCCAAATCTCTCAGTGCAGTCTCTGAATCTTCTAAAATAGCACAGCAGGGAAGGGGCACTGGGGTGTGCATGTATGACAGGATATTACAATAAAATGATTTGAGGATTATACACTGTTTGGGATTAGCGACACCTCAGCACCTTTCCATTAGTATTTGATAAGTAGTTTTTTTTAAAACACAGAGCTAGCTGCTTAATATCTGCAGCAGGCAAGGACAATTAGAAAACATTAATTTTTGTTCTGTTCACACTTCTATTCCCAAAGCTAACCACACACATTCTAGGTTCTGGCTTCACCAATCAATCATCATCTACCATCATACAAAAAAAATGAGGTTTTAATTCTTGCATTTCAGACTTACTTTCTTACATATGTTATGCCTCATGTGATATTCGACCCATAAACATTTCCTATTATCCCTAATTTATGTTACGTCAAGATGTAAGCTGTCATGCTTTTCCATCATGATGGTTATGCCTCTCGAACCATGAGCCCAAATAAACCCTTTCTTCTAAAGTAACTAATGTGTCTCCGTATACAATGTCATAGTGGCTATATCCATTTATATTCCCACCAGCAGTATATAAAGGTTCTTCTTTCTCTACACCCTCACCAGTATCTGTTATTTGTTTTTTTGGAGACAGCTATTTTGACTGTAGATAGAATCTCAGTGTAGTTTTCATTGATGAATAAAGACAATAAAATTTTCAAATATGTATTATCTCTTGTGTTTCTTTCAAGAAATGTGTGTAGTCCAGTCTTTATGTGGGACTCCTAACAACTGGAGTGTGGACTGTCTTTGACTCTGTTGCCTGCCTCTGGGACTCTTTACCCCTACCGGGCTGCCTCCTTTAGCCTTAATAAGAGAAGATATGCTTAGTCTTGCTGCAACTTGATATGCCAAAGCTGGTTGATATTCTTTTCTCCTCCTTTTCTAAAGAGAAAGGGAGGAGGAGTGGAGGGGGAGAAGAACTGGGAGGAGGGGAGGGGAAACTGAAGTCATAATGGAAAGTTAATTATTTATATATTTAATTTAAGTCTGTTCAATTCATAGCCCACTTATCGGTTGATGTGAGCTTTGACACCTATTTTTGAGTCCCTTATATATTCTAGATATTAATCCCCTCTCTGACATTGTCTTAGTTATAGCTTCTACTGCTGTGATAAATACCAAAATTAAAAACAACTTGGAGAGGAAAGGGTTTATTTGACTTACATTTCCATATCACTGCCAAGGAAGTCAAGGCAGAATCGAAAGGCAGGAACAGAAGCAGAGACTCTGAAGGAATATTGCTTACTGGTTTGCTCCTCATGGCTTGCTCAATCTGCTTTCTGATATATTCCCACAAACCAACCACCCTGGGTATACCACAAACAATGGGATGGGCCTTCAACATCAGTAATTTTTTTAATGCACTATAGACTTAACTACAGGCTATCTGATGGAAGCATTTTCTCAACTGAATTTAGCATGTCAAGTTGATTACAAAAAAAAAAAAAACAGACAGACGTATAGTTAGCAAAGATTTTTTTTCTTTCTGCGGGCTGTTTCTTCAGTCACTGTTTATTTCCTTTGCTTTTAATGAAATTTTTACCTATGCCTGTATCTTCAAGTGTTTTACCTATGTTTTCCTCAAGAAGTTTCAGCATTTCATTCTTTTATTAAGGTCTTTTATCCAGTTTAAATTGGTTATTGTGCAAGATAAGAGATATGTATTTAGCCCCATTCTTGCACATGCAAATGTTTTCTCAGCATCGTTTGTTGAAGAGGCTGTCTTTTTTTCTGATGTATATTTTTAACACCTTTGTCAAAAAGTAGGTGGCTGTAGCTATGCGGTTTTAGATATAGGTATATTTAAACAAAAAATCTTTTTAAATAGGGAATATGATTCTGTATAAAGGAGTCTTTTAAATTTTATTTAAAACTAGAATGTGGATGAAAATGTGTGAGAGAATAACTAAAAATAAATAATAAATTATATTAAAAAATAAAAGCATGATGTTCTCAATCCTGGAATTCTCACTGATTTACAATAGTAAACGAACACCATCCCCTTCCAAACACAAAACATTATTGGAAAAATTTGGGGTCAAAATGTAGCTATCAACTAGCATGACTCTAGCACCTTTCCAGCCCTGCCCAAAAGCTGGAGATGAGAACTGAACAATTAAAATTGGCAAGGCTTCATAACAACTACTGTGAGTTGACATTTGGCCAAAATTAAGACAGCAAGGGCAAAGTAGCACCAATTTAAATTGATTAAAGGAGAACCATGGGTGAGTTGTCTTGGGCTAAGATGCAGCTTTACAAGGTCCAAGACCTGGGATGAGAACTGGCAATATGGCTTATTGGGTAAAGGTGCTTGTTGCCAAGCCTCAGTTCTAACCTCAAAAGTTGTCCTCTGGTCTCAACATACTCACTGTGGCACATATGTGCCCTCACATAGGTAGATAGAAAGATAGATAGGTAGATAGATAGATAGATAGATAGATAGATAGATAGATAGATAGATAGATAGATAGATAGATAGACATGCCCAACATACAATAGAAATAGAAGAATAAAAATAAAAATAGAAATGTAAGAATTAAGAGACAAAAGATAATGGCACTTTCATTTTTATTTTAATTATTTTTTAAATTATGTGTATATGTGTATGTCTAAGTGTGGGTTTGTACACATGGAGGCAAAAAGAGGGCATCAGATCCCTTTGACTTGGAGTTACAGGCAGGTGTGAGCCACCTGAATTGAGTGCTGGGAACCAAACTCCAGGTCTCTACAATCTTAACCACTGATCTTAACCACTGTACCCCATTTATTTTATTTTTTAATATCAGCATCATACCTTTTTGCTGTGTCAACTTGCTCAGTCTCTCCATGCTTTGTTGTCTCAATATGTTCAACTGCCTAAAACAAAAATTTATCACCAGGTGTGAGTTGATGGCTCAGCAAAGACTGGATTTCCCAGAACTCATGTAAAAGTCAAGTGGGTATGATTATACCTGCCTGTGTATAATACCAGCAGGTGAGAGCATGGTGGCTTCTTTGTAATGCCAGTACACAAAAAGTGGAACAAATAAGGAACAGATAATCCCTGGAGTTAACAGATGACCCAGAATAGCCTAAATAATGAGCTCTGGATTCAGCAAGACCTCAATATATAAGGTCAAACATGATTGAAGGTGACATCTGATGCAAACTTTGGGCTTCCATATGCACACATGTGCACATGTGCCACCACATACATGTGAACATGCATGCACATATACATGCATGTACATCACACACACACACCCCAGAATCAAACAAAATAAACTACCACTCACCCTTCTTCCAGAAATTCCTAACAATTGAATGCACTTTGCATGGATTACAATTAAATGATAAAAACAAATCTGTAAACAATTTTAATTGTGTGCATATGTATGCATACAAGTTGTCTAGACATGTATCTCTCCTCTTTTAGTAAGTGATAAAGATATTTTAATGATTTCCATCCCATTTATTCTCCAGCTGTGGAGAAATTAAGCCCCCCAGCCCACTTAATGGACCAGAATAAATCACTACTATTTATTCCCCAAGGTAAGCTTCCATGGAACCATCAGCTCGAGAAGGAACTCCCTTTGTGCCCCAAAAGGTGCTTATTTTAGAGGTGAAAGGATCTCCTTCCATGTCATTGGTTAGACTTCAAGCACTCCAGATGGCTATCTAATTGTCCTGAATGATTTTTTCAAGAATCTAAGGTTTGACGTCAGCTTTTAAGGAACCAGATCTGGGAGTTAGAGTGATGGTTCAGTGGATTAAGCATGCCTGTTACTCTTCTTTTGAAAACTAAAGTAGAATTAGCTAATTTCTCCCTTCCCTTTCCTCCCTCCAATCCCTATCTCTACCCCCTGGCTTCCTTTCAAATTCCTTTTCTTTTTTTAATACAACCTTCTGGGTCCATTTAGTGTTGTTTGTATGTATATGATTTCAGGGCTGACTACTTGGTATTTGGTAACCAACTAGACAGCTCATCTGTGTGGTGATTAAGTCTCCCTCTCTTATAGTTCTTTGTCAATGGATGGGACCCATGAGATTGGCCCCTTCCATGATAACATGCCTATTGGTATTGTCTTTATTCAGATCTTGTTTAGGCAGCAGTATTGCTGATGTATCATGAGTGAACCTTCCCTGCCATTTATAGGAGATGTAATCTCACACAGATTTCCTGGTCCTCTAGCTCTTACAATCTTTCTGCTCCTTTCATTACCAATGTTTCCTGAGCCTTAGGTACAGGAGCTGTGTTGTAGATGTATTTGCTGGAAGTGGGCACCCCGGAGATCATTGTTAACTGTATTTTGACTGAATGTGGTTTTCTATAATGGTCTCTGTCCATTTTAAGACAGAAGTTTCTTTGATGAAGGGTGAAAGCTGGACTTATCTGTGGGTCTAGAGATAACTGTTTAGAATGCAGGTAGGAGTTATTCTGGTTTATTAAAGTAGTTGGAGTGGGTTCTCCTCTAAGATCCACAACTTCACTAGCCCCAGGGAGTTGGCTAGGTTTACAGTATCAGGCATAATTTCCCTCCTGTTGAGCAGGCTTTAAGTCCAACTAGATAGCAGTTAGTTACTGCCAAGATATGAGTGGCACTATTTAACCCTTAGGAATATCTTATCATGGTGCAGCCACTCTGGAAATCAGTATGGAAACCTCTCAAAAAGCTAAAAATAAATCGACCATATGACCCAGCTCTATCACTCTTTGGCATGTGCCCAAGGGACTCAACATCTTACTACACAGATACTAGTTCAGCCACATTCACTGCCACTCTAGTCATAAGAGCTAAGAAATGTAAACAAACTAAATATCCTTCAGTCAATGAATAGATAATGAAAATGTGGTACCTATACACAATGGAATACTATTCAACTGCAAAAAAATTAAAATGAAATCATGAAAATTTTAGGTAAAGTGGTGGAACGAGGAAATATACTGACTGGGTAATTTAGATCTAGAAACACAAACATCACATTTTTTTCTCTCATCTGCATTTCCTAGCTCCAAATCTTCAGATGTGAGTATATAACCTGGTATAAATGTAGAAGCCACAGAAGTCAAAAGGTACCATGGGTTGTGCTGGTGGGGAACAGCAGGGTACAGGTGATGTGAAGGGGTATATGAGAAAAGTTTGGGGCTTTAATTGGGGTGGGATAGGAGAGCAATACAGGAGAGGAAGAAAAGAGGAAAATAACACTAAGGATGCTTGAAAAAGCCAGAAGGACTCAGAACTTTGTTTACCCAAAATTACATATACTATATACAAGTTACATGTATACTTATCCAAGTATAGTTTAAATAAAGTTATGTCAATTGGCCTGATAATGATTCTCCCTGCCCTAAAAGTCACAGACCATCTAACAAAAATCTCATTACCGGGCACTAGAAACCTTCTTTTGAATTGTTGTTGATCAGGAAAGTCCAAGAGACTACCAAACAATATAGGCTATTGCTGTAGCCCTTGGTTACCTCCCAGAGGTAAAGCTCTTTTTACTGAAAACATTATGTACTTTGGACACAGGTCTTGGAGGATCCTAGCTGTATCTCACCTGAAAACTCTGGTGACTAACTTTCATAGTACCAGAAGGTGTTATGCAAGCTTTCAAAACAAACAAACAAACAAACAAACATATTAAAGCATATATATCTTTACTATTACATGCATATATATAAATGAGCAAAAAAGAAAACTTGTTCTTCTTGCAGAAGGTTCTGGGTTCATTTCCTGGCACCCTCATAGTGGTTTCCAATCATCTATAATCTTAGTTCCAGAGAATCTGACAGCCTCTTCTAATACCTGCAGATACTAGACACATGTGGTGCATATTTATAGATATGAGTAAATACTTCATACTACTACATACTTCAGTAATGTTAATGGATTTCTTTTGCAGTGCTAGTATCAAATCTAGGACCATTTATATACATACATAAATATAATTAAAAACACACATACAAATAAATTATAATTAAAAATTAAAGTAGCCAGATCTTCCCAATGAACAGGAATAAACAATAGTGCAGATAAGTATGATCAGGTAGTTACTGTCTATATCATTGCAATAGCTAAATAGTAAACAAATACCCTAAAATATTTGCTGACAAGATTTCAATGCACAAAAACCTTTCTGAAAAATATGCTTCCTGAAATTATAATCTTTTAAGCTATTCTATTTAGGGCATATATTAATAAATATAACCTATATCTATTTAAGAAAAAATTAGCAATTACAGAAACATGGAAACTGTATAGAGAAAGAAATAATTTTGTTTCTTTTTCTATCTATCCTGTTTGTTTCTTTGTCTGTTTGTTTTTCGAAACTTTCAAGTATAAAACAGGGAACCAGGGGTCTCAAGTATAATACTGGATGTATGTTCTTGTTAAGTTCCTTTTCCTTCTATTTGTTCCTTCATAAATGTGTTAGGAAACTGGCAAGGAGTTATCTCTCAGGACCCTTCCCATTTTGCTCTTCAGTATTTTATTGCAAGAACCACTGGACTAAATGAGCTGTCTAGAATCTTTGCAAGTTGAATTGGTCAATTGGTTGAATTTTTCAATTTTTGTATAACAATATTGTGCGTATTTTTATAAAGAAAAATAATGTACATGCACCATTGACTCTAAGGCACAAAGAAGAAATAGAACATTTTTTAAAGGTAATCTTCAAATAAATTGTTGAATAGAAAAAAATAATAGAATGGCACATAATTTAGGATTTTGCTTACATAAACTTAAAAATACTGAACAGTTTTGTATATTATTTATGGTTATAACTACATGTACAGAGGTATAAAAACAAAATAGAAAATACACAGCAAAATTACCTTTATGCTTGTCCCTGGAGACCAAATGAAATATGATTAAGCTTGGGGACATAATTTAACTTGTCTGCTATGTTTCATTTTCTCTTTCTGATAGAAATTGAAAGCAAACTTACTGCCAGGCAGTGGTGACACACACCTTTAATCCCAGCACTTGGGAGGCAGAGGCAGGCGGATTTCTGAGTTCGAGGCCAGCCTGGTCTACAGAGTGAGTTCCAGGACAGCCAGGGCTACACAGAGAAACCCTGTCTCGAAAAACCAAAAAAGAAAGCAAATTGACATTCAAAGTATTGAAGTTTGTCAAGCTGAGGATATATCCAGGTTTGTTTGTCATGTTATCAATTCTCAGGGTTTTGCAATACCTTTGATTATTCAAAACAAAATTATATATAAGTTTAAAAGAAAAATGTTGGAATTTTTCTACATACTTCAGTAATGTTAATGGATTTCTTTTGCAGTGCACGTATCAAATCTAGGTCCTTGAATGCATTCTATTACTGAGCTATACTCCTACCCTTCAGGGATTATTTTGATAAAATGACAAACGAACTTAACCTTAAAGCCAAAGAACTTGAAAAGAAGAGAAAAAAATAACAAGAGAAAGAAAAATAAAGACACGGTCAGTGAGATAAGATAGAGGGCCTGGAACCTTGATACATCAAAGTCACCAAAGAAACTCAACGCATTTCTGCTCTGGTCTGTAAGCCAGAGACTGAACAAACACTGTCTCTTTCAGGATTAGGGTTCCTGGATGGCCCCGCTTTACTGTTGTATGACTTTTAAATTCCTGTTTAACTGAGTTTTTTCCAGACAATGCTTATCTCCACTTACCTTTTCATGGTATCTGTTACACACCCAGACTTATTCTGTCACTCCTTTTTGAACCAATGTCATACTGGTTCCCAGGAATCATATAGGGAACATAGTTTTCTGAATTTACTTTCTCACAATAACTTAAATTTTTGAGATTTTTAAAAACTTTGTTCTGAATTGAACCTAATGAAGAGACACTGCTTATTTCCCCCCTTAACACCCTCTCCCAAGTTATTACCATAGTCAAAAAATAATGATTATTATCTCAACTTGGAAGAAATATCTATAATCTTGGCCTCTTTGTTGCATATTTATTGATTATTGAATCCATTTACTTTTATCAACTCAGTGTCTTCTGATTTTCTGTCCTGGCCCCTTCTGTCATTCCTTTTTGCTTATCTCTCAGCTATAAACTCTAAACCCTCTTTGCTTTTTGAGGGTACCTTATAATATAATGGTTATTTTTAATGTGTCTTCCCTTTCTGATCCCCTTTCACACAAAGGAGCTCAAGCCCCTCTTGTCTAACTAATGTACCTGAAATATTGGCTCCAGATTGTACTCTATCTATCGGTCTCTCGGGGCAGCAATGACCTTGCTCCACCCACACAATAAAGCAGGAAGACAGCTGTAGTTAAACAACAGCAAAGGGAAAGTTAAAGGCTCTATTGATGCCTGAGAAAGAGCAGGTTGGGAAGCTAGTCAGGTGAGGCTGAGCATTAAATGGAATGGGTAAAAACAGGCGTCAGTCAGGCTTTGGGAAGTAAGATGATGATCTGGCCTATAACCATCACTATGGCTCAAAGTACTGTGTAGTGTGGCTCTGAGAAACTCACTTGAGTGATTCTGAGACTTGATTCTTCAAAATGGAAAATGTTGCCATTATGCAAAAGTCAGAGTGAAGAGGAAGCTGCTTCCCTTACATGGTCATCAATATACACATGATGCACATACAGACAACAAAATACCTGTGCATGTAAAATAAAGAGAAATAAAAACAATAAAATAAATTGTTCATCAAGCTCCGTAACCTCAGCACCCGTGTGGTCAATGCTGGAGGACTGAGGTGAGTCTAAGGCGCTCTGAGTTTCACAGTGAGTTCCACATGAACCTAGACAATGGCATGGAGCTTTGCCTCAAGAACAAAACAAAACAATTTAAATAAGAAAAGGCATCCCTCCCTCGTACTAAGAAACAAGAAGGGGTAGGAGGAGAAACTTCAGTTGGGATGTATTGAAAACAAAAAATAAAATAAAAAAAAATAAAATAAAAAATAAAATAAATAGAAGTACCAAAGACTTTAAAGCTCCTGTGACAAAAATGGTTCAGTTAGCAATTATAAGTACTTCTGGAACAAAGGGAAAAATACAAAATATAAAAACAGAGCATATAAAGAAAAGAGCAGAATTTTGGAGATAAGATACAATAATACAAAAGAACCTTCTCTAGGGCAAAATGGAAAGAGCTGAGAATGAATCAGTTAACATGCTAGAATGAAGGGAATCATTTGATCCAAGTAAGAAAGAACGACTAGACTCAGGACAATGTCCAGAGCCTCTAGGAATTGTAGAATTAAAGCAGCAAGTTTCCTGTCGTCAGAGAAGCCAAGAATGAGAGGAGGCGGCTTAGGAATTTCAAAGGATGTTTCTTTTCTTGTCTTGTCTTCTCTTTTTCTTGTAAGTCTTAAAATTGGCAAAGCACATAAACCTTCATACTCACAAACCCAACGACATGTCAAAGTGGGTTAATTCAGAAACTCCACGCCAAGCTACATCATGGATCATGGTCAAAATTCTTTAAATAACAATAAAATAATAATAATAATACCTTGAAAGCAGTAAAGAGAGAAATGTAACCTTACCAACAAGGGGAAATAGTTACAATGACAGCTGATTTCTCCTCAGAATCCATGGAAGCTAGAATAGAATGACATATTTCTCAAGAACATTCATATAAGAACTGTCAACCTTGAACCTCAGGTCCCATGAAAATATACTTTACGGAAAATATACTACCGTGGAAGAGCAATAAAGAAATTTTCAAAGGGAAGAAAGTTAGAATTTCTTGCTCGTAAACCTGCCTTGAAATAATTGTTAAATGATGTTCTCTAAACAGAAAAAAAGTGCAAAAACATGATCTTGGAACCTCAGGAAAAAATAACAACAAAAAGACCAAGGTTAACCTGTCTCAATTATGTTTTACAGCTGAAGCAAAAATTATAATATCTGATATAGCTATAAATACATAAAAAAGAAATACTTAAAACCATCAGGTTATAAATAGGGAAGGATAAAGTAAGAAAGGCATGATTTCTAAAATTTACTAAAGCAGCCAAAATGTCAATCTTCCTAAGCTATAATAAGTTATAGACCGGCACTCTATAAAACGGTTTCTCTCTCTCCTCTCCTTTCCCCGCCGCTCTCTGAACCAGTGTCTCCCTATGTAGCCCAGCCTAGACTCAGGTTGTTCTTCAACTCAAGATCCTCCTACCTCGGGCTCCCAAGTGTTAAGATTATAGCCATGTGCCACCACGCCCAACCTGGGATAGTTTGTTCAAATTTAGTTTTGTTTTTAAAGAAACTAAACATGTACTTACAATACAAACCAGTAATCATATCTGAAAATTCATCACAGAAAAATGAAAATTTGTGTTCTCTAAAAAAACCTGTACATTAATGTTCATAGCAGCTTTGTGTGTTGATAGACTAAAGTGTAGATAAGCAAAGTATCTCAGCAAGTGAAAAGCTAAACTGTGATATAGTGATACTATACAAAACTTTTGAATTGCAAGAAGGAATGAACTATTTACATACAAAACAAATTGGATGACTGGGCCTGATGATGCACACAGCACTCAGGAAGGAGGCAGAGAAAGGCAGATCTCTGAGTTAGAGGCCACTCTACTCTACATAGTGAGTTCTGGCTAGCCAGGGTTACATAGTCAGACCCTTCCTTAAACAAACAAACAAACTGATAAGAACAACAAAAACAAAAATGTGGGTGGAGCTGGGGCATTATGCTGCGTGAAAGGAGTCAATGAAAAGCTCATGTCATTTATGACTCCGTTCCTGTAACATTCTTGGAATGAGGAAACTATAGATATGGAAAACTTCGGAATACTGACTATGGATTGAGTAAAAGTGCAAAAACTACAATGGGTAAAGCACAAGCAAACCTCTTGTGATGAATAATATTTGTCTTGATCATGTTGGTAGTTATACAAACATGCATATGGGATATGATGGGATGGAATTGTCCAGTCACTATGACAAAGCCAAGTTCATGGTTTTGATATTATGCATGGTTATGCAAGGTTGAACAACTGGAAGAACTGGACGAGTGGTACACAAGGCCCCTTTGTCTTTTAACGTTCTATCAACCTACTAACCTATTAATTATTGCAAAAAGCTCCACATGAAACTCCCAGAACCTGTGAATACTTTAAGTTATATGGCATAAGAGGAATTAAGGTTGTAGTTAGTGAAAGTGGCAAATCGACTACACTGAGTTGGGGAGACTGTCTATTCAGGCAAGTGCAATGCAATTATAGGAGTATTTTAAGTGGAAAGGAGAGGAGGAAGAGTAAAAATCAGAGATGCAGATAGACACAAGATTGAAGTGATGAGATGTGGGGAAATCAGTCCTCCACTGGAAGGTTTGAATATGGAAAGTCTTCACAAAATGTGAAAGAAGCTAAACAATGGCTGGAAATAGAGTTTGATCTTATGGTTTCCGAAAGGAACAGAGCTATTTTCACACCTTGACTTTAGTCTAGTGAAACACGGTTTAGACTACTGACATCCACAGCAACTGAATACCAATTTATGTTATTTTAAACCACTAAGTTTTGGGAACTTTTTTTTTTTTAATAGCAGCCATAGCAGCACATCCACCAGCCACGCAGTTAAAAACTAACTCAGTCAAAGATAGGCAACTAGGGCACTGGGGCACTCCGTAAAGTGCTTAGTGCACAGTCATGAGTTCATATCTTCAGCATCCACATAAAAAGTCAGGTGCAGTAAAGCCAGCACTAAAGAAGAGGTAACAAAAGGATCCCAGGGAGTTGCTGGCAAGACCACTTAGTGAACTGACAAGCTCCCGGTTCAGTGAGACCCTGTTTCAAAAAATAAGGTGCACAAGAGGGCATAAATGTGAAATAGAGACTTGTAGAGAGGGCATGGCAAGGATAATAGAGAAATAATAGAGGGTGGAGGATGAGTGTAACCAGAACACAGTACATATCTGTAAAGTTGTAAAGAATAAATATAATTTTAAAACTTAGACACAACAAGGTGGGGAAGGATTGATGAAGACACTCACTGTCCATCCATCTCTGTCCTTCTCACATACTCACATGCCAACATGTATAGATTGTACGCTCAGGGCAATCATCAATATATAATGGTGAATGCTATTTTTGCAATCCCACATCACCAATGAAAACAGAGATAGCACACCTTCCTCAGAACTGCGAGGAAAAGAAACATGTTGCTCTTGAATAAATGGAGCCTATTAAACCAAAGGTTTAAGAAGCAAGAAATCTTGTCTCGATCCAGTCTGGGATCTACTTGCTGAGGAATTTTCTGCTCTGTTAAGAAAACTGTACTTATTTTTTTCAAAGATAGAGAATACAGAGACAATAGAAAAGGTATACTAAATTTAGGGGGAAAAAGGTAGTCAGAGACCCAATCACCTAATTTCCTATGACAGGACAATTCATTTTATACCTTTTCTCTTGCTATCCCCAATTTTCCAATGCTTAGCACACAGTAGATGTTCAAAAACATTTGATGAATTGTACAATAAATGATAACTAATAGACCCGTTCAGTGTTAGATGCTACTAACTCTCATACTCTCCAAACTGCTAAGACAAAAATGCCAGAAGCATTTATTCATAAATAGGGATTCCATATATTACCATTCCTACTGTAAAGCACAGATGTGCCATATGTTTATTTTTGCAGCGCTTACAGAGATTGGCATTTAATATATGATGCTACAGTTCCAGGATGAAATCTTTTAACTCACTCCAGGATGACTAATAGTCCAAAAAGCCCATGAATTCCAAGGGTCTCATGAACATATCTGTCATTTCCGTCTCTGACCCTATCACCATACCTAACAATTGGTTCCAAGAACAGTCTTCTATCTTTCTCAATCCCTTAGCTAAGTGAAATATATAGACAGCAAGGCACAAAACAGATACAGATAAGAGAAAAGTAAGCAGGGTAGAGCTTTTATGTAATATAGTGTTAATAAATGTTATATTAATTAATACATTAATAATTAAGTTGTTGGGATGAGAGCTGAACATACGTATTGTTTCCATCTTTTTTCTTTTTTGAGATTATAATATAATTCCATCATTTCTTCCCAGCCTTTTCTCCCTCTCATAGCTTCTTTTTCATTAATTGTTATTATATGCATGTATATGAAAAAGCATTTTTTTTTTTGCCTTGTTCCGGTCAACCCTGCTTGCTCCCACCGGCTCTGCTCGCTCCCGGCCGCCCCCGTACGGCCCCCGCTCGTTCCAGCCGGCCCGGCTCGCTCTGATCGGCTCCGCTTGCTCCGGTTGGCCCCGCTCGGCCCCACTCGCTCCAGCCCTGCTAGCTCC
>LR753327.1:1225378-1287817 GCA_902729485.2 Mus minutoides | reverse complement strand
GGTTGGTCTCTCCAGTCCAAGGATTCATTTCTTATTATTCTTCATAAGTATGCTGTAGCTGACTTCAGACGCACCAGAGGAGGGCGTCAGATCTTGTTATGGGTGGTTGTAAGCCACCATGTGGTTGCTGGGATTTGAACTCATCACCTTCGGAAGAGCAGTCGGGTGCTCTAACCGGCTGAGCCATCTCACCAGCCCCATGAAAAAGCATTTTTAAGAAGCCTAGAGTTGAAAAGTCTAGAATTTGTTAAAATGAGGCAACTTATTTAGAGTAAGGACAGTTATGTTAAAATGGGTATTAAGTGGCTCTTTTTCATAATAAAAATGCCTATGGAAGTTAATCAGAAAAAATCTTTGAAACAGTAGCTGAGTATGCAACAGTACCATGAGTATACAACAGCATGCATTTTTGAGAATCCTTTCCATGGCTTTCATTTCAAGTTGCTGTAACCATGACAGGCATATAGCAGGATCTCTGTAACAACTGGGGAAAAGGTTTTTTGTTTTTGGTTTTTTTTTTTTTTTTTTTTTTTTTTTTTTTTTTTTTTTTTTTTTTTTTTTTTTTTGGTGTTTTTTTTCCATTTGTTTTTTTTCTTTCGTTCTTATTTAAATTTTATTTTATTTTTAATTTATTTTTTTACACTTCCATATTCCATTCCTTGCCCCCTCCATCCTCCCTCTGCTACACATCCCATAACTCCTCCTCACCCCACCCTGTCTCCACGTGGATGCCCCTACCCCACCTGACCTCTAAACTCCCTGGGACCTCCTCTTGAGGGTTAGGTGCATCCTCTCTGAATGAACACAGACTCGGAAGTCCTCTGCTGTATGTGTGTTGGGGGCCTCACATCAGCTGGTGTATGCTGTCTGTTTGGTCCAGTGTTTGAGAGATGGACTTCTGTTTGTTTTTTGAAACAGGGTTTCTCTGTGTATCCTTGGCTGTCCCAGAACTAGCTCTGTAGACCAGGCTGGCTTTGAACTCATATCCACCTGCCTCTCTGCCTCTCAGGTGCTGGGATTAAAGAGGTGTAACGCCACCTCCTGGTTATGCAGAGGTTTTTTAACTCACAAGGCACGATTGGACTTCCTGAAATGTATGTATATGGTATATGTGTAAGTAAACATGCAGTTCTCTGAAGAGCCTGCACTCGGTGGCTTTCAAATTTTCATACCAGTTCATGCCGCAGTTAGAGATCACTGGTTAGGGACCACTGATCTAAATGGTATTGGTCCTTTTTCTACTCCTCTACTTAGTAACGCAGTGCATCTTCTGGGTGTGGTTCACTTATTTAACAAGTATAAAGTGAGTTTCTGCTTATACGAGTCATCAAGACAAGCTTCTGGGTTAATAAATCGTCGTGCCACAAAACTTAGGTTACTGCAGTAATTAATGATACATCTACGGTAACAAAATTCACTTACCAGTTTGGCTGTTTAGGTAATCCCCTAAACTCTTCCTGGCTTTAGACAATCTCTCATGTATTAACAATGGATCTGATAAAGCTCAACTAAGTAATAGAAGCTTGAAAATATTTACAAACATCATTTCTAACTAGCTTCATTTTTTTCCTTCTTGATTACATTATTATTCCGTGATAGGTCAGATTTAGATTGGGGAACCACCATTTCATTTATTCCTGCTCCCAATTAATGAAGTCCATCACAGAGACTTAGGACTGGGAGGCAGACAACTTAAAAGAGCATCTTGTCTCTTATTATACTTCCCTTAGTGCTACAGATTTTCTTCATGAATATGGTGGTCAGGATGTACTTTCTTTTTCTTTCTTTTCTTTTCTTTTCTTTTTTTTTTTAGCTTAAGTATTTTATTTGTTTGCAACTAAGCTTGTTAACACTATATAATGAAAATATACAAAGAATAATGTTGCAGTTTTTGGTTAGATTTAAGTCAAAGACATTCATTAATAAGAAATCTTCAAATGTGAATACCCTAGAAATGTCACAACAACTGTCTCTGAATATCACCTTACTTTGGAAGGTATTGGCAAACATTTGAATTAAAACTCAAGACGTTTCCAAAATAAAGCCGTAATTAATATAACTATTCTATATTCAAACTAAAACAGTTTTCATAAAACTTTCCTTTCCAAAACAACAGTAAAGGAAACAAGGCATTTTGTAAAATGTTCCTGAACAAGTCACAGTAGAAATAAAAGTATACTTAACTCCCACCTCCTCACAACAGAGGCTGCTTTCTGCTCACAGCCTTGGGACCAAGGCAAAGAACAGCCAATAAGCAACTTCAGGCAGGGTATTGCCAAAACCAAGCTCGAAGGGTTGAACACGGACACCTCAGGAGAGTTTGGGGTCCAGATTCTATGTTGAAACTGATGCGAAGGTGAGCAGCTCCTCCCACGTAGCAGTGCTATGAGCCTGGCCAAGCCCCGCACTTATTACATGCTCCGAGGACATCCTGATCTTCCGCTCCAGGGGAGACAGGATGTGGCGCACGCCTTTAATCCCAGCACTCGGGAGGCAGAGGCAGGCGGATTTCTGAGTTCGAGGCCAGCCTGATCTACAAAGTGAGCTCCAGGACAGCCAGGGCTATACAGAGAAACCCTGTCTCAAAAAAAAAAAAAAGGGATGTACTTTCTAACCCTAAGGTTTTCCAGATAAACTTAGAGCTTACTGTGTATTTCAAAAATTTTTAAATTATTTTACTTCATGTATGTGGTGTTCTGTTTACACGTATGTCTGTGTACTATGTACATGTCTAGTGCCTTAGGAGGCCAGAAGTGTGTGTCAGAGCCCTTGGAACTAGAGTTACAGATGGCCATGCACTGCCATATGGCTTCTGGGAATCAAACTCCGGTCTTCTAGATAAAAACAGGCAGTGCCCTTGACCTTTGAGCCTTCTCCCCAGCCCCAACATATTCCCTCTTACCAGCCTTTTATTAAAGCAAGAAACACTCTCCAATGTATAGAGGGTACCTCTTTGAGTACATGTGTATGTGCAAACATAGACTTTCATTTTGTGGCGATATCTTTGAACACAATATTCCAATTCTGTCAGACACAAAGCATCAATCTTTCTGAGGCTCTTCTACAGAAAGACCTCTTGGCTGACAAAAAAGACCTAGATGAACTAGGTTAAAGAGTCATTGTCTCTCAGAAGCTCACTAGTCTATCAAGTTTTGAAAATTAACTATCAACTCAAATCAGGAAATATAATGTCTTTTAAAGATGCCGGTACTTTAAGTAATCATAGAATTTTTAAAGAATAAAACAAGTGTGCCACAACATATGGTTACTACCAATAATCCCAAATAGAAAATATACTTTAATTTTGTTCAAATGAAATGAATCTCTTCCTTGTCATCTTCCTGTGGGAAGGCTCTTGTGTATCCCAGGCTGGTTTCCAATTTACTATCTAGTTGAGGATGACTTTAAACTTCTTGTCTTCCTACCTTTTCTTCTTGAATGCTGGGATCATACCTCCACGCCCAGTTTAGGTGGCACTAAGGATTGATTGAACACGGAGTTTTATGCAGCCCATCTTTGAAACAACAAGACAGGGTCTCACTACGTATCCCAAGATTTCCTCGAACTCACTGTTTCCAAGGCTGGCCTCAAATTCAGGATCTTCTTGACTCTCAGCCTCTTGTGTGAGGGATTATACCACATCTAGGTTTATGCTTGTTCTTGATGGAGGGCAAGTCAAAATTACTATGTTTAGATCCAGTGTACAAATCTTGTTCTCAAGCCTTTAGATGATCTCCAGATAAACACCAGGGGAAGCTTCTTTCTCGGGCTAGTTTGTGCGACACTTGAAAAAAGCAATGGGAGAATGAAACTGATACTTTCATAGGATTTGGGGATACTTGAGAAAATGGTACATAATTGCTTAAATCAAAGTCATCTTACTCGAGAGAAATAAGATGATCTATAGACACGCCATTTTGGAAAAAAAAAAAGTGTGTGCATTGTGGCTGCTCTCAAGAATTCAGCCAGGGGTTTTTGGAACATGTATGTAATGCCAGTACTCAGGAGGTGGACGTATGAGGATCACAAATCCAAAAGTAGCCCGGGCTACAAACAAGACCCTGTCTAAAAATGAAAAACAAAACCCAAAACACTCATGGCTGGAAATGTATGTAGCTCCAAGGTAGAGCACTTCTCTAGCGTGTCCAAGGCCCTGTGCTCCATCTTCAGCTCAGGAAAAGGGGAAAAGCTTGGAAGAGAACACAACAGAAGCAAACCAAACGCTAGAAATCCTTTCCGCTAGAGAACAAGGAAAGACATTAGATCATAGCATTTACAAGAAAAAAGGAGCACATTCCATAGCCAAAGTCTGTGAATCACTATTCATGACAGAGGGAAGAGACAAAAGATCCTTGCCTCTACCTGGAGCAGGCCTCAGAAAGGCAGCTTCTCAGAACTGCCCCCTTCTCTGAGTTGTGATATGCTTAATGCTGCAGGAGGCCCACATTGTTTGATGGGACAGGAATTTTCATGTCTGCCTCAAAATACATTTTCTGGATAGCAGTGAAGGTACAAACTTAAAGGTCGCCTGAAGTGCTCTTGTCCTGACTCTTTGTTTTGTTCTCAAAGCATCCAGGACAACCAGCTAAGTTCTTTATGTCCAACCTTATGACCTTGGATTTGAAAGGGTGCTCTGGTGAGGAACTATTAACTAGGGAGCTCGACTCTTCAGAGGAAGGAAAATATAAAGTTTAAATCTGAAATCCTCCAACATGGGAAAAACAATGAAACCAAAAAATGACCTGCTTCTTAGTGAATCATTCTCCTCTGTATCACTTTTTTGATCCTTCTATCTTCCTTTGCTTACTGCCAGCAGGAACATTTTGAGCACGGGGTATGCTAACATATAAAAAGTTTACATATAACAGTCAAAGGCCAACTAGAATCTCCTCTTAGTACAATGGAAGGGCTTGCAGAAGAAAAAAATCTCTAGTACTGGATTTAGAAACAGAGAAACTGCAATAAATGCTTCTTTGGTTAAGACAGTCCCTCCCCTAAGCAAATACTTCAGTGAGACTAGAACCTCCACAGTGATTGTGTTAGAGTTCCATGAGCACATCTTTTTGAGTGTTTTGAATCCGGCTGTTAGAGATTTTTCTTTCTGTCTTCTACCTCCGTAAACACAAGCAAAGCGAAGCGACAGCACATCTTTAGTTCGCTTTGCTTTCTGGGGAGCTTACAGGTAATCAGATTGAAAGAAAGAGAAAGAAAGAAAGAAAGAAAGAAAGAAAGAAAGAAAGAAAGAAAGGAAGGAAGGAAGGAAGGAAGGAAGGAAGGAAGGAAGGAAGGAAGGAAGAAAGAAAGAAAAAAAGAAAGAAAGAAAGAAAGAAAGAAAGACAGACAGTGAGTAAAACAGAAAGCAGCAGTGTTCTGCAGTTGTTTGACTTTGGCAACAGCGATATTACAGGTTTGCACGTATGCCTGCATGTGTGCATGTGTGTGTTTAAAAACATTGATGCATCGAAGATTTATTCATTGAACAGACTGATTTATTTAACAGACTTGACATATGTCAAGTTCTGCCATGTGCTTATATAATTGTTACCCATTTATCAGAGCTGTAATTTAGGCAAATATTTGTTTTAAAAGTATTTTCTTTGAAATGGCTTTCTCTGGCCTGCCGTACAGTCAGTGGTTCTTTTTAATTATGTTAACAATAGCTATTAGGTTGGAGTCTGTAAAATCTAATCTTTTCCCCAAACTCTTTTCAGTTCTTTTTTCAAGTTAAAAAAATCATACCACAGGAAGAATTTAAATATACACAATATTTTATGTTTTGATATTTTGAATATTTGGTCTTCAAAAAAGTCAGTTTCTTGTCATATTGTTAATAATCACAGATCTGGTACTATTAAAGTAAAAAAAAAAACTGGCTAAAGGAACAAGAGTATGATTTTTCTTAGCCTATTTCTGTGGGGCATAGGGGTGGTATGGAGACAGGAACACCAGCTGAGAGGTGTGCTCTACAAAGAATTAAGTAGAAAAGGACAAAGTAAATGAAATAAAATTTCAAGTCTTACAAATTTTCTTGAATTACCCCACCCTATTTGAACACATGTGCACACACACAAAAATTATGTCTTTTCAACTCAAATACATGCAATCTATCTAGGTTCTGTGGGAGGCAATTTTTGCAAAGTATTTCCAAGAAACAAACAAACAAAATGTCTAATCACTAGCTGCCAGAGGGGCTTTGAATTCCCCTATTGTAAATATGCTGATTGCAAAAAAAAAAAAAAAAAAAAAAAAAAAAAAGCCCGAGGTTTACTTTGACCTCCCCTGTCAAGGAGTATGGAGACTACATTAAGATGTAAGGGTGGGGATAGAGGGAAGTCCCACCACCACACAAGTACATTTCTGACCTAGTAAGCAAATACGCTTCTGTTGTTAGTGCTGGGTAAAATGTACAAGTCTTCCAGAAATTAGAGACTGTAATAAAAATGTACCAGCCCAAATTTAAATTGCTCACTAGACAGATGGTTAATTATATTCACAGCCACATATTTCACTGGGATAGAGTTTCAGACACTCAGCCAGTTTTATTTGATTAGCCGGTTTTCTAGTTAATATGTAAAATGACAGTTTCTTAGGGGTTTTTTTTTGTTCCTTTCTAAAAATATTTTTTAATAAGTGTAAATTCTCCTCAGCCATAAGAACGTCACTGCTGTAAAAAAAATGTTTGGTCATTCTATCCATGCATAAAGATGTGCGACTCACCCGCAAGCCCCAAATGGTCTCTTGCAGTTCAGAGGAAACCATTAGAGCACCTTTTACTCAGCAAGCAAAATATCCCCAAACTGTAAGCACACTCTGCTTCTTCAATTAAAACAGTTTTTAAAATCCCAGCGCTAAAGTATTTTATAAAGGTGCTTTAAAAAAAAGGTCCTGCCAACCCCACACACTATTGTGTATTCTCAGACAAGTCTAGAAAATGAAACGTTAGAAAAGGCCACACAGTTAAGTATGCTGTTGCGCCTAGAATTTAACATGTTGGAAGCCAAAGCCCAGAAGCAAAATATGAGACTTGGTCATTCCAAAATGCTACCAGAAACTAGATAAAAATCTGAAGTGCTGGTGTCAAAATGGGAATGTCAACTGATTTTTTTTTTTAACTTCAGAAAAAGACTAAAAGCCTTGCGCCCTTGGTTCGGTGTCTCACTAATGAGACAGGAGCAGTCATGCTGAAACCACTGGATTCCTCAGCTGAACAGCGCGGTCTGCACACTTTCGGGGAGCGGGGCCGCCCCACGGCCTCTGCACCCGCAGGGATGGACAAGACCGAACTGCAGCAGCGTGCCTGCAGGCGCGACAGCGATGAGCTCCAGGAGTCCCGGAGGAAAGCGTCAATCTGACCGCAGGGGAGAGCGGGAAGGGGCAGCGGGCCAATTTCCTGCAAAGGTGACAAGCCTGGGCGAGGCTCGCTCGAGCCCCTAACTTCTCGTCGGTCGCCAGCGGCGGCGGCAGCTCAGAGCGGGTGCTGCTAGCCGCCCGTGCCACCGCGGGGTGTCCAGAGGCGCCCGGGGTGCGCGGGAGCCTCGGGCGGGGGAGGCGTCCTTACGGCGGCGCCTTCGCACCTCTGCAGCTTCAGCCGGGACGCCAGCTGGCGCCCGCCGCGTGCCTACGTTTTCCCCGCTCCCTCGGACGCGTACCTCGGGCCGTGCCACGTTCCCCGGACGCCCGAGGTTCCCCCCGGGGTCACCTAGCTGATGGGAGGTGGCAGGCGGCTAGCGGCCGCTGCCCTGCGGCAGGCAGGCGAGTGTGAGCGGCAGCGGCGGCGGCTCCGGCCCGCTCCCTTCCCCTCCCCCTCCCCCGGCGGCGGCACACAGGCCTTTCCTAGATTGCAGCGCACACGCTCGGCGGCGGCGGCGGCGGCGGCGGCGGCGGCGGCGGCGGCGGGGCGAGCCAGGCTCCCTCGCCCCGGCGGCCTCGCTGCCTCCCGCACACAGATAGCACCCGCACGCCATTCGCACACTCTCCCACTCACACACACTCACACGCGCGCTCACACACACACACACACACACACACACACACACACACACACACACGCTCTCCCCGCCGGCATCCCTTGCTCGGCTCCTCGCTCGGCTCACCCTCGGTTCCTCGCAGCCGCCACCCCCCACCCCCAGCTGCCGCCCGCTGGCTCGAGCCAGCCCTGGGGAGCCAGCGAGAAGGCCCGGGGGGGGGGGGAGGCTGCATGGCAGCGCTCAGACTCACCTCGCAGGCCACCTCCCGAGGCGCACGTCGCTGGTGGGTCCCCGCTGCAGGCGTCCCGAGCTGGGACGGTCGCAGTCAAGACTGGGCTGCTGCCGCTGCCGCCGCCGTCGCCGGAGCTGCTCGAGCTGCCGCTGCTGCTCCCGCTCACTGCCGCCGCCTCTGCCGCTGCTCCATGCGCGGGGCCCGCCAGGTGGACGCGCCTCGCTCCGCTCGCTCACTCTGGCTCCGCCGCAGCCGCCGCACTAGATGGAGGCAGAGCTGTCTGTCGGGCTCGGGCGCCGAAACTCGGAGGCTCCACAGCCGCCCCGCCGGCTCCCAGGACAGCGCTCCTCTCACCGCGCCGCTCGCCCGCTCGCTCGCGCCAGCACAAACCGGCTTGCCGGCTGCGCGCGGCGGTGCCCGGAGCCCGCTCTGCACGCGGTGGCTGCGGCTGTCCGCGAGACGGAGACGCGGAGGGCGTTTGCAACTGCTGCTAGCGCTGGGAACACTACTGCTAAATGCTGCCACTGCCGCTACTGCCACTGCTGTGGTGGTGGCGGCGGCGGTGGCTGCTGCTGCTGATGCTACTGGTTTTCCTTCCCGGGTTCTCCCCCCCCTGCCTCGGCCCCCTCCTCCCCCTTTCTCCTCCTCCTCCTCTTCCTCCTCCTCCTCCCCCTTCTCCTCCCTGGGCTGCTTGGCTCAGAGCCTCTGCGGGCTCTGCCTGCTCTCTTCTGCTTCCAGAGCTGCCTCTGCCCATTCAAAAAGGTGCCCAGAGTGGGGCTGCCTCGGCTGCCACCATCGCTATTGCCCCTGCCATTGTTTCCTCCAACACGGCAGTTCTTGTTGGACGCATTCCCCTCCCTATCCTCCTTCCCCACCACAGCCCTCCCTTTCTTGCTCGCTTTTTCCTTACCCTCTCTGCGGTCCCTTCCTCGTGTGTGCCCCCTCCCACCCTGTCTGTCTGTCTTGTCCCTCCCGGCGGTCCCCTCAGACGTCCGGGAGCGCGCACTGCGCGGCCACCTGTCATAAAGGGCGCGCACCCCCCTTCCCCACCCCCACCCCGCCCCCCACTCACATTCTCGCAGCCCGCCCAGTCCACAGCGCCGCTGGCTTGTTCTTCCCCTAGCAGACACGCAGCCGGACACCACTCTCCCACGCCTTTGAAGGCAGTTATGTGTTCAGAGAGGGGCGCTCTGAAGTTTCAGGAAGGATATCTGAATGGCTCCATGTATTAAGCCTCTAACCATCCAACCTACCCTTAACTTCAGGGCTCAAGCCCCGGGAAGGTGAATTGTGCTGGAAGGGTTGTAACAAGGCAGAGAATTGGAAGGGAATGAGTTTTTTTAGGAAGTGAAGGAGAGAAAAAGGGATTCTGAATATGGCCGGGAAGGAAATGGGATCTGACTGCTGTCACAGGAAAATTCCTTAGGTGGCCACTTCCCTTTTGACGTCCTGGGAATCAACAGTACAGGAATGGAAAGCGACCCACCCGGGAACACGTAGTATTCAATGAAGCCCTGGGTGTAGGGTTGGGGCCTGAGAGCCACAGTCATTGCCACTAGAAACCAGGGTGAACGATTAAGTGTGGACACTAGAGTGGAGAGAATAAAGCTAGCTACTTTGTGTGCACTTGCTCCAGCAAGTCCTTGCCACAACCCAGCTTCCCAATCACGGAGAGCTCAATTTCAGATTTCTCTGCTTCTACCCTACAGCCTCATTTTTTAAGGTCAGACTTTGAGATCTGCAGTGTGTAACTCCTCTAACCCTTCCCAGCCTCTAGCCTGTCACCTAACCCCTCCCCAGAAACAGCACAGACATGGATAATGTGTATGGGTCGGGAGGGTAGGGGGAGAGATTTTTCCAGACAAAGTAAAAGATACAGAGGTCGGGTTTAAGTTAAAGGAACACAGTCATGACTCTTTCATCCTCGCGCCATAGAGTGTCTGTGTGGGGTGGGGGCAAGTTTTTAAAACTTAAAGCTAAAGTCTACCTACCATTTCACCTTCCTGGAATACTTACTCCTCGTCAGTCCCCTTCTTTTATATTACAGAAACTCATCCCTTAATAATGGCTCATTTCTCAAAGAATCCAAACTTGCTGAGTGTTTACCTGTGTGGAAACCACTATGGTGAGCAACCTACACCAATTCTTTTGTTTAACCCTCATAATAAACACATTTTTATTACTTGCATTTTACAGTTTAGAATATTGAACCCTGACAAAATATACACACCTTGAAAAGAGGAATAGTGCTTTATGTACCTTGCTTACTGAGCAAGTACATTTGCCTCTTTTAGGCAATGAGATAAATAAAAAATAAAATAAAATTTGACATCCGCCCTCAAATGCAGAAACAAATGTCAAGCATATAAAAAATGCCACCATGTATGGCTGGATTTCAATTGCCTGAATGAATTGCTCTTTCCCCTTTGCTTTCACCTTGGCTAACCGCATACGCTAATATTCTTTTTGAGAGTTCGTTGCTAGCCAGTGAGATGGTTCACTGGCTAAAAAGCAGATGCTTCAAGTCTGATGCTCCAAGTTCCCCCTGAGGCTCCCACATGGTGGAAGAAGAAAATCAACACCCAGAAGTTTTCTTGTGCTTCTATACACGTGCCATAGTATGTACAAGTGTGTGCCCACACACATGCACACACAAAATGAATGTATAAAGGTCGTCTATTAGCTATCAGTTATTATTTTTGTCAGTGTCTCTACTCAAACACAGCAAGGAACACACATTATAAAGAAACATTTTCAGTGTGTTACTAGTTACAGTGAAGGAGAACATACATCATAAGTTTACTTATGACTGAACTGTGTCCCACCCCAGTACTGTGCTGAAGTTGTAACCCTCAGTATCTAAGGCTGTGACTACTTTTGAAATAGAGTAGTTAAAGAAGTGATTAAGTTAAAATATGACCAAAGTGTGGGCTGCAATCCAGTCTTCTTAGTGTACTTAAGAAGAGGACATTTAAGCCGGGCGTAGTGGCGCGCCTTTAATCCCAGCACTCGTGAGGCAGAGGCAGGTGGATTTCTGATTTTGAGGCCAGCCTGGTCTACAAAGTGAGTTCCAGGACAGCCAGAGCTATACCTCTGTTTCGAAAAAAAAAAAAAAAAGAGGAGGAGGACATTTAGGCACACACAGAGACATCAGGAGCTCACACACTGGGGAAAAGAACATGTGGGACACCATTAGAAGGCAGTCATCTGCTAGCCAAAGAGGCCTTAGGAGAAAACAAACCTGCCAACAGCTTGCTCTCAGATTTTATTTATTGGATATGTTATTTATTTACATTTCAAATGTTATCCTCTTTCCCAATTCCCCTCCCAGAAACCCCCTATCCCATCCCCCTCCCCCTGCTTCTAAGAGGGTGCTCCCCCACCCACCCACCCACTCACACCTCCTCACCCTGGCATTCCCCTACACCGGAGCATCAAGCTTTCACAGGACCAAGGGCCTCCCCTCACATTGATGCCCAACAAGGCTCTTCTCTGCTACTTATGCAGCTGGAGCCATGGGTCCCTCCATGTGTACTCTTTGGTTGGTGGCTTAGTTCCTGAGAGCTTTGCGGGGGGGGGGGGGGGTCTGGTTGGTTGATATTGTTGTTCCTCCTATTGGGCTGCAAACCCCTTCAGCTCCTTCAGTCCTTTCTCTAACTCCTCCATTGGGGACCCTGTGATCAGTTCAAGGGTTGGCTGTGAGCCTCCACCTCTATATATTTCAGGCTCTGGCAGATCCTCTCAGGAGAGAGCCACATCAGGCTCCTGTCAATACAATATTCAGAAATGTGAGAAAACAAAATTTTTTTGTTTAAGCCACTCTTATTTTGTTATGTCACCCCAAGCAAGCTAATGTAATAAGTAACCATGCATTATCAGTAAAGAGATGGAATAAAGAGTCTATTATACAATTTGAGATTTGGTCAAGTAGGACAATTTAAGACAGAGGTCTAAGGAAAGTGGAGTTCTGCTCCATGTTAAACACAGTCATAAAGAAAGGGATATGTATGAAATGCCATTTTAATAAGTCTTATCTATACAGAGGTCAAACTAAAGTGGAAACAAAGTTTCTATGAGTGGCACGATGACCTTTTGTCTATGGTTAGACAACACTATGAAGCAGTCTTGTTTTGTCTGTCTTTATCATGTTCACAGAGGAACTTCATCTGATGTTGGTATTTTTAAAGGTTGTTTTGTCCAACAGAAAATCTTGGTTTGCCTATGAGTGCCAGAGGCAAGCTGGATCTCGTGGCACAGGCTTATAATCTCAGATACTTGGAAGGCTATGGTGGGAAGATCAAAAGTTGAAGACCTGCTTCAGCCACAGTATGGGAAAAGTATTGAGACCCTGTCTCAAAATTTAAAACAAAGAACCTAAAAAAGAAGGTTTGGGATCTAGATCAGAAGTTGTATGTGCCCCACATACACGGAGCCCTGGGCTCAATCAATCCCTGGTACCAAAGTAAATAAATAAAAAGATGTTAGAAGCCTTTGCTTCTTTCTCACTTGTGACATCTTAACGCCATCCATTAGCTTTGTGGTTTTAAGCGAGTTTTTTTCACCTCTCTGTACCTCAATTCTTCATCTGTGATTGAGGAAAATGAGAGTAAATATAGATTGTTATGGGAGCTGAATGTAAATATATAATCATATGATATAATTTGTTATATATCATCTACTGTACATTTGTGTTATAAAATTATATAGAAATATATATTCTAAGGACTACATAGTCTTTGGAAAAATGCTTGGCACATAGACAGCCTCCTGTGAACTCCTTTCTGTCTATTTTCTCCAACAGTCAATCATAGCATGAATTATATGATTATGCATCTGTGTTGATACTTTCTCCTGTGATAGACTGTGAGCTCTTTGAGAGCAACGGAAGTATATATTTTTATATTAATAATAGCTAATGATGATGGCTAATTTTGATTGTCAACTTGACTGGATTTACAGTCACCTGGGACATACATGTGTGCATATGTATATAAGTGTAATCCAAACAAGTTTCACTGAGAAAAACGCCCACTCTGAATGTGGACATCACCACACCATGGCCTGGAGTCTCAGGATGAGTAAAAAGAGAAAAAAAGAGAAAGGGAGCAGGCTACCTGCATTCATCACTCTCTGCTTCCTAACTTTAGACACAATGTGACCAAAAACTTTATAATCGTTTTCTTATGCATTCCCCACTGTGATGGAGAGTGTGCCCTTAAATGTGAACCAATCTTTTTTCCCTAAGTTGTTTTATATATATATATATATATATATATATATATATATATATATATATATATATATATATATATATGGTCACAGTGGTGAGAACAGTAACTAATATGCTAATTTTGGCTCAGTAGTTTCAGTGATCTTGGCATTGATTTAAATGTTGTTACTCCAAGCAAACTTCTGAGACCCCATCCCTATCTATAGACTAGCCTGGGTATCCTCCTGTGGGCTTATATAACATCTGTGTTTACCTTAATCTGCACAATTACATGGGATATTAGCATTGCTTATGTTCCTTCTTTCCTTTCTAAACTATTCCTTTTGGAAGAGGAGAGCAAGCACTTCATTTTCAATGCTCATGTCAAAGCACAGTGCCTAACACAACAGAAATAATCTAAAGATACTGGCTGGGTTTTCACTATGTTCTTTGCTTTGTCTAGGGTGGATCTCATATCAGGCCAGTCTTTGCACTATTCATAACTCTCCATGTTTTTTAAGACTAAAGAGGTGGCAGAGAATCTCTTATAGAGTGATCTTTCTTATAAAGCACATCCAAATGACAAAATCACTGTGAGACTACAAAGAAAGATATTTTCATTTGTGAGTCAATGGGCCCTGTTATTTAAGAGCCATTGGTAGCGAATCTATTAGGGTTGGGTAGGATAAAAAGAATCTGAGAGTAGGCCATAAGACCTTGTATTTTGACCTTAATTCTGTCAAAACCAAGCTGTGTCATATTCAATTAGCCAGACCTCTTTGAGTGTGTATTTTTCTATGAGACATGTAGAGAGCACAACCTATGTATTCACTAAAAATTAGAGCTTGGTAACAAAAAGTAGAGTTTACTGTAATTTCTTTTTAGAGGAAATATTTAACTCCTTTATAATTTTCATATTTCATATCTAGGTGATTTTAAGTCTGTGGACTCTGGAATTAGTATTACAAAGTAACCAAAGCTTTTCACAATGCTAACCAAAAGCCAGCAATACAATGTTTTCCTGCTGGCTTTATCACCTCCCCAACAGTCCCTCAATACCACCTGCTCTTAGTAAAAGGAAGTACAGTGTCTGGAAATGTTTGAGGGCTCAAGAGATGCTGCCATCCTGGAGTTAAGTCCAGAAGCATCTTTCTGTCATGCTGAGGATAGAAGCAGGGTGTTATTCAGACCAATTTAATGTAGTGCCAGAAGGGTAGAAGTTGAATGACATAAATAACATTATTTTGCTATCATATACATCTACAATAAAGGGAACCATCGTATTATTTTTTTCATATAATATACTGCCATGGTACTCAGAGACTATATATAAGACATAGTAATGGCCTCTGGCTAAGGGTTTATTGGACCTTTCCCTGATTACTTTCAAAAAATGAGACAAAGTAACTCAAAGGTATTCAGATTCAGAAGGTCAACAAATTGAAACCAATATTAGCTATTCCAGTTGCTAGAACTGAAACAGCTGACATGTTGAGAAAGTCATTTAAATGCAGTGAAACCAACAAGCTGCCCTCCATAACCCCTCCTTTGTCTTAAACTGCACTGGAAATGTATAGACCTTGTCCTCCTCACAATGAACAAGTTTCCATTTTTCCCTTTCAGCAGACCTTGGAGGGGCCAAGGTATTTCTACCCTATGGGTTATTCAGCTACTACTGTTTGAGGCCTGTATTAGATCTCCAAAGCTGAAAGAAATAACTAAAAGTACCCCCCCTTTTTTTGCTTCAAAGAGGCCTACTGTCTAGTGGATGGAATGTAAACACTGGAAAGCTAAACTCTTGGGCTGTACAGATTGAGGGCTAAGTGAGAAGTAAGAGTTTCTCAGAACTTCATGGGAACAAAGAGGTTTCAAGATCCTTGAGCATTCAGCAAGTATGATAGCCCCAGGGAAGTAGAAGCATGCTACATAGTGAGAAGAGCAGATGGAGCATGTGAAAAAGCATGGGCTTAGGAAATGCTGAGGCAGGATGGCAAGCAATGTGTTTGGGAATTAGTGACATTTCCAGCATGACTGAAACCAAGAACTTGCTCCAGGGAATAAGCAAATCTTGGAGGGGATAAGACAGACCCACTTGGTAGGTTTAGAACCCTAGAATACTTTACCCTCAAATTCTCATTCTCTGCTTTATAAATGTGTAAAAGAAAGATCATGGATACATACTAGATTAGTGGTCAAATCAGTGAAGGACCTTTAGGGTTCAGATAATAGCAATGATGAACTTTGTTATTTGTGATGTGTTTTTACAAACATCATGTTATCTATTCATGACCATCTTTTCAACGGCCCTGCTGGAGAGAATCTACTTTCTACGCTCCTACTTCCTTGAAATGAACATCTATAATTATCAAGTTGAGCTCACTATCCCAAGCTGCTAAGTCAGCTAAGTCTTAGTTGCTGAAGGAGGAGACAATGGTGGGGCCCACAAATCAAGCCACATAAGGAAAGCAATGGTACTTATCAAGTATCTGGAATTTCCCATCCCCTTATCCCCATTTCCTTAGATGATTTGAATATTGTGTTTGAAATCAGTCTGAGAAAGGACAGCTCCTGCTACTTGAAACCTTTCCTTTACAGCAGTAGTTTTCAACCTTCCTAATTCTGCATCCCTTTAATACAGTTTCTCATGTTATGGTGACCCCCCAACCATTAAAGTATTTTTGTTGCTTCTTCATAACTGTCATTTTGCTACTGTTATGAATCATAATGTAAATATCTGTGTTTTCTGATGGTCTTGGGAAACACTTGTAAAAGTGTGGCTCAACCCTCAAAGGGGTGTTGACTCACAGGTTGAGAACTCCCTTACAGGATGAGACCTTGAAACATACTGGAACAAGCTGGGTGCCTTAAAGTTAGAAAACTAAGATCTGGGGAAAACTATTTCCATCTTCTGTAGCAAATGGGCACTGGAAGAATCTCCAGGTGAAGCTAGTACAGGCAGTTCAGTATGCCCTGTTTCACAGTTCCAGTCACTGTCCAAAGATGTTAGTGGACTGGCAACACTGTAAAATTTAGGACTAGGGGTGGGGTGAGGGACTATTAAGACCCAGAGCAGAACTATGGACAGAGATCAGCAGGCCTCATTTGCAAGATCTCATGATGAAGTGCATCGATCCATCTTGAAGCTTTGTGCCTCAGTGGCACTGCAGTTCTGAGGATGATGTGTTGAATGTGTAGTGTCAGTTTGGGGCTACCCTGGGTTCTGCACCTCCATAACATCTTGCACAATGTGAGCTGTTTATTCCTCTCTTAGGCATGATATGGACTTTATTTGGTATAGGAGATATTCATTCATAGTGTTGGATGTACACTCATGGGAATTACAATGTTGTATCATGGTTGAAGAATAGTTCTAAAGTGCAGAAACAAATAGACTAAGCTCAGCTCTATTTCTAGACTAGGGCTTCTATACCATTAACGAAAGTACTTCCAAATACTTTTATTCATGTAAAAACCAGCACCTCAAAATACTCCACCCTTCTTTACAATAAGAACCCACATGAAGGAAAGGAGAATGAGCTGTGTTTCCATGGTTTGGAATCAAATAATCTGGTGTTCTGCCCCTATTAGTATAATCTTGGGCATTTACTGAGTTTTCTCAAAGCCATGTAATCCTCCCATTAATAAAAAAAAAACAAACAAAACCCCAAAAAACGACTGATAGAAATAATCTCTATGTAACAAAGAACTTGTAAAAGAAGCTCATGAGTTAAGGTATATAAAACATCTCACAAGGAGCTGGGATGATGCTCAGTCAGTAAAGAGCTTAGCACATGAGGATGGAGACCTAAATTTGGATTCTAAACACCCACACAAAAATCAGGGTACGAGAGTACACACCTGTAAGCCCACTGTTAGGAAGACAGAAATAGGATTCCTGGTACTTTCTGGCAAGCCATTTTAGAAAAATTGAATTGATGGTTTAGTGAGATGCCCTGTCTCAAAAACCAAAGTGGTAATGGGGCTGAAGAGATGACTCAGTGATTGAGAGTTCATACTTCTCTAGCAGAAGGCCCAAGTTTGGTTCCCAGCACATGTCAGATGGCGCACAACTACCTGTGACTCTAGCTCCAGGAGTCACCCCCTCTTCTGGATATTCTGTGTGCACCCCCCCCCACAACTAAGTACACATAACTAAAACGAAAAATAAATCTTAAAAAAAATGGAGAGTGATTGAAGAAGATACCTAATGCTGACTTCTGAACTCTACATGTGCACACACACACACACACACACACACACACACACACACACACGTACTCCTATAGACCTATGTGTAAACACACATGGTGAAAGACCTGCATAGAATAAATGTCTATTTATAGAAAAATTCCAGAAGCTCTTGAAATCTCCCTTCCTGCAAGGGGGCCTCCCCAATATATATATTTTTTGTGTGTGTGCAGAAGATGTGAATTTGTTTCTGTCTGTACTTGAAATTCTTAATCTGTTTTCTTTTTACTCTGTTAGTAGCTGTTGATGTTGATAATAGGGATAATAATGATGGTACACTCTGGAGAATAATGACTGTCTGATACCATGGACTAAATGACACCAAATAAAAGACAGCAAAAGATTAATTTAGAAAGGAAACAGAATCTCTGTCCAGTTTTAAGATATGACTTTTCCTAAGCTAGCCTCCTAGATTCATTCACATAATCGCTCAAGCCAAAGTCCCAAAAATACTGCACTAGGGATCGCAAAGCAAAATGTGTCTTAAGAAACCCCTACCAGGAACGAAGGGTGTGATTCAATGGAATAAGTGCAGGACAAGATAAGGAAAAGGATGTTTTTATTCATCTCTAAAAAAAAATGCAATGTTTTTGGCCTACTGGCACCTATGACATGTGGAATCAACACATACCCTATGTGACTATCTGCTCAGAAAAGACAATATTTGTCTATAACTTGGTTAAGTTACAGGAAATTCTCTTTTCTTATTTCATGCCTCCCAAATTTTCAGTGGCTCTAAAAGACTCAAAAACAAATGTCAAAATCCCTAAGCTAATAACCATGAAACAGCCCCAACCTGTTTTTCCAGCTCCAAACAGCTGGTGTTCCAAATACAGGGACATTCTCCATTTTCTATCTCCATGTCTTTGTTCTGGTTATTTCCTCAGTCTAAAATGCCCTTTCTGTCCCTTCCCACATCAAAATGCTTTCCTTCCTTTAAGATTTAGCTGAAATATCATATCCTTTCTATAGCCTTTCCTTGTTTTTTTTCCCAGGGATGTTACTACCAATTAATGCCTTTGGTGACTTTAAACAACAAAAATTTGTTATTTCATAGTGCTAAAGGTCAGAAGTTTCCAGAAGAGGCACAGTTCCTTCCCTGTGTCAAGGGAAGAATCTTTACACACACAATCCAGATTCTGGTAGTTCCTGCTATTCTGTGACTTAAGGCAACATAACTATAATCTCACCCTCCATCTTTCTGACCTTCTTCCTTGTGTTTTGTATTTCTTATCTTATGTTGGCATTTTTATTGGGTTTAGGAATCACTGTGTTAAGCTAGGATGCTCTTATCTCAAAAGATGCCACTTAATTATATCTATAGAATCTCTTTTTCCTAAAAAAGTTTATACTCAAAGTGCCAGGGACTAGAACTTGAACACACTTAGATAGCCACATTCAACTTACTACCCTTTCTAGAACAAATTCATATTCTTATCTTTTGGCCTAATGCAGCACACCTTTTTGCTCATAAGATTTTGACGTGTCTATACTTACTTTATAACAAGTATGTGAATACAACCCCATCATCTCTCTCATACATACAAGGTCCTTCGGGCAGAAACTATCTTATTCATCTCCATGAAACACATTGCTAATCCCAATATTTGACACACATGGGTATTAATTATTGCTTAAATTTTAAGTGGCTGGCTTTTCTTCTAATTTCAGGAAAGAGGGAAATGGCTATAAAAGGCAGGCAGGAAATAACAATAATGGGCCAGGTTATCTTACAGAGTAAGTGCCTGTCTGTAGAGAATGAGCAGATTTTCTATAGAAGGCAGCTCTTACTTGCTATGATGTTATAACTCAAATAGGAAGGGTTTCTAGAGAATCCCCAACTCAAACTATTCTGTCTCTGAATGTTAATATATCTTTCAATGACGATTTCCAGGTATAGCTATGAAAAGGATATATATATATATATATATATATATATATATATATATATATATATATATATATACATATGGAAGTGATCATTCAAGAAAGGATAAATGCATGCAATTTTATTGAGATAAACAGCATCTATCAAGAAGTACAACTAATGAAATACTGTCAATGACAAATGGGAAAATCCATTGCTCCAATAGCACTTAGAACCATAGACTTGGTCAGGAATACCTACCATTTTATTTCTCAACACAATATCCATATTTGGGGAGAGGGCTCACCATGAAACAATACTAATTACTTATGGTATATATTTTACACCCATTGGTTGGATCAGAAAACATATTTGATTACAAGAATCTATCTAATCACCAACCCTTTAAATACCAGAATAATGCAGTCATTCATTTTATACTGAAAGCATGTGAGCTTACAGAAGGCTACAAGAAGGTATATTTGTTATGTCTGCAAGGCCCATAAAACTCTGGGGGAACACTGGGACTAAATCATTGGAATTGACCATAGGGATTTCAGATGCTGGAATTAAGAATACAAGTGATGGGCTAGAGGCTTCCTAGAATTCCCAGAGTGGAAGTTGGTAGAATGAAGAGAATTTAAAAGTATTTATTCAAAAACATAAGAAAGAAATAAGAACAGAATATTTGGACATGAGAAGGGAAATGTTCTTGTCACACATTCTCCAAGATATACTGAAAAAAAGTACCCATGAGGGTGAGAGATGGAGTGATGAACCCCAACACTAGGCTAGGCAAGAAGGAATTTGGAGCCAAAAAGCTGAAAACAGTACTCATACACTTTCCTTTGGGGCTTTGGTTGTGGCCCAGAAGATCTGTAGGATTACCAATGCACATGCATACAGTGCTTTCCAATTATAGTTATTTCACAACTACTTTCATGTAGTGCTTAAAAGATGGAAAGAATAGAGAAATCCACACCCTCACACAGTACTAAAATTCCATGTTAACTATTGCACTTGTTACTCATATAATCTTTATGAGATATATAATGTAGACAAAATTATTATTATTATCAGCATTATTAGACTTACCAGTTAACAGAAAGGGAAGCAAGAGGGGCAAGTGATTTGTTCCCAGTCACACAGTTGATAAGTGACAGAAGAATGTAACCACTGCCGCTAGAAGCTGTGTGCTTTTTTCATACCATTGCACGTTTGTACAAGCACTTTGCTCTGCCTGTAATGTCTTTCTCTCCTTCTCTGGTGATCTGCTGCTCACTGTCCAGGCTTAATTTGAATGCCACAGCCTCAGTGATGCTTTCTTTGGCCTCTTACACCATCAAGAAGAATAAATGGAAAAAATTAATATGTTCAGTTTTTAAAAATAGGACAATGAATGGCTATTTCCTCAGGGCTCTTATACCATCTTGTATAGTATAAATATTTATTAGAATATTTACCATATGCATTTGATCATATTTTCTAGACTAAGAATTCCTAGTTCCCTGAGGGTAGGGACCATGCTTTCTACTTATTACTTCTCCATTATTTAGATGTTCCCAGAAACATTTCAAGAATTAGGTGTCTAAGTAAGTGAATGAAGTGAAGATTTCCTGCACAGTCTACTCTAGCAATAGCCCCACAGATGACTGCTTTTAAGAAATGTCACTAAAGAACACCGAGTTCTTTCTTGTACATGACTCAGTCAACAAATTAATAAAAAGAATTGACGAATCCAGGCCAATTGCCAGGTTCCTCATTCAATATGAGGTCACTTTGACCAGGACCACTATCTCTGTAAAAGGTTCATTAAGTTTCAGGGTTGATATGACCCTGAAGGCAACTCGTCCCACAGAAGATGTCCTCATGTCTCTCTGCCTGAATTCAGATGGTCCTAGAAATGGAAAGAGTTTAGGGGTGGAACCAAGAAGGGGAGATAGGAGAGTAGGAAAGGAAAGAGAAAGGAGACAACAATGGATATAAGGGAGAGAAACAAGCACTGGAAGGATACCAGAAAGTGGCAGATGTGCCTCTTTAATTCATAAAGTGGACATCATGGGAGTTTGAAGGTGTCAGCTAATTGACACCACCTTCATGGAAAATAGCATTAACTGAACTTCGCAAAGCATACAATTGATGCATTTAGTCACACACTCCCACCCACACACTGCTGCTGATGACCTCCTGTGCTCCTTACACTGCATATGATTGGTAGCAAGGTGCAGTAAACACAGGCTATGGTGTGAAGCAGATGTGAATTTACATCCTGAGCTGGGTGATGTTGACAAGTCACTGCCTGAGGCATATTTGCCTCATCTATCACATGAGGGTAATAATATTTACCATGTAAGGTTATCTAGATTATGAAGATTAGTGGTGCTGTACACGAAGTACTTAGTAAGTATCCAGTCAACTGACACTAGCTACTATTATGATGCAGTCAGAAGGCTGCACAAGAGAAAAAAAAACAGTCTTTGGAATCAAATTTTATTTGAACTCTGTTTTGGCTATTTATTAACTGGATTTAATATCCTCTTAGAGAAATTAACTCCTTCCTCTATTTCAGTTGCTACCTGTGCAGTTGTATGAAAGTTAGGAGTACAACTTCAGGAGGTTTTTTTTTTTCCCAATTTTTATTAGATATTTTCTTCATTTACATTTCAAATGTTATCCCGAAAGTCCCCTAAACCCTCCCCCATCCCCCGCCCTGCTCCCCTACCCACCCACTCCCACATCTTGGCCCTGGCGTTCCCCTGTACTGGGGCATATAAAGTTCAACTTCAGGAGTTTTAATCTTATCTCTGCCAGTTACTGTGGACCACTAAGTAAATGAGCTAATCAGCTCTTCTCTTCTTCTTTCTGTCTTGGTGCTAGGATTTAAACCTGGAACTGTATGATATTGTCAAGTAACACTCTCTAGTGTTCATTTTCTTCATCTGTCGCATGAGGATAATAATATTTACTGTACATTATGAAGATTAGTGGTGCTGTACATGAAGTACTTAGTAAATATTCAGTCAATTGATGATAGCTACTATTATGATGCTGTCAGAGGCTGCATATCCTGAGTGCTAGGATTACAGGCAAACATCACCACATCTGGTGCCCTGTCCTCCACTCTAAGCCCTATTGCCTACTCTATTTCGCAGTGCTTTTCTTGAAATACCATATAACGTTTCAGGAACTCATTCTGGATATGCAGTATAGGTTCATTCTCAATAAACATGCTAATGGCATCTGACTTGTCTGCTTGTTAAAAGGGATGTGGCTTCTAAACTCTGAGCTGCATACCACTTCCTATAAAAGGTATACTGTTCCTTGTCTAGCAGAAGTCTTAGAATAGTGCCTATCCGCAGATATGAAAATTCTCTTCTTCTGCACATTTGGTCATTACATCAACATGCTTGAAACTTTGTCTGACCTAATAAACTAGAATTTAAAGTTTTAAAATATTAATGTCCACAAACACATTTGCAACACAGCAAAGTTTGCTCAAAGCACATTTCTGTACAGAGAATCCTAATTTTCTGATTCTCTATTGACTCCTGCTATAAAGTTGAAGGCGTGTTCCCATGGAAACTGTCCCCAAAATGCACTGAATCAAAAGCTTTTGGTGAAGGAGGGTCAACTCTGCTGTGCTGGCAAGGGCTGGGCAGGATTGGGCAGTGTGAGAAAATGATGTACATAAAAACAAAGTGATACATAAATAGAAAACAGTCTGAGGAGTTAGCAACAAGGCAAGGATCCACTCTTGGTTGCGTAGCTGTGCTCGTCTACTCCCAGCCCATAGGAAGGATTAAGAACTTCTACTTTAGGTTTTCATTAGACTGCATTCTAACCCCCTTTTCTAATAGTGCCCTCTCCCCTATTCCTTTTATTAAAACTCCACAGCACTTACTATTTAACATACCAGTTATTTTACATATTTATTTATTTTCTCTTCCTCTTCCATAAAAATGTAAGCAATGTGAGAACATGATTTAGTGTCGTTTCTTTCCCACTGCCGCATCCTTATTATTTGGAACAATACATAGTGATACTCAATGAACAATCGCTGAAGGAATGAACAAATCAAAGAATATTGTTCACTCTGCTCAAGAAGCACCTTTCTTTCTTTCAGCCTCCTTTACCTGGCTAACTTCTTCATAGCTGACTCATTACATCTTCAGGGATTTTCCTGAATCTTACACCTTACCCTGGAATGATTCTCTGCCACAGAAGTTTATACCTTCCTATGAAACACAACTGAAGAATAAATATGTGTTCTTGTTTGTCTTCTATGCCATTCAAGATGGAAGTTCCACAAAGGCAGGAATTGCATTCATTTGCTAATGCCTACGACAGAGCCCGCCTTGTGTAATTTAGTCAGTTACTCACTGGAATAGGACATTTAAGCTCAAACACTTATGGTTCATTATTGAATTTGGACATTAAATGTAGGACTGAGTGCTCTTTTAACGGATGCTTTTAGGAGAGAAGCCTTCTGACGAAGAATGCCATAAACCAGAAATGGGAAAACCAGGGAAACAGTGAGGGTAACTAGAGCTCTAGTTGTAGGATCTTACCATTCTGCTTGTTCTTTGATACAGATCTTGGGACACTTAAGCCTGAATCAGAAAGAAAATGTGACATGAAGAATAACAATGAAAACAAGCCAAATACTAAAACACCAGGTAGCTTTGTTTGGAGATCTTTCTTTTTAAAAAAAAATTATTTATTATTATTATACATAAGTACACTGTAGCTAACTTCAGACACACCAGAAGAGGGCGTCAGATCTCATTACAGATGGTTGTGAGCCACCATGTGGTTGCTAGGATTTGAACTCAGTACCTTTGGAAGAGCAATCAGTGCTCTTACCCACTGAGCCATCTCGCCAGCCCAAGATCTTTCTTTTTAAATGCAGCATGAAAATGGAGACATGGCCTGGCTAGAAAGACAAACCATTGCACAGACAACATGGCCACCTACATCCCTTCTTTGTGGCAGTGCCATCTTTTATATATATTGACAGTGGTGGTTGTAATGACAGCTGTGCTGGAATACTAGAGACCTGCAGATAAGTTCTATAGGAAAGGAGACTATGGTAGACAACAAGCTGTGCTTAAGATTTTGGTTCCTAACAGTGCTATGAAAGAATTCAGAAAAGTAAGATGACTCAGAGGGTAAGATCATTTGGCACATAAGCCTAACAACCTGTATTCAAAACTCTGGATTGACAGTGAAAAGAGAGAACCAACTTCCAAAAATAGTCCTCTGGCCACACATAATCTAGGCAACCATGAATCTGTAGTCTAAATCTGCAGATTTGCCTATTCTGGAAATTTTTTTATATGATACATGATACTATATTTTGACCTCCATCTTCCATTTAACATGCATTCCATATTCCTGCATGTTATGCCATGTATCCCAAAACAGAGCAAAATGAAACATAAAGTCTACAAACATTTTGTGTTGGCCAGATAGTCCTAGGCATAACGCCTACCCTGGAGTATGGTTGATATATATCCAGTGACATTTCATTTTCATTGGAGAAAACTGATTTTCCCTTTCCCAACAGATATCAAATACAGATTGTTTCTTTGTTAGGGGTGGGGTTTTTGTCCACTTCCTCTTCTCAGAGCAGGGTTTGATTGGGTTTGAACCTGTGTAGATTTTAGTTCATGCCTTCACTGTCTCTGTGAGTCCACATATGTGTCATCCCTGTTGTGTATGAAAGACATTTTTCTTGGAGTCACCCCTGACTCTTAGAATCTTTCCACCTTCTTTTCTGCATAGATCCCAGAGCATTGGTAAGAAGTGGTTGGATAAATACCACTTTAATTTATGGCTGAGTGATCCAAAGTCTGTCACTCTCTGCACATTGTCCAGATGTGAATCAGTTTCTTAATTCCAATCTGCTGCAAGAAGCTTCTCTGATCGAGACTGATTGATGCTTTGCTCTATGGGTATACCTCTATGTCACCAGAGTCATTTTATTGCTATGTTCCTTTGGCAGAACAATAGTAGTAAGTTTTCTCCTGAGCACATGAATTATATAGTCTCAGGTTCTTGATCAGTTCAGCAGTGTAATGTGGGTTACATGTAATCTGGGTTCTGGTGTGTGGCTTAAATCCAATATAAGGTGATTGGTTACCCCCATATAATTTGTGCCACTATAGCACCAGTGTATACTGGAGTCATGTCTCAGTGTAGGTCACAGGGTTTGTATGTAACTCAATAAAGTTAATGATTACTTTTCTCCTCCAGTAGAGTTCTAAGTACCTATAGCACTATGAATGTTAATCTGTATGAGTGAAGCTTCCAGATGGACAACAGCTAGATGGACAACAGTGTTTGATTACATTAGTAAGTTTAGTTGTCAGTGATATGACCTTGTCGTTAGGTTAAGAAGAGTAACCAATAGCCCTGGCAGTATCCTGTGGTATTTGAAGGGGCATCTATGAAAGCCCTTTGGCCAACAACTTGAGATTCCTAGCCATGGAGATTTTACTTTGTGGTGTAAGATGTCCAATTTTAGACACTACCTTCTTCGTTATATGGTTGCTTCATTTAAATTCCTTTCATAAATGTGCATACTTTAGGAAGCTTCGATGTTAGGTTTCTACATGGCCTTTCAAAGGGCTGTTAGTGTTTAATTATCCCTCCATTATTCCTTTCATTACCCTAGAATCCCATCTCCTTCCCCATTTAATACCTCTATTTTAGTTTCTCCTTTATCTTTTTATAAAACTACACTATATTTCTCCCTCCTTTGGAAGATCCCCATCCTCCCCTCCCCATTCCTTGCTAGCTACCTAACTTCAGTGGTTATTTAAATCAAAACACACATATATAAAGCTTAAAGGTGAATATTCACATATAAGGGGAAACATGCAATATTTATACTAGAGGAGGGGAGTTTGAATTACCTCGCTCAGGATGATTTTTTTTTCCCCCAGCAGCATCCATTTACTTGAAAATTTCAGAGTTTCATTTTTCTTAGCAGCTGGATGGTATTCCACTGTGTAAATATACTACTACATCTTCATTATCCATTCATCAGGTGATAGACATCAAATCTATTTCCATTTCTTGCTATTATGAATACAGTAGCAACAAACACTCTGCAAAAACATATAGACAGAGCAACTGTCTCTGTAGAGGTGTAGAGTCCTTTGGATATATGCTCAAAAGTGGTATAGCTGTATTTTGGGGTAGACATTCCCAGATTTCTGAAAAATGGCCACATTGATTTCCATAGTGGCTGTGCCAGTTGCTACTCTCTTCTCTTTCCTGCATCCTCGCCAGCCTGTGCTGTCATTTGTTCTTATTAATCTTGGCCATTCTGACTGGGATAAGATGAAATGTCAAAGTAGTTTTATTCTGTGTATCCCTGATGACTAAAGACGTTGAACATTTTTAAGGGTTTCTTGACCATTTGCATTTCACCTTTTGATAACTCTGTTTAGTGCTATGCTCCATTTTTTTTTTGTTTGTTTTTGTTTTTGTTTTTTCGAGACAGGGTTTCTCTGTATAGCCCTGGCTGTCCTGGAACTCACTTTGTAGACCAGGCTGGCCTTGAACTCAGAAATCCGCCTGCCTCTGCCTCCTGAGTGCTGGGATTAAAGGCGTGCGCCACCACCGCCTGGCTGCTATGCTCCATTTTTAAATTTTTTTTTTCTTAAAGTTCAGGAGGGATGCTAATTTTTATAAATTCAAGTATAGACCTGAACTTCTCAGCTCTATACTTGGAAAAGATTTTTTTCTCATTCTGTAGGCTGCCACTTTGGTTGAAATATAGTGTCCTTTGTTATATAGAAAATTTTTAGTTTCATGGGGTCTCATTTGTTAATTGTTTGTCTTAAAGACTGTGCTATCAGTGTTCTGTTCAGAAAGTCATTTCCTTCACCAATGAATTCTAGTCTATTTCCTACTTTTTCTTCTCTTGGGTTCAGGGTATCTAGTACTACATTGGGGTCTTTGATGCATTTGGAGTTGAGTTTATACAGTGTGGTAGATATGGATCTATATTTATTCTACTACTTGTAGCTATGAAAATAGCACCATTTGTTGAAGATAATGTCTTTTCTGCAGCGTGTATTTTTGGCTTCTTTATAAAAAAAATCAGGTGTCCATAGGTGTGTGGAATCATGTATATATCTTAATTTCTATCCCATTGATCAACAGAACTGGTTTTGATGCCCATATCATGTTGTTTTATTGTTGTAGCTCTGTGGTACAATGTGAAATCTGGGATGGTGATACCTCCAGATATTCTCTTATTATTCAGAATTGTCTTTGCACTCCCCCCCCTCTCTCTCTTTCTCTCTCTCTCTCTCACTCTGTGTGTGTGTCTGTCTCTGTCTTTCTCTGTGTGTGTGTGTGTGTGTGTGTGTGTGTTTCCATATGGAGGTTTGTTTGTTTGTTTGTTTTTTCACATTCTGTGAACCATGTTGGAATTTTCATGAAGATTGTATTAAATTTGTAGACTTCTTTTGGTAGGGTGGTCATTTTTCATATTATTCCTATATACCCATGAGTATAGGATATCATTCCATCTTCTTTGTCTTCTTCGATTTTTTTTCTTTGATATCTTACAAGTGTTTTACTATACAAGTTTTTCACTTGATTGGTTACTGCCATTCCAAGATATTTTTGAGGCAATTGTAAAAGGTATATTTCCCCTAATTTCCTTCTTGGTTCACTTGTCATTGTATGTAGGAAGGCTTTAGATTTTTGTGTATTAATTTTCTATCCTACTACTTTGCTGAGAGAGATTATTTATCTAGTGAAGTGTTTAGGGTCACTTATGTATCCTATCATTTGTCAAAAGAAAGGTATGTTAATTTCATCCTTTTCTATTTGTATCCCCTTGATCTCCTTCAGTTGTCTTATTTCTCTAGCTAAGCCTGAAAGAACTACAGTAAATAGGTTTGAGATGGTGTCCTTTACTATTTAGTTTCATGTGGTCCCATTTACTGTTAGTCTTAGTGCCTGTGCTATCAGTATCCAGTTCAGAAATTCCTTTTTCGCCAATGAGCTCAAGCCTATTCCTCACTTTTTCTTCAATGGACTTGTTCTCAATCTTCCTAATGCTGTGACCCTTTAATACAGTTTCTAATGTTGTGGTGACCCCCAACCATAACATTATTTTCATTCTGACTTCATAACTGTAATTTTGCTACTGTTATGAATCATAGTGTAAATATCTGATATGCAGAATATCTGTTATGTGATCACTGTAAAAGAATCATTTGAGCTGGGCAGTGGTGGCAATATTTATTCCTTGTATCCTCTTGGATGCAGTTTGCCCTCTCTTCAGACTGAAATTTCCCTTCTTGTGTCTTCTCTAGTGCTGTATTGGTGGGCAGAAATTGCTTAATTTTTTTAAATCATGAAATGTTTTTCTTTCTCTGTTGCTTGTGATTGATAGTTTTGCTGGGTATAGTAGTCTGGGCTGGCACCTGTGGTCTCTTAGAGGCTACAGAACATCTACCCTGGCTCTTATGGCTTTCAGAGTCTCCAGTGAAAAAGTCAAGCATTTTTCTAATGGACCTGCCTTCATATATGACTTGACCTTTTTCACCTTCTACTTTTTCTCCAAGACCTGAAATTTTTTCATTCATATTTTGTAATCTGTTGGTGAGGTTTTTGCTTGGTTTCCTGAGTTTTTCATTACCAGTTTTATTTCCATTCAGGTTTACTTTAATGATTTTATTTCTTTCTTAATTTCTTCTTTCGTGCCTTGAATTTTTCATTATTTTGTTCAACTACTTGTATTTTCACAGTCTTCATTAGGGCATTTATTCATATCCTTTAAAAGGTCTTTGAACATATTCAAGCTATTTTGAAGCTTGTGGCTTGTACTTTGGCTAAATTGTTTTCCTCGAGGCCTAACAAAATTGCTGGCTTCTTCAAGAGGCAACATTGTTTTGGTTGTTCATGCTTGTGCTTTTGAACTGACATATAGGCATCTGAAGGTATGATGTTTGAGGTATTTTTTGGTGTAGATATTTGGTTTTTTTCTTTGGTGTGTGGGTGTTTCATTCTTTGGTTGTTGTTGCTCAAACTGAGTTATAACCAAGTGTTATGGCTGTGGATCCCTGGACAGAGAGACTTTCCGTGAGTCAATGGAGTCAAAAAGGACTGGAGATGGGATAGAAGAAAAGGCTGGAAGTTGCTATCAAAAAGAATTAGGGGGAACCTTTGTCCTCACTAAGAGGCCAAGTCTCATGGATGTGGGTATACATTGTAGTTTTCAAAGTAATTGGATGAAATGAAAGATATTCTGTGTGAAAATTTCATCTTGGCATGACCTTAGGTTAGAAGGACAATAGTCCTTACTTTTAAAAAACTAACCCAGCCTTTCTTAAAACCAGAGTAAAACTCCAGGAAAATAAAAAAGATGACCTTAGAGTTTGGGAGAATATCAGGAAGATCTCTGCATACACCTCACTAGGTTCTGGTCACCTGGAGGACTAGAACTTAATCCTGTCTCTATTGCACCCTTTCAAGTCCTAGCCTAAAAAGTAAGCACTTACCTATTGACCATTGGTAACCAATGCACATGCACTGACTGTGTATGAAGACTCAGTAGAATATGAATGATAGTGTCTAATTATCTAAGGTAGAACAAATTAGAAAAATTTCTTTGCAAATCACCAGTTCTCAAAGGTTTGTAAAGTATTGGAACATGTGACTAACTCTATCTTTTGTTTTCTTTTAATAGTTAATCCTAGCAAAGGTGAAAGACAGAGTCTGGCACCAATATATGTGAGCATCTTGCCATAATACTATCTCAAATATATTTCTGAACCAAATAAACATACCAACATGACCTCTTTACCTGTTTCCTACAAGCACACCAGACTACATATGTCTTCTTTGTGATAATTCTACCCTGTGTCCCCTGAACCCCAGATTCATCCTTTCCTCTTTCATCTCCCTTATCTATGTTTATTCTATTTCAGAGTGTCCTCATACTTTTTTCACATTTTGTTCTCTTTGCGCAAATTGCCCTCTTCATTTTTTCTGTCTAGTGAATATACCTACTTAACCACCCTCTTAATTCACAAGTCAAGTTCTTCATGACTTCCTAAGGCAGAAGTAGGCAATTTGTCTTTTATGTTACATACATCTCAATAATAATATATTTTATTACTATAGTTTTTAAATTTTATGACACTTTCACTAAATTCAAAGTTCTAGAGTGGATTTAGATTGAAATCATCTTTATATTACCAGGCCCTGGTGCAGAAGTCATTAAAGATTCAATATACTGAAAAAAATTGTTGATGCTCATTAATATGGTCTTGTTAAGATTTACAACAAAGTTCACTGGCAAATGAATGAACACTTCAAAAACACTTGTATTTAGATGCCTGCAGCGATGGATACAGGATTTAATAATAGGACCCTTTATATACAAATAAAGGGAAAATTTCCCTTTATTAGTTTTGTTCTGTTGTTTGATAAAACACCATGACCAAGGCAAGTCGTGACAGAAGTTTGTTTGAGCTTATGGTCAGAGAGATAAAAGTTCATGATGGCAAAGTGAAGGCAATGGGATCAGGAAGTTCAGAACTCCTATTTTGGACTACAAGCAAGAAGCAGAGAGAGCACACTAAGGATGAGTCAAAGCCTTAAGCTCTCAAAGGCAACCTGCAATGACATATATTTTCCAAGCAAGGCTACACCTCATAAACTGCTCCAAGCAGCTCCAAACAGCTGAAGACCAAGTATTCAAATGCTCAAGACTATAGAGTGCATTTCTCACTCAAACGACCATACCTCCCATAATGTTTTTAAAAGATATAGTCTCATGTAGCTGGTGCTGAATTCTTGAGCTTTTTTCCTCTACCTCACAATCCTGAGATTACAGGGCATAGGCCACCACATCATGCTCAGAGAAATTTATTTTTATCTGAGATTTAAAAAAAAAAAAGAAAGAAAGAAAAGAAAAAGGGTAGCTGTGCTTTCAACTATACAAAAAAGGAAGCTGTGGATGAACACTGGAATTTTTATATAAAATATTTTTAATTTAAAAAATGACAAGAAACTTGATTTATGCAAAATTATGGTTACCACACATGCACACACACACACACACACACACACACACACACATCTCATTACGTAAACAATTTGAGAGTTCATATTCACATCTTGTTAAAGCAATTATATATGTTTTAGCAAAGAAAAAAAATCCCATAATAAGTTGGTTGTTTTGTTCATATGAAATATCTTAATTTTCTTTTTAAATATAGTCTGGCAAAAGAACTCTTCACCATTATTCGTTATTAACCTGCTGAATAGTAGATGATTTTCCTCTGGATGACCTCCCAAGTGTCTGCTTCAATTAGCTTTGGAAAAAAATGCATTATTTACTTTCCTTATGTAGATGTGAAAAGAGTCTGAAAAGAATTTAAAAAATGAGTCATTACTTTAAGTTTTATTAGAGTGTACCTTCTAAAATGAAGCCTGTTTCTACCATTAAGTTGAAGAACATGCATTAAGACTCTAGCAAATAACAAAAAAAAAAAAACACTTTTCCAGGAAAAATGTCAGGACTGTTGTAGTTAATAATCTGATTCATGAGTCAGATAGAAGGTTGCTCTCAATGACCTCTGATTTCCATTTCAATGCCAATATTTTATGGTCTATAAAATCAAATCTTCCTAACCTGTCATTTGAATATATTTACTTTAAATAAAATCTACCTCACCACAAACCACATTTGTGCATCAAATCACATTGTCAATGTCTTTCATTACAAAACCAAAACCAAAGGATGCCTTTCATAATACAACAACCAGTTTAAAAGCACACACTAGGTCTGGGTGGTAAGGAGCAGAACTCTGTGGTATAATAGCTGCAAGCATGCGCAAAGCTGAGAGTTTCATATCCAGCACCACAAGAAAAAAAAGCATATTCAACAGAGGCAGGCAGATTTCTGAGTTCGAGGCCAGCCTGGTCTACAAAGTGAGTTCCAGGACAGCCAGGGTTATACAGAAAAACCCTTTCTCGAAAAACCAAAAAAAAAAAAAAAAAAAAAAAAAAGCATATTCAATAATGTAGAACATTGAGATAAATATGATTGTACAAACCTAGAATCCCAGCACTTGGAAGGCTGAAGCAGGAGGATCCTTGCTAGTTTGTGGCCAGCCTGGGTTACATATAATGAATACTAAGCATGCCAGAGTTGTATAGAGATACCTTGTCTTAAAAAACACAAATGCGCCGGGCGTGGTGGCTCACGCCTTTAATCCCAGCATTCGGGAGGCAGAGGCAGGCGGATTTCTGAGTTCGAGGCCTGCCTGGTCTACAAAGTGAGTTCCAGGACAGCCAAGGGCTATACAGAGAAACCCTGTCTCGAAAAACTAAAAACAAACAAACAAACAAAAAACACAAATGCAAAGTGTGATGGTTCATATCTGGGAGTCAGAGGAATGAGAATCACCTCAATTTTGATGGCTACATGGTCTACATAGTGAAAGCCAAGCCAGCCTGTGCTATACAGTGCGACTTTGTCTCAGAAAAATATAGTACTGGGAGGATGGCTACTTGGTAAAAAGATTTGATAAGCACGCATTCAGACCTGAGTTTAGATCCCCAACATCCACATAAAAGCTAGTCGGGGACATGAAAGAAGACAAGAGAATCCCTGGAGCTCCCTTACCAGACAGTCTGCTTGAATAGGTGACCTCTAAGTTCAGTGGGAGATCCTGAGTCAAAATACAAAGTAGAGCGAATCTAAGAAAAACATTCTACATCAGCCTCCACATGTATGGAGAGCAGAAGACAACTTTCAACAGTCAGTTCTATCCTTCCACCATATTCAGGCAAGGTGTCTCTGATTTCTGCTCTCCCTGGTCCACAAGTTTCTGGGTGGTTCTCCAGCCTCAACCTCCATAAAAGAGCTCTGGGATTGTGGATGTGCCAAGTCTAGCATTTTATGTGAGCTCTGAGAATTGATGTTATGTCATCGTGTTTTCAAGGCTTCCACTGTTACTCACACAATCAACAGCCCCACCCCAAGCACTGATTTTTTGAAATGTTTGTAATTTGAAGATGCTTCCTAAAATTTTAAAATATACTCAGGACACTTTTTGAAAGGACCATCTCTTATCTCGTGTTTTTCTTTTAGGGATGATTTCCCCATGCCTTTGTCTTGAGCAAAGCTGTAAGAAGCACATATCTTTGGCAAATTCACAGGCTTTGATACTAATCAATTTTGTGGGTTTACAGTCCCCTGTGTCCTAGGCAGGCTCATTAACTGAAGTTCAGTTTCAGTAGCTATAAACTGGATTGTAGTGGGGATTAAGTGAAATTATGTTTTTCAAATAATATGATCACTATTTATTTTCCTGAAGTCCACAAATGATCATTAAAATCTGTAACTCTTTGAGATTTTCCTCAATGCTCTTTTAATTTATAAACATTTCACTTTTAACTTTTTCATGGGGTAACTTTGTCTACTGTTTTAGCATAAAGAGAAAACAAAATAGGACAGAGATTTTAACAGCATTTTTTGTGTGACAGACTTTCCTGGAGAAAAACACCACACACACACACTACACACACACACACACACACACACACACACACACACACACACACACACACAATCTACTCACCCCAGTTAGAGAGACTACAACAGACCAAAGTATAGATACTGCAATAGTTCAACTTGTTGAATCAAAGACTTTTGTTGGGGTTACTTACAGAATTGTGGTTGAGGGGTTACTTATAGGAGCAGAAAAGGCTCTGAGATAGTTACATTGCCAAAGCCCACCCCAGCATAGGTGACAGATCACAAAAGCTGGGAATCGGGAGCATACTTCACAGCCTGCAGGCAGCTTGCATGTTGGAGAGTGTCCTTACCAGGTGTTTCAGTTGGTCTAAGTCTCTTCCAGGAAATTCAGCTGGTCTCTGCTTTTTTTTTTTTTTTTTTTTTTTACAGGCTACCTGCTGGTTTCTGCTTCTTGCAGGTAGCAGGTCTGGCCTCAGAGGCTTCTTGGAAAGAGGGGTGCCTAGTGAGTCTGATTACTTTCAGGGACTTCCTGGAGATATTTTGAGTGTTTACTTTCTGTTTTAGGGAGCTTCCAGGCAGGATGGAGTGTTTGGGTAGAGCCTCTAGAGATAGTAACTGTCCACCTAAATGCACAAATCAAATTTCAACACGTGATTGCTTTTCACTATAGGAGGTGCCAGATACCCTCATTTTACATACTCAAAACTAGGAAACAGGAATAAAATCACTGATCTAATTAATTTCTTTAATAAAAAAAAAAAAAGAAAAGAGCCAGTCGTGCCTGGGCCAAGAAGTGGGAGTAGGTGGGTAGGGGAGCAGGGCGGGGGGGGGGGGGGGTTTAAGAGACTTGTGGGATAGCACTTGAAATGTAAATGAAGAAAATATCTAATAAAAAAAAGAGGAAAAAAAAGATCCAGTCAATTCACTGAGTGGGTAGTTATTTGTGTCTGTGCTGTGTGGTTATTGTACCTATTGTTTTCTAAGTTCAGGGCAGATTACCATCATAGAAGACACAAATTTTTAAAATTTTTAAAAGACACAAATTCTCAAAGAGCCTCCAGTTCAATAAACATTACTTAATGGCAGGTCCTGTGTGCTAAACAACTAACGGAGTAAATACTAAGTAGAGTCAACTCTTCCTAATGTCTGGAAATAGCTTTTGACATTGCAGAGTTGTTGTTTTTTTACTTATTTAAAATATTCATCCTAACTTAAGACTGAAATTCTCTCTCCCATCTACTTAAAAACAAAAATACTTTAGTCATCCATGCCAACGAAGAAAGCAGAAAGTCCTCAAATAAACAAAGTGTCCCATTTTTGTAGTGGTTTTAAATTCTCTCACACAAAACCCTGTCAAATATTATTATTCAATAGAGGGCCACACAGTCTTCATTTCTCTGGAAGATTCAGTATGCTTTTCTTTTTTTATTAACTTGAGCGAATTAACACATTTCTAGGTCTCTGAAAGATCAAAAGGTGAATTGTTCTGGGAAAAGCAAACACTGACCTGGAGACCTGAATTTAAGTGTCAGTTCCATCACTAACCCGCTGATATACAAAGTAGGTAAAATCCCTTGCCTGGCAAGCCTTTCACCCCGTGTTTGAGGCTCAGAACCCACACAAAAACCCGGATGCAGTGGCCCAAATCTATAATTCCAGTACTCTTACAGTGAGAGGGGGAGGAGCAGAGACAGAAGAGTCAACTATAAACACATGGGCCAGATAGACAGTAACAGAATCAAGAGAAACCCTACCTTAAAACAAGTATCAGTGAGAATCCACATGTGCAACACACACACACACCATACACAGTAAATAAGTAAATGGACACAATAGGGATAGTAATACTAATTTTATAGAGTTAATATGAGATTAAATTATGAAAGTTCCTCATAGACTTTTTAAGGATTAAATGCTCTCCCATTTGGTATATGGACCCCACCTTTCTTTGTCTGTCACCTGTCATTTGCTTGGATCTAAATCTACAAGGGGGACTGAGGAATTAAACTGTACCTCTAAGTTTCGGTTTTTTGAAGGCTCTCCCTAAGGCAGTAGAGCTGCACTAAGTTGCATTCCTGCCAACGATGTGCAAAGGCTTCATTTTCACCAAGGCTTTGGAGCTTTCATCTTCTCATATACAAGGCAGTATCTCATTGTGGTTTTGGTTTGTGTTTTCCCGATAAGGAGGGTAAACATGTATCAGTTGATCATTTGTATGTCTTCTGTTTGCGTCCTTTACATAGGTTTTCTTTTACTCTTTATTGGGTTGTTTGTGTTCCTTATGTATTTTATACATTAATTCTTATCAGAGCTATGTTATAAAACATCATTTGTGTTTCTTACCTAAATTAGTTCTATTCTCTTTTTTGAGACAGGGTCTCACTATGTAGCCCTAACTGACCCAGCCCTCACTACATGTTTAAGGCTGGCCTCAAGCTCACAGAGATTCACATGGCTCTGTTTCTTTTTTTCTTTTCTTTTCTTTTCTTTTTGTTTTTTGGGGACAGGGTTTCTCTGTGTAGCCCTGACTGTCCTGGAACTCACTTTGTAGACCAGGCTGGCCTTGAACTCAGAAATCCGCCTGCCTCTGCCTCCCGAGTGCTGGGATTAAAGGTGTGCGCCACCACGCCCGGCTATGGCTTTGTTTCTTAAGTGCTGGGATTCCGGGCTGGTGAGATGGCTCAGCGGGTAAGAGCACCCGACTGCTCTTCCAGAGGTCCTGAGTTCAAATCCCAGCATCCACGTGGTGGCTCACAACCATCTGTAATGAGATCTGGCGCCCTCTTCTGGAGTGTCTGAAGACAGCTACAGTGTACTTACATATAATAAATAAAATAAATCTTTTTTTAAAAAAAGAAAAAAAAAGTGCTGCGATTCCATTTGTGCATCACTATGCCCAGCATAAATTAGATCTATTCTTTATTAAATTGATGTCATGATTGTCCTAAAAGAAGCTGACAGAGTTTTGGCGCATCTTGTTTACTCATCTGTATGAAATATTTAAGAGACTGGGACTTACTTATAATCTTTATGTGAAAGACAAAACTTCTAACCAGCTAAAAGGTAGGATTATGGCTAGTGTAATAAAGGAAACTGCAAGATGATGGTGATGATTTTGGTGATGATGGTGGTGATGATAATGGTGATAATGATGAATCCTGAAGACATCAGTTTCAGAAATTAAATCAATATAGTCCAACGCTCTCATTTTAAGCCTAAAAAAACAGTGTTAAATGGCACAAATGTACTGTAATAGTATTTGCTTGACTATATTCTATATGCCAAGCACTGTTCTAAGGGCTTGATGTGCATTGTCATATCTAATCTTCATGATAACTCCCTAATAAATGTACTAGTGTGTTAGAACACAGTCCAGTGAGCGATGTCATGTGAAGAGAATTCTGAGTGCTTGTGAAAAAACTCCAAGAAAGCAAGACAAGAGTTTTATGACCTTGACTTCTTCAAAAAACACAGAATTGTTCTTGAAATGTGATTTCATGCCCCTCTGGTGTATCAGATAGGAGTGAGTTTACTTCAGATTATTCATTATTATTCATTATAATTAGATTTTTTTTGTTGTCTTGTTTTCTTCTCATTTTTAAATTCTTAATTGATTATTTGGGAATCTCACATCATGCATTCCAATCATGTTCTGATCAAATTCTTACTGGCCAGACTACCCCCCCTCCCGGGAGGATTACTCTTTCTCCACCTGCATCTGCACCAGAGTCATCAACTAATAAGAGACATGTGGCTGTCAACTCTGCCTCAAGGGGCGGGGCCAGCTCTCCTGTGAGAGGTGGGGCAGTCTCTCCCATGCCTGAGAACATTGCTGTGGCATCAAGCAGCAACCCAGACCACAGACATCCACATGAGCATCAATGGTAATAAAGGCTGCATATATTTACATGGCCCTTGGCTGTATCAGGACCACCAACCAACTCATTAGCGGCACTGGCCATAGGTCTTAACATGGCCTTAGGTGGCTATACATGGCCACTCACATCAGAATGCCTCCCTACCCCTGCCCAAGACAGTAAACCCCGAGGACACTACCAACTGCATACAATGGATCTCAGGCTTCATCAAGCCCTGGGGGAGCAGCATGGGTCACATTCATCACCTAGTGGCTTCAAGGACCACCATGGTCCTTTGAGGAGGTCCAATCCAGGAAGTAAACCTTTCTTCATCTCAGGCTGTCATCTTAGCTCTGAACCAGGAGGATCCGGCTGCATCTGCATAAGCTCCAGACCATTGTACACCTTCCAGCTGACCCTACTGGGCAGCATGTCACCCTCAGCCTGTCACTGCCATCATGTGCCCAGTTCCTCCTCACTCCATAGCTCATGTACCACTCCATTTTTCTATCTGTCCCATGCCTCCATTACATATTTGATTATGGTAGTGGTGCCGTCCTGCCCTAGGTTTCAGGATTGGGGCCAGGGCTTCTTCTCTTCTCTTCTCTTCTCTTCTCTTCTCTTCTCTTCTCTTCTCTTCTCTTCTCTTCTCTTCTCTTCTCTTCTCTTCTCTTCTCTTCTCTTCTCTTCTCTTCTCTTCTTTCTCTCTTTCTTTCTCTCTCTCTTTCTCTCTCTTTCTCTCTCCTTTTGGTTTTGTTTGTTTAATTTTTTTATGAGATATTTTCTTTATTTACATTTCAAATGTTTTCCCCTTTCCTAGTTTACCCTCCGAAAATCCTCTATCCCCTCCCTCTCCCCCTTTTCCCCAACCCACCCACTCCCATTCCTGGTCCGGGCATTCCCCTATACTGAGGCATAGAACCTTCACAGGACCAAGGGCCTCTCCTCTCATTGTTGACTGACTAAGCCATCCTCTGCTATATGTTTTTTGTTGTTGTTGTTGTTTTGTTGTTGTTTGTTGTTGTTATTTGAGACAGGGTTTCTCTGTATAGCCCTGGCTGTCCTGGAACTCACTTTGAAGACCAGGCTGGCCTCGAACTCAGAAATCCTCCTGCCTCTGCCTCCCAAGTGCTGGGATTAAAGGCGTGGGCCACCACGCCCGCCTGCTATATGTTTTTTAAGACAGGGTTTCTCTCTATAGCTCTGGCCATCCTGAAATTCACTCTGTAGACCAGGTTGGCCTCAGACTCACAGAGATATTCCTACTTCTTCCTGAGTGCTAAAATTAAAGGTGTACATCACCACTTCTTGGACTTGTTGTTTTCATTCCTATATGGAAAAATATGTTACCATTCGTGCGGCTTATCCTTGTGACTCTATAATTTACTCATGTGACTTTTTTGTTTGTTTGTTTGTTTGAGACAGGGTTTCTCTGTGTATCCCTGGGTGTCCTGGAACTCACTCTGTAGACCAGGCCTCACCTGACTTCTTAACCTTCAGAGTATAAATCGTTTGATGCTCTGATAAAATTGGCTACTGCATGAGACTTTAGTCTGCCTCATTTATTGGCTCCATTCTCCCTGGTCCCACTAACTTTAGAGTAGTAAACACTAGTGTGTGCATTTTAGGGATAAAGAAGTTGAAGCACAGGGAGGTTGACGGCCTTAAAGTCATATCATTAGTGGGTAACAGAACAAATGTTGAAATAAATTTCTCTGGTACATTCTTCCTCTTCAAAACTCACTCTCTCTCTCTCTCTCTCTCTCTCTCTCTCTCTCTCTCTCTCTCTGTGTGTGTGTGTGTGTGTGTGTGTGTCACTCAAGAGCCTCCACAGCCTTGATTCTTGGGCCTTATCTTCACAAAGTTTATGCTCCAGCAAACAGTTTATTGACTATGTCACATAATTTCTTAACTTACTGCTGTCTTGGTGGTAATGTCTTCTGTTCTCTTTCCTGCCACTTCCACAGGTCCAAAGGTACCCTTGGTCTTCTGAGTTCCAATCAAATGTCATCCAATTCACTTACAAGTGACATCAACCTACTCTGTTCATCTAAGTGCCCTTCACAGTGCCCTTTGGCACAAGAAGGACTTTTGTGATGTTTTTTCCAGGGACAGGGGAAACAGTAGAGCCTGTACTTTATTGAGTCAGTTTCCTAAAGTCCTATCAGTTGGCTGGTTTATCAGAATATGAGACAATGGATAAAAATGGGCCCCTTGAATTGTGACATCACGGTTTGGCTAAGCAGACCCCTTTGAATGTGGAATTATTTTCAGATGAGCAAATTTCTATTTTTCATCTACATTAAAGAAAACTGGAAATGTCAAAATTGAAGAAGCAAAGAGGCAAGTAGTTTAAAGAAAGGTATGCAAACAAGATATAGACTTTTAATTGATGCATAAGCAATCATGATCTTGAATTTATATTGTTTGAATGAGAGAGAAACATGGAATGACTAGAAAAGTTTCGTAGAATTAAGTATGTAAACTCATAGCTTGTGTTTAATTTCAAAATCTGTGTTCATTTAAAACCTCTGAAGAGAAGGCTTATGCTCTTTGCTGTTAGAGTGATAAGGCCATGATGCTATAGAATGAAGGGTGGCTACAAGCCCAGGTTTTATTTATGTCTGTGTGTGCATGTATAAAAACTACCTCCTTGTTAAAGGATGGCACTCAAAACCCTTTAGAGAGACAGTGACATCTGCTATGGGGGAGTCACACTTGGGACAACTTGATTGACCATTTTTGGCATATGCTGGTCTAAATTGGCTCATCTATTGGCTAACAATCTTTTCTGAATTAGTTCCAACTCTCCAGCAGGCACATTTCCATCTGGTTAAGTTTAGAACTCAAGCTGTGTTTTTTTTAAAGGGGAAAAACATACCTTACACTGATACTAGTCTAGGCAAAAGGTTCTTACTGGTATCACCCCTGTCCTCCTTTAAAATACATTTTTTCATTTCCCTTTGTTCATATCTTGAGGTGAATGGTGCACTTGGTGCAATTCTTAGAACCTAGGTTTTGAGGAAGAGCAAAGATAGTGGATTTTTGAGTTTGTCTTATTTGGAAAATGAAGACACAAAAGGAGATATGGAAGAAAAATTCATACATCTGCAAATTCTGATACACTTGCAGGTATGTCAGGTGTCTGCATTCTCTCAGGGGAGGGAGCTAGATTTGATAAACAGATGCTTACTGAAGGCATAGCCTTCTGCTGTGTGGTTTTCCCTTTGTTTCTACCTCACGCACTAGCCTGTGAGACAGTATACCATAGTGTAAAGTCACACAGGTGATTAGAAGAGAGATAACAATAAGGAAAGCCATGCAGTGCGTGGCATGTACCAGCAGATATGCGTGGCATGTACCAGCAGGATAGTAAATCAGAACCCTGAAGGCTATGTCTTACAATCAGCTCAACAATGAACCCGTTGGCCTTTTCTTTTCTTTTCTTTTCTTTTCTTTTCTTTTCTTTTCTTTTCTTTTCTTTTCTTTTCTTTTCTTTTCTTTGTTTTGTTTTGTTTTTCGAGACAGGGTTTCTCTGTGTAATCCTGGCTGTCCTGGAACTAACTTTGTAGACCAGGCTGGCCTCGAACTCAGAAATCCGCCTGCCTCTGCCTCCCAAGTGCTGGGATTAAAGGCGTGCGCCACCACGCCCGGCTCCGTTGGCCTTTTCTTTCTCTTTTTTTTTTTTTTTTCCAGGGACCAAAAACAGTCTTTATTGGCCTCGGCTACTTGAGGGGGATGAATCGGGAAGAGTGAGTGGCACCGATCCCGGGCCGGCCGTGCTTCACAGGTTTGTAGGTAATGGAGAACTCGCCTTTTCTTAACAGTCTGTTCTGAACTTCCAGGTATAAATAAATTCCCATAGCAGAGTTGACCGGGTTAGCAATGGGAGGGAAGAATGACTTAGTAGAATGAAAGCACATTCACAACCCTGACCTTCACAAAATAGTCAAAGGTGTAGCTAAGTACTCTGGGGTTCAGCAGGTGTCTCACAGTTGTTTGTCAAGATCACAAGTGTAGCAAGCTAGCAATTTTCAGTCTGGAGCCAGAAATCTCTGTGTTCAGATTTTTTTCAATTAAATATTTTAAATTGTAAAATAAATCAAGGCTCACACAGTGTTTCAAAAATAACAATGTAACTATAGAGCATAATCAAACCCAGGAAACTCAAAAGTGCCACAGGACTACTAACAACTCAGATTTCGTTCCAGATTCATTGGTATGTGTGTGTGGAGGGGGTGTATTTCTTTTTTTTTTTTCCAAATTTTTTATTAGATATTTTCTTAATTTACATTTCAAATGCTATTCAGAAAGTCCCCTCCCCCCTCCTCCCTCCTTGCTTTCCTGCCCACCCACTCCCACTTCTTGGCCCTGGCGTTCCCCTGTACTGGGGCATATAAAGATTGCAGTACCAAGGGGCCTCTCTTCCCAATGATGGCCGACTAGGCCATCTTCTGCTACATATGGAGCTAGAGACACGAGTTCTGGGGGTTCTGGTGAGTTCATATTGTTGATCCTCTTCTAGGGTTGCAGACCCCTTCAGCTCTTGGGGTTCTATCTCTAGCTTCTCCATTGTGGGCCCTGTGTTCCCTCTTATAGATGATTATGAGCATCCACCTCTGAATTTCTATTTTCACTTTGGGAATATAACACAGAGTCTCACACATAGTAGGCAAGTCTACCAGTTAGCCCTTGGAATTATAGTTTTTAAATTAAATTTTATCTCATGTAACTATTACCATCATCTGGATTCAGAAACTATTTTATCACCAGAAAGAAACCCCCTTTTCCTTTTATAATCCATCGGGAGTTCTTAATCTGAACTAAGTTTTAACCTCTCTGATATGATGGCCTCTGTCAGGAAATACTCCTTTGAAATTGTGTTCTCAGGTCAAACAGCCAGCCATACCTGACCTCTAGAAGAGCAAGATTTTTCTATTATATTCCTGGTACAAGTAAGAACAGTTTCTACATTGCTTGGCTTCCCTTTGAAATGCTGTAAAGTAAAGGGTTAACTCTTTTTTATTAATTGGTTATTTTATTTGTTTACATTTCAAATGTTGACCCCCTTCCCAGTCTCACCTCCACAAACACCCCCATTCCCTCCTCACTCCCCTTTTCTCCCATGAGGGTGCTCCCTTACCTACCCATACACTCCCACCTCACCCCTCTAGTATCCCCCTACACTGGGGCAACAGGTTTAAGAGTTGGAAAAATACATGAAGAAAGAATACAAAGAAAGTAAAATATGCCATACATGCACACATGCACACAATCATTTGAATAACTTACTTCTCACTTCACATTAGTTAACTTGCATCCAAGTGTCTCAAGCCATGTTTGACAGTTTATTATGCTTTTTTTTTTTAGATGTTTCTCCTTCAGTCCTTTTGTCTTGCATTTTAACCTCTTAGACACCTGGGCAGCTCATTTGCTTTCCAAATTTCCACATGGCACGTGCCAATCTATATCCTGTTATTTGTGAAATGACTATTCCTTCCTTTCCCTTCTTAAATCCTATATAAGTTATCCACTAGGTATGGTTTCCCACTTGACTTTTTAATCTGAAGTAATTGGTGGCTAACCTAATCTATATTCTTGTCTTGTAGATGAGGGCTCTGGTAGTAATTAATATGGTAGTGACATAAAGTTATGTTAAACTATCCTAGTATAGACTTCCATAAAGTAATAGTGGCTCAAAGTTGCCAAGTTCCAAGGCTCTTCTCTATACATATAAACTGACCAGGAGAAAAGACTATATTCATTTTTACTTGCAGTGTAACAACAACAACAAAAATCCCCACAAGCTTAACTGCTGAAAACACTTACCATTTTCCAGTTTTAGAGCAGTCCGGGAATGGTGGAGCTACAGTTCTCTGCTGAGAGTCCCATGAGACTGAAATAAGAATATTGGCCAGGCTGCATGCCTTTCTGGAGACTCTGGGGAATAATTTGCTTCTTCGCTCATTCAGGTTATTGGAGAATTCATTTCCTTGCAACTATATGACAGAAGTCCATACTTTTCCTGCTAGCTGTTAGCTGGGAGTGTTCTCAAGTCCTTTGGGCTGTCTCTCTCTGTAAGAAAATCACAATAGAGATGGTTGTTTTATTCCAGGCTAGATGAAACACATCTTTTTTACTGCCCCCCCCAATCTCTCTACCATGAGATTATATGTGCCACATGACACAATCACAAAAGGAATATGTGTCATTTCTCAGTTCTGGAAATCTTATATAAGAAATGTACTTGAGGTGAACAGTAAATTTATGAGAAACATTAAAATCCTGGTTTATATAGGACTTGCTTTTTAAAAATAAATGCAAAGTTTCTCTATGCATCACTGGCTGGCCCAGAACTTGCTATATAGACTAGGCTGGCCTGAAAATCACAGAGATCTGCCTGCCTCTGCCTTTGGATTGTTAATATTAAAAGGTATGCACCATGATATGAGGACATTTTCTTTCCTTTTTAATCCTTCTCTCTCTCTTCCTCTCTTTCTCTCTCTCTCTCTCTCTTTCTCTCTCTCTCACACACACTTTTATTAGTTCTTTAAGATTTTTTGTACAATTATTTTTATAACATGGCCTCACCCTATCTCCTACATCTCCCAGATCTATCCTCCCCATCCACACCCAACTGTGTACTCTTTATTTTTTTAGACCCATTAAGTCCAATTTATTCTGTCTGTATACTCTTGGATGTGTGGTCTTCACTAAAGAAATCTTACTCCCCCTTTCCCATCAGCTATCAATTGCTAATAGTTCCTTAGGTATGGTGAGACTTTAGGCCCACCTCCCCTTTCCATACTGGAATTTTGCTTGGCTTGAGCTTCTACAAGTCTTGTGTGTCCCGTCTCAACTGCCACAAATTCATATATGCAATTGTCCTTCTGTTTCCAAAAAATGCCCCAATTGTCTCCTTGCCATTCATCTTCTCTCTCGTTCTTAAAATCTTCCCACACCTTCTCCCATAATGATCTCTGAGACTTGGGAAGAGGGGTATGATAGTAATGTCTGATTTAGAGCTGAGCATTCCAAAGTCTCTTATTTTCAGCAACTTGACCACTTGTGGATCTCTATGTAAATCACCAACCAATGCAAAAAGAAAATTCTTTGTTGAAGATTGATTGATGCATTAATCTATGGGTATAATGAGAAGCCATTAGAAGTGTGTTTGATACTGTATCCATTTAGCAGAATAATAGTAGTAGATTCTTCTCTAGGAGCTATGATCTGTCTAGCCATGGGTTTCTGGCCTCGATGATGCTAAAGAAAGACAGTTCTCATCAGGGTGAAACAGGCCTACAAAAGATCAAATAGACAGGACCAGGAAAGAAACTCACCATGACATATTGTAGTCAAAACATTAAAACCACAGAATAAGAAAATGTTATTGAAAGCTGTGAGGAAAAAGGTCAAGTCACTTAAAAAGGCAGACCTATTAGAATAATACCCGATTATTCAGCAGAAACCTTTAAAGCCAAAGGGCCTGGAAAGATGTACTCCAAGTCATGACAAACCACAACTGTCAATCCAGGCTATTAATACCCAAATTAAAGCAAATGGAAAGAGAAAAAAATTTCCCATGATAAAAACAGATTAAAGGAATTTATTACTACAAAGCAACCTGTTAAAAACGCCTTTGAGTAGCCAATTCACCATCAATAGGTAACAAAATAGAGCCCACAACAATTATTTCATCCCTTGGAAACATGGATCAGAGCTTGCAAGGACATAAGCTCCTAAGCCAAAAACAAACTATAATTTGCCTTACACACTTCAGGAAGCTGAGAAAATCCCAAAATTTCCTATGTGTGCGTGGCGTGAAAGGGGTCATGTTTCTGCATTTACTTCAGGTTATGTACTCATATATGAAGATTTAAAGCTAGGAACCTCAAACATACATTTGTCCTTCTGGTTCCAGGTTACCTGATGTATGCATGACATGAAAATTATCAAAAGAAACTATTCAGGCCAATACAAAATGCACTAAGAACTTAGATCTGATGTCTCTTTATTGGAGGTTTATTATGATATTCAATATGCCTTGAACTTGCAGAGTACTGTTTATAATACAATAGTCATATGTCTGAGATTTGTGTGAGTTACTAGAGGATGTAGGGAAAGAGAACCCTCATTTGCTGTTGCTGGGATTTTAAACTAGTGCTGTCACTCTGAAAATCAATGTAGATAATCCCCCCAAAGCTAAAAATAGGTCTACCATATGACCCAGCTCTACCACTCCTTGGCATATGCCCTGAAGACTTGACATCCTACTTCACAGACACTTGCTCAGCCATGTTCATTGATTCTCTATTCACAATAGCTAGGAAAGGGAATAACAAACTGACAAATGGATAATAATGAAGATGTGGCACATATACACAATCGAATGCTATTCATCTGTAAAGAAAAATAAACATTTCAAATACATTAATAAAACTAAACAAGATTATCTTGAGTAAAGTAACTCAGAGCTGGAAAATCATTTGCATGTTCTGTCTCATCTGAGGTTCCTACTTTCAAGTATTCAGCTGTGAATTCATTACCTGGAGTATATGCAGAAACAATGAAAGATAAGGAGACCATTTCTAGAAGGAGGGGAGCAATAAAGAGGGGAATAACACAGCACAAGTGAGCCAAAACAAAGAGTGGGGGAAATAGGAAAAAAGGAGAGATGGGATATAAGAATAAGGATGCCTGAAAGGGATTCATCCTATTAACTATCTGCCTAAAATACCTATAATAAATGTGAGTCAGTGTATAAATATACATATATAATTTAAATAAAATGTTCCCATCTGGGCTGACAATGAAGCCTCGCCCAGCCAAAAGCCATAGACCACCTAATAAAACCCCAACCCTAAGCATAGTTTATTTGTAATTTTATAAGACCTTCAAATACAAGCCGGGCGTGGTGGCATACACCTTTAATCCCAGCATTTGGGATGCAGAGACAGGCAGATTTCTGAGTTCAAGGACAGCCTGGTATACAGAGTGAGTTCCAGCCAGGGCAACACAGAGAAACCCTGTCTCCAAAAACAAACGAACAAACATCATTACATTCTGTTTGTGATCTCACTGATTTTTGTTTCTTGCTTTGAGACGGGACCTCATGCCTCCAGCCTAGCCTCACATTTGTTGTGTAGTTGATTAGTTGAGGGTGAGCATCAGTTTCTTTTACCCTGTCTCTGTCATCCAAGTTCTGAAGTTACAGGCATAGACCATCAAGTCTCAATTCTGAATTTTGTTTTGTTTTATTTTTAACATAAACACTCTTTGCTATAAACTGCCCTGTTAGAAATGCTTTACCTGTACTTTACTTGATTCTATAAATTTTTTAAAGGTTTATTTATTTATTATATGTAAGAACACTGTAGCTGTCTTCAGACACTCTAGAAGCAGGCATCAGATCTAATTACAAATGATTGTGAGCCACCATGTGGTTGCCGGGATTTAAACTCAGGACCTTTGGAACAGCAGTTCATGCTCTTAACCGCTGAATCATCTCTCCAGCCCTCTACAAATATTTTTTTTTAGATTTATTTTATTTATTATATGTAAGTACACTGTAGCTGTCTTCAGACACTCCAGAAGAGGGCGCCAGATCTCATTACGGATGGTTGTGAGCCACCATGTGGATGCTGGGATCTGAACTCATCACCTTCGGAAGAGCAGTCGGGTGCTCCTACCCGCTGAGCCATCTCAGCAGCCCCAAATATTTTTTAAAAATTAAATGTGTGTGTGTGTGTGTGTGTGTGTGTGTGTGTGTGTATGTGTGTAGTGATGTGCCAGGGCTGGGCATGCCACTCTTTTCATGTAGAGAACAGAAGGCAGCTTTCCATTTGGTTTTCTCCTCCCAACTTTACATGGGTTCTGAGGATCAAATTGAGGTCACCAGGTTTGTGTGGCAAGCGTATTTACACATTGAGCCATTTTGCAACCCTGAACACAGATATGAGAGTTGAGTAACAAAACCACCCTTATTTATTGTATCAGGACTTATGTGACACTTTACACCCATTTGTGTTTGTTTTATGGATTTGAAACCCAAATATTTGGTGCACATATATAGACAAATGCTGTGTGTGCTCATGATGAATTGTGAGTGGATTCCCGTCACTACTATGTAGCAGCCCCCTTTATTTCTTTGATTCATTTTGATTTGAAGTCTACTTCATCAAATGTTTCAGTAGCAATGTCAGCTTGGTTTTTGGTTTCTGTTTAGTTTGGTAGATTCCTTATTATCCTTTGATTCTCTGTCTATCAGAATCTTTACCATTCAGGTGTGTTTCTTCAACACAACAGATTGCTAGATATCTAAACAGATAGATCTAGTTTTTCAGTTTAGCCAGCCAGTTTGAATTTTTTTAAAGATTTATTTATTTATTATATATAGGTACATTGTTGCTGTCTTTAGACATACCAGAAGAGGGCATCAAATCTCATTACAGATGGTTGTGAGCTACCACCTGGTTGCTGGGATTTGAACTCAGGACCTCTGGAAGAGCATTCAGTGCTCTTAACCACTGAGCCATCTCTCCAGCCCCCTGAATAGCCCTCTTTTAATAACTACTTGAGGGCATTTACTTTTAAGGTTACTAATGATAGATATTGTTTATTATGATAATTTGACCAAGAATGGCCCCTGTAGGCTCATGTATTTGGATGTTTGGTTCCCAACTGGTAGAGCTTTTTTGGGAAGGATTAGACGGTGTGATGTTACTGGAGAACATGTGTCACTAGGCTTTGAGATTCCAAAGGTCCACCACATTGGCGGTTAACACACTCTCTGTGTCTCTTGCTCTCTCTCTCTTTTAAAAACATTTATTTATTATATGTAAGTACACTGTAGCTGTCCTCAGACACACAAGAAGAGGGAGTCATATTTCATTACTGATGGTTGTGAGCCACCATGTGGTTGCTGGGATTTAAGCTCAGGTCCTCTGGAAGAGAGCAGTCAGTGCTCTTAACTGCTGAGTCATCTCTCCGGCCCATCTCTGTGTCTCTTGCTTGTGTATCAAGACTGTCTTACTCAGGGTTTCTATTCCTGTGCAAACATCATTACCAAGAAGCAAGTTGGGGAGAAAAGGGTTTATTCAGCTTACATGTCTACATTGCTGTTCATCACCAAAGGAAGTCAGGACTGAAACTCAAGTAGGTCAGGAAGCAGGAGCTGATGCAGAGGCCATGGAGGGATGTTCTTTACTGGCTTGCTTCCCCTGGCTTGCTCAGCCTACTCTCTTATAGAACCCAAGACTACCAGCCCAGGGATGGCACCACCCACAGTGGGCTGGGTCCTCCCCCTTGATCACTAGTTGAAAAAATGCCTTATATGAGGATCTCATGGAGGCACTTCCCCAACTGAGGCTCCTTTCTCTGTGATAACTTCAGCTTGTATCAAGTTGACACACAAAACACCTTTTAGCTTTTAGCTACTACTCCAGTGCCACACCTACCTGCTCTTATGCTCCTGGCCTTGATGGTCATAAACTGACCCTCTGGAGTTGTGAGGCCAAATTTAAATGCTTTCTTTTGTTAAGTTGTTTTAGACATGGTATTTTGACCCAGCAATAGAAAAGTAACCAAGACATTTACTAATTGCTGAAATATTGTTGGTTATTTTCTTGTGTTTCCTTCTCATTCATTAATGTCTCTTTTGATTTGAATTTAATATTTCTTGTCAACCAGCTCTTGATTATCTTTATCTTTAATTTGTAAAGTAAGTTTTGTTTGAATATAGCTCTCATGATTCTCTCCATTCTTATCCAAAAAGGAAAGAAGTCTCTGCTATATTTAGTTGACAGTTTTCTAAAGGGACGAGGAAAAAGAGGTAGGAAACTCATCAGGATTTTTTCCATTTGAAAAGTTGTGAATATAGCTCAGGGTTTTAGTTAAGAAGAGCTTAAACTGGGCGTGGTGGTGCATGCCTTTAATTCGAGCACTCAGGAGGCAGAGGCAGGTGGATCTCTGAGTTCAAGGCCAGCCTGGTCTACAGAGTGAGTTCCAGGACAGCCAGGGCTACACAGAGAAACCCTGTCTCGAAACAAACAAACAAACAAACAAACAAACAAACAAACAAACGGAGTTTAAATTACAGAAGCACAATGAGAATATAGAGGAAAGGAAAAACTGGAGACTTCACAGGAGCAAATGTCTCAATGAATAAACAAAGTTAAATTAATGGGCTCCTTTGACAAAATACTGTATTTAAAATGATTTTGAAGCTGTCATAAAGACATTAGGGCAATGTGGCTGACTTTAACCAAGTTAAAGAATAAAGGAAGGATTTGCTTGTGAGTAATCCACAAATCTAATAAAGCACAAAACATTGTTTTGGGGGTTTCAAATATGTCCTGTTCTGGACAATCAATGGAGTAACGACAGGCACTAGAGTTTAAAATAAAAGTTTCATTCTAGTGTTAGTTGGGCACTTCGTGATTTTTCTTGAGTCTTTCATTTTTGCAGTTAATCCACAGAATATTTTCTGCAATGTTCAAATATTTTAAAATAGTTCTCCATACAATTTATGATAGTAAAAGTCTGAGCATCTCTTATGCTGGAATTTAATAGTAAGGAGAACAAGCTGGAAAAAGAAGAGGAATTTAAATAGAGCCTTATTTGTTCATTGGAGGTAGGGAAGACACTTGGCAGGCTGTTACAAGAATTAAAAGGAAAAAACTGGGCAACCAGTGTTACACTGAAAATCAATCTTTTTTTTTCTTTTTTTTTCTTTTTTTTTGGAGGGTGTGTGTGTGTGTGTGTGTGTGTGTGTGTGTGTGTGTGTGTGACAGGGTTTCTCTGTGTAGACCAGACTAGCCTGGAACTCAGAAATCTGTCTGCCTCTGCCTCTGAACTGCTGGGATTAAAGGCGTGCACCACCACCGCCCAGCTTGGAAATCAATCTTATATAACATAGATTTACTGATTGCCATAGCAATGGCCTTACAATATGATATGGGAGTTACAGCAGTGGACAAAACAGTATGTAAAGAAAACACAGCATGCAAGTCTGGAAAACTGTAGGGTGGCTGATGCTTTAATAGAGGGAAGAAAAAGAGCTACCTTTGTTTTTCATAATGAATTGCTTAATTCTCTTGGTTTAGTTCCGTAGTTGTTGCCTGCCTTAAACTTTACACTTTATTTTAACAGCTCTCAAGTTATGTAAAGAAAATAAATTATCCATCAGAAAATAAGAGAACTTTATTCTTCAGTCTGATTGTATCACTGAACTTTTTATCTTAAGAAGTTCAATATGTATGCTTTTGCATACATTCTCACTCTCTTCTGCCATTTCTTTAAGGCTCCAGGAAACAGACATGACTTCGAGTATACAATGAAGTCATCTCTCTAGGGATCCTCAGAAATAATCCACAGCAGAACCAGGACTGGGATGCATCTTTCTTCACTCTTGCTCTAAACTTCACTTCCACTCTTTCTGTAGACTATAAAAAAGTTAAGTCAAATCATTGTCATTTTTAGAAACTGTTGACTATAATAGATTTAGGACAGTTTATTTGTTCCAAACATTAATCACCAGAAACGTTTTAAAAGATACTACAATCAGAATTTACTTGAGGCAGATTCCAGAGCCTCCACAGCCCTTCAAAGTTTACAGCCTAAATGTTCAACAAGTTTCACTATTAATGGGGACTTTTAAAAGTGTGAGGTGTGTGATATTCCCTGTGAATTTACTGAAAGGTAGGACAAAACCTGACCTTAACAGCTGCTTTCCCTTAAAACTTGGATCCCATTTTGAAGCAGGGAATTATTGTCCAGATGCTTTTGTTAGTCATGTTCCCATGAGACTACTCACTCAGACAACAAATTGAGTTTCTATTACCTGATGGGTGTGATATAAATTATAATCTGGCAAGGATACATGTAATCAAGGAGGAATAGGAAACCTACCTTGGGGGTTACTAAACATTTGACCCTTTCTTGGGCTGCCAGTTCTTGAACATGATATGTACATGGCTATAGTTTCTGTATGCTTATGGGTGTATATATACTATATACATGTGGATATGTATACTCGAAAATGCATATACAAACGTATTTGAAATATTATTTCTGATGACTACATTGATATGGCACAGACAAAATAAGACTCAACTGAACAACATGTTAATTTCAAGTAAAATGAAAGAGAATAAAGTGTAAGTTTTTGTGGTTTTTTTTCTTCCTTTTGAAGAAAGATGCACTATGTTTGATATAGAGAAGAGACTAGAGTGGGTCTTTTTTTTTTTTTTTTTTCGAGACAGGGTTTCTCTGTATAGCCCTGGCTGTCCTGAAACTCACTTTGTAGACCAGGCTGGCCTTGAACTCAGAAATCCACCTGTCTCTGCCTCCCGAGTGCTGGAATTAAAGGCGTGCGCCACCACGCCCGGCTAGAGTGGGTCTTAAATTACCCAAATGTTTTTATTGTTAATAATGTGTCTTTCCTAAGTATATTTATTCTTGTTTTGCCATATGATGAACCCATGTAAGAGTAGGAAAATACATTTATTTTCAAGAGTGAACTTGCTTAATTTGCACAGCATTCAAAGTCACAGTTAAGACCATGACTGTCTCTGTCCATAAACCAGTTTCCATATTTGTCAAGAGGCTACATTTTTGATAAGATTTGGAGCTTTAAATCACAAATCCGCATCTTATATTCCCCAAATGTTTTGTTCCCAGGGCCCTTTTTATTGCCTTCAGACTTCTTGGAGATCCCAAACCACAGCTGATTGTTTAGTTAGATAAATATTTTCTATAATGGATATTAAATTTTAGAAAACTTAATTAATCTCTTTATTGTTTTACTTAAATAGGACATCTGCAACCTAACAAAGTTAAAATTTTTTAAACATTAAAATGTGGCATTTAATGGAGAAAACAATAATTTACAACATGCTACTGAGAAGAGTGTTATTGTTTTACAGTTTTTCAAATCTCTTTTAATGTGTAGCTTGACTTCATGTCTACTTGTGAATTCAACCTCCTGTTTGTTTGAAGAAAATTTAGATTTAAATGACTTTATGACTGGAAAAGGGAGAAATAGTTTAATAGCATTGATAATATTTTAGATATTCCCTTTTGATTCTGTAACAAACTTGGAAATTAGTAGTGCTTTTTAAATGAAAGATGACAACATGAACTCTGATACCCTATCAAAGCTTTGTTCCAGCCGGGCGTGGTGGCGCATGCCTTTAATCCCAGCACTCGGGAGGCAGAGGCAGGCGGATTTCTGAGTTCGAGGCCAGCCTGGTCTACAAAGTGAGTTCCAGGACAGCCAGGGCTACACAGAGAAACCCTGTCTCGAAAAACCAAAAAAAAAAAAAAAAAAAGCTTTGTTCCGATTCTGCTACAATTTAATACATTGGTATATCTTGTGCCTTGAGTGGCACTTTCACCGTGTGTGACTTCGGAACAACATACATTAATTATATGGAAAACATTTTGCAGCTTTGGGCAAGTCTTCCAAATACTGCATTCCATTATAAAATATCTAGAACACCATACATGTGACCATCGCTGATCTCTTTAGAAAAGTCACGGATTGGGAAGCTGTCAGGCTCACAGAGGTAGATTCGGGTTTTTCCTGAAAGCTTAAATGTCACCCTTAGTGACAAATATTGTCCATTGTTTTTCTTGCAGTAACATGGCTACTGCACTCAATTTTGAGGCAATGCCTGCTAACTAGCCATGGTTCTTTTGCTATTTCCCAGAGGACTAAGCAAATCTTTGTGGACCATCCTTCTTTCCTCCCTCCTGTGGACCTTCATAAGCCCCATCCGAAGTGTCAGCTTCCAATAATAATACCTGTGTCTGGGAACCCCAGTAGCTTCACCTAGCAAGATTTGAGAAGCATTACCTACCAGGCAACACACAGTGACTTTTTAGTATACATAAGCAATTCTAAAAATTCTACCAGGGTACACCTACAGCTGATAAATACTTTCAGCCAAGTGTCTGTATACAAAATAGCTCTTCTATATGCAAAGGGGAAAAAAAAGGCTGAGGAAGCCCGGCGTGGTGGCGCACTCCTTTAATCCCAGCACTCGGGAGGCAGAGGCAGGCGGATTTCTGAAACTGAAAAGTTTCTGCACTGCAAGGATACATTCATCCAGACAAAGTGGCAGCCTACAAAATGGGGAAAAATTATCAACTTTATATCCAATAGAGGACTAATATCCAAAATATATAAAGAACTCAAATAACTGGATATCAAGAAAATAGTCCAATCTTTAAAATGAGATACAGATCTAAACAGAATTCTCAATAGAAGAAACTCAAATGGTTAAGAAGCACTTAAATGGTAAATATTCTTAGTCATCAGGAAAATACAAACCAAAAATACTTTGAGATTGCACTGTGAAGCTGTCAGAATGGCTAAGATCAAGCAAATAAATGACAGCTCATGCTGGTGAGGACGTGGACTAAGGGGAACACTCCTCTATTGCCCTGGAATTGCCAACTTGTACATCCACTTTGAAAATTAGTATTGCAGTACCTCAGGAAGATAGGAATTTGATCTCCCTCAAGATCTAGCTGTACTACTCCTCTTGGGCATATACCCAAAGGATGCTTCATTATACTACAGCGTTAACCAAGTTTCAGAAATTGAAAACAACTCAGATGTTTGTCAACAGATGAATGGATAAAGAAAACACAATGGAATATTACTCCAACAAGTTGGAAGGGGGAGGAAAGAATGGGATAAGGGAGGAAATATGAAGAGGAACATCTAAAATTTAGGGGCATTTGAAGGGTTGTATGGAAACCTCTTACAGTAGAAGCTTCCTAAAATAAGTATCTATATGAAAGTGATCTAAATGAAATCTCCAAATAACACAGGAGATAGAGCTCCAGCTGGATATCTTTCATTATCATACAAAATTTCAGTACTAGAAATGAATTACATCAAATTGAGTTGTTGGCTAAAAGGATCCCATGTGAATCCCCAAACAAACCAGGCTATAAGTTGTACTCCACAAACTGAAACCTAGGCCCTAATGCTGAAAATAATGCCTACACAACTCATTGAACGTGGAGAAATTGAGCTGGTACCTGCTTGCAGCCTTTACCCCTACTGGTTAGTCTTCTTGTTCCCATAAGGTACTCCACATGCTACCAAAAGAGAAAGGCAAACACCAACCGAGTTCCAAACTCTGGGGTTTACAATGGTGTCCTGTCTGGAAGATACACTATTGCAATGGTAGCACAAAGCTTGTGGGAATAATCAACAACTATATGACTCGATTTAAGACCCATGCCATGAGATGGGACCTATTCCCATTGCAGCTTGGGTGACCAAGAACCTGAGTCTAGATAGCCCACTGTTCTATAAAAGGAATGTGCCAAGATGACTCCTAGTACCATTCTTCTATATTCATAGATCAGTGACTTGCTCAGTTATCCTCAGAGAAACTTCCCCTGCAGTATATGACAATAAATACAGAAACTCACAGCCCGAAAATGCACTGAGTGTGAGAGACCTTGGATCACTCAGCCCTAAATGGGATGTCTCCATTAAACCCATCACTTCATGGCTCAGGGAACCCTGCAGAAGATGTGGTAGAAAGATTATAAAATCCAGAGGGGATAGAGGACACCAAGAAAATGACCTTCTAAACAGAGCAGACTGATGCATACATATTAACTCCCAGAGGGGGAGGCAGTGCACATGGGAACTGTACCAGTATGCACCAGATGGGGCCTTAGAGCTGATGGGAGATCACATGCCCACATTCCTATCTCCAATTTATAACCACTTGCAAGTAAAAATTTAATTTTCTTCAAGGGAGTCTCACTGGAGAAGCAAAGTGCTCTTAAGGGTAGGCCACCAGCCATGCAGAGACTTGATATGCCAGGGTAGGGTGATATTCAAGGGGGTCCTTCCTCTTCTCAGAGGAGAAGGGGAGGAAAATGGGGGACAAGTTGTGTAAGGGGGTACTGGGAGGAGAGGATATTGGGAAAAAAGGGTAGGCCGCATGCCCAGAAGTAGATGGCCAATAAAAAAATGAACTCAATGGATGGCATCTTTGCAGGTTCCTTGTCTCATAATGTCATGTCAGAACTACCACCATTCCATTTCTCTCTCTCTCTCTCTCTCTCTTTCTCCTTCCTTCCTTCCTTCCTTCCTTCCTTCCTTCCTTCCTTCCTTCCTTCTTTCCTTCCTTCCTTCCTGTCTTTTTTTCGCTGTTTTTTTCTTTGTTTCTTTCTTTCTTTATTTGATTTGTTTTTACCCTATATGTTTTGTATATATATTAGGGCTTCCAGTTTTGTGACTTTATAGGATTCCAGAATGTGCTAACAAGTATGTCTCTGTGTCTCTGTTCTCTGTGCCTTATTTTGGGATCTTTTCCTTCTGTTTGTTTGTTTTGTCCTATTCCAATTTGTTCTTTTATTTTATTTTATTTTATTTTATTTTATCTCTTAGATTCTTGTTTTCTGATGAGAGACAGAAAGGGGATGTATCTGGATGGGAGAGGAGATGGGGAGGAACTGGGAGGAGTAGCAGGAGGGAAAACCATAACTTAGGGAGTGAAGGACTGATTTTGACTCACAGTTTGAAGATATAGTTCACTGTGGCAGCAAGACATGGCAGCAGGAGCATGAGACAGCAGTCATATTCACAGACTAGCAAACAATGAATGCTAGCGTTCAGGTCAGTTTCTCTTCTTTATCTAATCCAGGACATGGAATGCTTGTCTAGAGTTAGGGTAAATCTTCTCATAACAATTAACCCATTTTAGAAACTTCCTCATGCATATGCACACAGGCTTGTCTCCTAAGTGATTCTAAATCTTGTCAAATTGACAATCAATATTAAGCATCACAATTCTACTCTTTATCAATTTGATACCCAGACACAAGCCATAGACTTTCACCCTTTGTCCTCATAGGCTCATGGCCATCTTATAAAGTAAAATACATTGTCTAACTTCAAAAGTCCACATAGTTCCAACATTGCTCAAAAGTAATCAATCTCTTCTAAGACTTAAAAAAAAATCTGTCAACTGTGAGCCCTTATAATAATCAAAAACAAGCCACAGAGTAAAGATTCTTGTTTGATGTCACAGGAAAGGAGATAGGGCAAGAAATGAGCAGATGGCGGTCTTTGTTAAGCCAATTAAAGACACAAGAGTGAATAACAGGAAACATTTATTCAATGTGGCCGCTTAAAAAACAAAGAAGACCAGTAGGTGACAGCCAAGCCCATCTTCAGGGTGTGAACAAGCTGTTCAGATTTAAATAGCTATCCAGAGGTATTCGTAACTCAGCAGTTAGGACAAGGTGTGATTCTACCTGTCACCAATGTCTCCGCTCTAGTCTCTCCTAAAAGGTCATCTGACAAACTATAAATCTTTTTCCAGGAGACAAGTTCTGCCTCTAGCTGACCCAGGGCTTCAGACTTCTCAAACTTTTTCTCCCAGCATGAAATTCTTGGGGTCCATTGTTTCAATAATTGGATAATCAAAGGTAGGGGCACACAGGTCTGTTTGAAAATATCTTTATTCCTGTCAGGACAGTTACAGCCACATAGCCTATCAGCAGGATCATGCGGCTGCTGGTCTCATGTATTCAGTAAGGAGAGAGAAAGACAGTGAGAGACAGAGAGAGACAGAAAGAGACAGAGAGACAGAGACAAAGAGAGACAGAGACAGGGAGACAGAAACACAAAGATGTCCAGAGACACACACACAAAGAGAAGCAGAGATAGGAAAATACTGGTACTCAGCTTGGTTTCTCCTTTCTATTTGGATGGGGCCCTTAACTCATTGAATGGTGCAACTCACACTTATGGTAGACCTTCCTACCTCAATTAACTCAATCTATTAACTCCCTCACTACCTATATGATGTTGGATGTGGAAGCACAACTGTAACTCCAGCACTTTGGTAGATGAGGCAGAAGGACTGTGAGGTTGAAGGTAGCCTACCTAGCAGGTCCCAAGTCACCCTGAGTCACAAAGTGAGACAGTGTTTCAAAACAATAACAAATCAAAAATATTGAAGAAAGACCTCATGTTCCCAGATATGGAGGAGTAGTTCCCACGCAGACTTAGTAAGAGAAGTAACGTAGCATGTAGAAAGTTGGGGGTGTTGTTAGGGTTTTATTTTTATTTTTATTTTTTGGCTTTATTGCCACAATACAGCTAAATTGTATAAGCTACTGATTGTGCCAAAATAGTCAATGAAGTAAAACCCAAGAGAATATATTAGATCACTCATTGCCACTGATGGTCTCCTATCCTAGTAATTATGTAACCTAATTAGCTCTGTGGTTTGATGCATCAGACCAGAATGAATTCTCATGTGGCTTTTTCTCATCCTCATCACATCTCTAGAAATTATGACACATTAGGCCAAGGTTTCTCACTCTTCCTGGATCCTTTAACTATGTAGTCTGAATTAAGGAGCTAAAGAGCATTCTCTGACTCCTACAAAATGCGACATCCTTTGGGCATTTGAGATTCAAAACAGGATCCTGCATCTGCTTAGTGTTAGTTGGTTTGTTACTGGATTCACTCTGGACCTCTAGTTTGTCAAAATTCCAGAGGCTGGAAATCCAAAGCCAAGACAATGTGTCTTCAGGTTTTTGGCAGCTGCAGGCATTTCTTGTGTTTATCTTTACAATTTCTCCTCTATTATATTTACTCGGTGAGTGATATTACTGAAAAGTCCTTCACACAAGCCCTAATTACTAGAATCTGAAAACAGTTCATAATCAGGTTGAATTTTATTGGAAATCTCTTCCATAATCTATCTAGTCAATAAAATCAGCATGACATAATTTGCACAAATATTTTTAAGAGTCAAATATTGGGGGCTGGTGAGATGGCTCAGCAGGTAAGAGCACCCGACTGCTCTTCCGAAGGTGATAAGTTCAAATCCCAGCAACCACATGGTGGCTCACAACCATCCGTAACAAGATCTGGCTCCCTCTTCTGGAGTGTCTGAAGACAGCTACAGTGTACTTACATATAATAAATAAAATAAATCTTAAAAAAAAAAGAGTCAAATATTAACCACTATTTCTTAGACTGATAATTACAATTTCAAAGATTAAATTAGGATGGCTATAAAGAGAGATGCAGAAACCACACAAATAAGTTGAGTTATGAGCTATAGGTTAAGTTAATATATATAAGTTAATATGAAGCTTTGTATATGACCATTTGAAATTAAGATGAAGGCTTCACTTGAACATATTATATTTTTCACGTTTTTCTTTTTCCTAAATTCAGACCACATGAAATGGCAGGACTTAGGAAAACCAAAATTCTATACTGAAATACAAGTTCTGAAAAGGACATTAAGGACATTCATCAATAAATTCAGAAAACTATATACATTTTCCTTTGAGTGTTCAACCTAACAATTCTGCATTTGGAACAAAGTGTTTGCATCTTCATCAGAAAGCCTGACCAGCAGAGATTTGTCAGGTGAGATATCTGCCAGGAAACCAACTTGTTAATTTGGAAAATTCTATTTATTGCATAGTTAAGAATTCCTTCCTAGGCTGCTACTGCCTCCAAATTTTCCCTCTGTATTGTAGACCTTTGGTCATTTTGTTGTCCCATTCTAAGTAGTTTTCTTTTGTTAATTACTCTGATTGGTGAATGGGGCTTAATGATTATTTATATATTTCATGTATTTTTCAAAACTCTTAACTCCCATGGATTCATCTGATAACTGCTTGAGATACCATTAAGAGGAAGTAATGTGTATGGTAGCTAGAATATATAAGCAATATTAAGGAAGATTAACATGGATGGGTTTTCTACAGATTGGAGGTCAGATTATGTTCTGAGAAGAAAAACATTAGGTAAAGACAAGAAAAGTACCTTTTGATATTAAGTTTGATTAGAGAAAAAGAGGTAAGCAATTGGGCTTCTTATATATTCACAACACAATTATATTCAGCATTGCACACTAGTAACATTTAATGACAATAGATTCATTTATAATAGGTAAACAGCACCAAGACTTTATTACCCTGATGCCAATTAAGCAGTACCTGGAAATAACCTACATAGCCCTATCCTTTAAAGGGTCAAAAATTGATCAGAGCAGCAGCGAGTACTTACTTATATTTAGTATGGCATCTGCAAGGTTTGACAAGATGAAACATCTAACAGGACAGCGGGGTCATTATTTTTATTATTGAAAACACAATGTTTTCTCATTAAGCGTTCTGAGTTAGTCAGTTTTCCATTACTAGAATGAAATATTTGAGATATCTACATTTATGAAAATATGAGGTTTATGTAGCTTCCAGTTTGGGAGGTTCTAGTACACACTTACTGCATCATCTCAATAATGAGGAGGAGGTTTATGTGTGACACATCATGGTGGATGGTAGCAGAGTAACCTTTGTTGGAGTAAGCACATTTTAGGAAGCAAGGGCTAGGCCTGCTCCATTTATTTATAATAGCTCTCTCCTAAGGACTACCAGTGGATTCTGAGAGAACTTACATTCCTCATTTCCTTGGTGAACCACGCTAAAGTACACATCTCTTCTAATTGCCTTTGCTAGCTAAAAGGGGAAGTAGGGGAATTGAAGATACTTGAAGGTGTATTTTGTAAATAAAGTCTTACTGGAATCCAGTAACTTTCATTCACATTTGTATTATTTATATAGCTGCATTTGCACTACAAAGGCAAAGTCAAGTAATTGTGAAACACACTAGCTGTTCAGTAAAGTTTCAATATGATCTGTTCCTGGCTAGGAAAAGTTTTTTTTCTGCTAAGTTCTTAGATTTTTTTCCTACTGTGATATTCTATACAACTATGAAAATATTAGTTACATACTTTAAAATTGCATTTTGTGCATAAAATTTCAGTTTCTAATTTATGCAATAGCTCTCCTTTATGAGTAACTTGTCTTTTTTCTTCATTTTTCATGACTACAGTCAAAGAGGCTACCATCTCTAGAGATTTTCTATTGCTTCTTTTATAGAGATGATAACAATAATTATGTTATTTCCCTCTTCCATTTTCTCCATCCAAACCCTTCTATATAGCCCATATAATCTTACACTGATTTTGTTTTTGCTTGTTTTGAGATAGGGTATTGCTATGTGACTCAGGCTAGTTAAAAACTATGTATTCAAACTGGCCTTGAATTCCCAATCATCTTGTGATACCTTCCAAAGTTCTGTGAAGACAAGCATGTGATACTATACTCGGATCCTATATAGCCCAGGATATCTTCACACTAGCTGTTATGCTGTCTCACCTTCCTGAAACCTAAAATCACAGGCACAAAGGATTATGAAGATCTTAGCATGGATGACCACTCAGACAGAGTATAGCCATCTGATAGTCTATTTCAACCAGCTGGGACTACACCTAAGTGTTTAGGAAACTGGGTATGGCCCCACGTGTCCAGAACACGAGTTTTTTTTTTTTCCAACATTTTATTAGATATTTTCTTCATTTACATTTCAAATGCTATCCCCAAAGTCCCCTATACCCCCCACCTGCCCTGCTCCCCTACCCACCCACTCTCACTTCTTGGCCCTGGCGTTCCCCTGTACTGGGGCATATAAAGTTTGTAAGACCAAGGGGCCTCTCTTCCCAATGATGGCCGACTAGGCCATCTTCTGCTACATATGCAGCTAGAGACACGAGCTCTGGGGGTACTGGTTATTTCATATTATTGTTCCACCTATAGGGTTGGAGACCCCTTCAGCTCCTTGGGTACTTTCTCTAGCTCCTCCATTGGGAACCCTGTGTTCCATCCAATATCTGACTATGAGCATCCACTTCTGTGTTTGCCAGGCACTAGCCTCACACGAGACAGCTATATCAGGGCCCTTTCAGCAAAATCTTTCTGGAATATGGAATAGTGTCTGCGTTTGGTGGCTGATTATGGGATGGATCCCCGGCTGCAGTAGTCACTGGTTGGTCCATCCTCTTGTCTCAGCTCCACACTTGATCTCTGTAACTCCTTCCATGTGTGTTTTGTTCCTAATTCTAAGAAGGGACAAAGTGTCCATTCTTATCTCCTTGTACTAAGGTCAAGTCTAAATGCTTCAGGGAATTCCACATAAAATCAGAGACACTGAAACTTATAGAGGAGAAAGTAGGGAAAAGCCTCGAAGATATGGGCACTGGGGAAAAATTCCTGAATAGAACAGCAATGGCTTGTGCTGTAAGATCAAGAATTGACAAATGGGCTCCCAGCCTGAGCACCCGCTTCCCCGCCATCTTTCCTCCGAGCCCAGCTGACACAGCTAGGGACATCCCAGGACTTTAAGATCGCATCGGGGTTACGCGTGAGTGCAGTGCACAGGTGGTGTTGGGAGCATTGGATCAGCGGTTGCCCCCAGAGGCAGGATCCGAGAACTCCGCCCCACCGGAGGCTGGGCCTCTCCCAGCCTGAGCACCCGCTTCCCCGCCATCTTTCCTCCGAGCCCAGCTGACACAGCTAGGGACATCCCAGGACTTTAAGATCGCATCGGGGTTACGCGTGAGTGCAGTGCACAGGTGGTGTTGGGAGCATCGGATCAGTGGTTGCCCCCAGAGGCAGGATCCGAGAA
>LR753327.1:1149892-1214383 GCA_902729485.2 Mus minutoides | reverse complement strand
GCGATCTCAAAGTCCTGGGGTATGCGAAGCACAGGGCAGGCCCTAGGTGCGACCGCTGGGTTCAGAGGAGAGATGGCGGGGTGGGTGGAGCTCTGGCTGGGTCAGGCCCAGCCTCCGGTGGGGCAGAATTCTCAGATCCTGCCCCTGCAGGCAACTGCTGGCCCACTGCTCCCCAAACCTCCACTGAAGTCCACTCACGTGTAACCCTGATGAGATCTTAAAGTTCTGGGGTATGCGAAGCACAGGGCAGGCCCTAGGTGCGATCATTTTACATTCTTAACTGTCATTTAAAGCACAAAAGTTAATTTGTAGGGCTGGAGAGGTAACTCAGCCAATAAGATACTTACTTTATAAGCATGCTGACCTGAGTTCAACCTTTGGAACCCATGTTTTTGTTTTGTTTTGTTTTGTTGTTTTTTTCTTTTGTTTTGTTGTTTTTTTCTTTTGTTTTGTTGTTGTTTGTTGTTGTTATTTGAGACAGGGTTTCTCTGTATAGCCCTGGCTGTCCTGGAACTCACTTTGTAGACCAGGCTGGCCTCGAACTCAGAAATACTCCTGCCTCTGCCTCAGGAGTGCTGCGATTAAAGGCGTGCGCCACCACGCCCGGCTTATTAGCATATTTTTTACAATGATTTTTAGGTGCTAGATTACTTTGCAGAGCTGAGATAAACTCCACTAGGCATATTGTACAATCTTTTTGAAATGCTATAGGATTCTGCTATGGTTTGAATTTGCAATGTTCCCCAAAGGCTCCTGTTTTAAAGTGCTTGTTACCTAGCTCGTGGTGCTATTTTGGAAAAACGGTGGAACCTTTTGGAAGTGGGGACTAGCTAGCAAACAAGTCACTAGAAGGTTATACCCTGGCATGTGGTCCAGCCCTGGATGTCTGTTCTATGAACAGCTCTGCACTTCTTCCTCTTGCTGGCACATTTGCTAGTACTTTAAAAAAAAATTCTGCACTTACTAATGTTAGAGATATATTCTCTGTGTGTTGTCTTTAGTTGTGTATCAGAATAACAATGAACTGTTTCCAGTTTTGGGCAAGGTTTGAAGTGTTGGTATTAGTTAATTGCTTCTTTAAATGTTTGGCTGTATTCAGTGATGAAGCTGCCTAGGCCTTGTTTGGCTTAGTGGGTAGTTTCCATTACTTAATGTATTTGTTATAGATCTATTCACAGGGGGTATTCCTACTTGCATCAGTTTTGATGGGTTGAGTCTTTCTTCATTTGTTATTTCTATTTTTATATCTTCTGACTTACATCTTGTAATTTCTTCCCCTCAGTACTGACTCTGGCAAGTAGTTTTATTCATTGCTATTCATTTAAATTTCCCATGTGAGAACGTACATTACTTTTTTCGTCTCTGGTATATTTAAGTAAACATACTGGTGTTCTCTAAGTTTACTCATGCTATGGCAAACGGTAGTACCTAAATATACACAATGAAGTTTAGAAAAACTCATGATTTTGTTGTTTCTTTACTCAGTTTCTGTTGTTTCTTTAACTTTTGCTGTAATATTTGTTAATTCATTTATGATTGCTTATTTTGTTATAGTTTCTTAAGGTGGAACTTTAAATTATGCTCTCAAAATTGACAAAATATAGACATTTCAAATGATGAACTTCCCTGGACCAAGACCACTCACTTACTGAGTGTTCTAAAATCTCTCTCTCTCTGTCTCTGTCTCTGTCTCTGTCTGTCTCTGTCTCTCTCTCTCTCTTTCATTCCTCCTTCGGCCTATAAAGTACATTGTTTAATTTCAGTATATTTCAGAAATCTCCAAGTTCTCTGTAATGATGGTTTCTAATTTTATTCTTATTGTAAGTTTTCAATTATTTTAAATTTACTGAGGTTTGTTTTATGTTCACCACATGTGCTATGCAGAAGGATGTTCCATGTGCACAAGAAGATGGAATATATTGGTCTGGGGTAGAGTGTTTCGCACGATCAGTTAGCTGATACTGTGTTCAGATTACAAAATCACGACTTGACATACAATAGGACCTTGATATTTCAAACCAATTGACAATCTCTACCTTTTGTTTCTATATTATTGAATAGTTACCGATAGTTATCTGATATCAGTTGTTGAGAAAACATTTATATTTTTGATTTTTTCTATATGCTTCCTCCTTTAAAAGACTCCTATTCCTCTTCTATAGCATTCTTTAGTAATTCATAACGTTTTTTTAAAGATTTATTTTATTTATTATATGTAAGTACACTGTAGCTGTCTTCAGACATTCCAGAAGAGGGCGCCAGATCTCATTACGGATGGTTGTGAGCCACCATGTGGATGTTGGGATCTGAACTCATCACCTTCGGAAGAGCAGTCGGGTGCTCTTACCCGCTGAGCCATCTCACCAGCCCCAATTCATAACCTTTTAATGGTGTTTTATGTATGCTTAGCGTTATTTTCTCGGCTTTATTCTAGGACTTCCAAAATACAAACTACAGTTGCTATGAGTTTAAGAGCAATGGCCATGTCATATCTAGAATTGCACAGAACTCCTTAAGAGAATATACTTCATAATTACACTATGAAGTCCAAATGAAATAAGGCACATTCCTCTATTGTTCCTTTACACACTCCCATTTTTATATTATTGTTATTGTCAAAGATCAACACAATATAATCACTACATTTAAAAAAGCAGTAAGGAAGGTATAAATCAGATTGTGATATTAACTTGTAATGTAGGATGTATGGCTCTCTCCACTTGTTCCTATGGGTCTGAGATACTGTTAATAAACCATTACTCTAAGACAGCTTATTTTCACCCCAACAAAAGAACGGTATAAATTGTTTTATGTAGTTCCTTGTAAGTTAAGGAAAGAAAGAGAAATGTTATATTTTTATATTTTAATGTTATAAATGTTATAGAAAGTATTAATGTTATACTGTCTTAAGAACCCACTAGACTGCCTCTACTTCCTGGGTTGCTTTTTTTTTTTTTTTTTGAGACAGGATTTCTCTGTGTAGCCCTGGCTGTCCTGGAACTCACTCTGTAGACCAGGCTGGCCTCAAACTCAGAAATCCCCCTGCCTCTGCCTCCCAAGTGCTGGGAGGGTTGCTTGTTTTGGACCATTTTTGCTTGTTTTGCTCATTTGTATTTCTTGCAGGTTTACTGACAATATATTTTAATGCAAGGTGTCTGGAACCCCTTGATTTTATCTTCAAGTTAAAATGATAGCTTGAGGTGAAATTACAAGTAACATTTTGTCTTTTCTTTCTTTGAAAATTCCATGTATATATGCAATGCATTCTTTCCTCCTCCAATTCCCACCAGACCCTTCTAATCAACACATCCCCCTCCCAACTTCATGTCCTGTTTCTTTATCACCCACCAAGTCCAATTGACACTACCCATACACATGGATATAGAGTCTTTCACAGAAAAATGGGTAACCCACCAGTAGTCTCACTCCCCAATAAAAATTACTCTTCCTTCCCCAGTAGGCATTAATTACCAATAGTTCCCTGATCAGAGTGGGGCCTTGGGATTCTCTCCTGTATCCATGTGGGAATTTGGATTGGCTTGATCTTGTGAAGGTAACCACAGTTGCTATGAGTTTGAGAGCAATGGTCATGTCATATCTTTAATTGCATACCACTTCCCATCTTCCAGCTTACTTGCCAAGCCCCCTTTTCTATAATGTATTTTTTTTTCTCCGAGACAGGGTTTCTCTGTGTAGCCCTGGCTGTCCTGGAACTCACTTTGTAGACCAGGCTGGCCTCGAACTCAGAAATCCACCTGCCTCTGCCTCCCAAGTGCTGGGATTAAAGGCGTACGCCACCACTGCCCGGCTTCCACAATGTTTTTGAGCCTTTCGTATGTGTGTGTGTGCGTGTGCTCGTGCGCGCATGTATGTGTGTGCATGTGTAGGGGCAATGGTGGTGAAGTTTTGTGTTTTTGTGTTATGTATATATGAAATCTCCCATTTCAAGCTGATCACTTCTCAATATTTTGGCTAGTTGATCACTTATTCTCAGTATTTTGGCTAGTTATGAGTCTTTTTTATCAATAACTGATCACTGCCAAATGATGTTCTTTTGACCAAGGTGAAAGCACAAATATCTAGAAGGCAGTTTGACAGACTATTCATTTAGCAAAGCAATAATAGTGGGTTCCCCCTAGGGTCTATGATCTCAACTAGACATGGGCATCTGTCCAATTTTACAGTACCTGACATGAATTCCTTCTTGTGGAATGGGCCATAAGTCTAATCAGAAGGTAATGGAAGTCATGCCACCACTGTACCAGTGGGCACATCTGGCTGGAATAAAAAACTTTTGAATGAAACATTATTTCAGCAGTTTGAATGTCACTGACTTTGTCTTCTGGATTTCTTGCACCTGATCAACTGTTGTTAGAAATCTGCGATTCCTTTGTATATGATGACTACCCCACTATGGCAGTACTTAATATTATGTTCTCCATGTTTGGACTACATTCTCGTTTTCTTTTGTGCCTTACAACATTCTTCTTGTAACCTGGATATTTTAGATGGACTCCTATGCAATTATAGAAACAAAATTTCTCCTTGATGATTTATAATTTTCCCAACCTCTAAATTGACTGCTCCCAGGAAGGCTTTCCCTCTTTCATTTCTGCTCAATATCTTGGCTACTCTTCTTTTGTTTTCTGCCAGTTCCTAAATCAGCAGATCTTGACTTGTGTGTTGAGATCCTTTATAGAAGTCTCCCAAGATCATGGGGAAATAGATATTTACATTATGATTCATAACAGTAGCAAAATTATAGTTATGAAGTACCTATTAAATAGTTTGCTTGGGGGTCACCACACCATGAGGATCTATATTTGAGGGTCACAGCATTAGAAATGTTGAGAGGCACTGTCCTAATTGATCTATTCTAAGACCTCTACTGCTTTTCACTATGAATGTCTTTACTAAAGGAGTTCTCCATGCTTTCAAATGAAGTCAGTTACCCACTGATGGATCATCTATCCCCCAATGACATATATTTCCCCTTGATCAGAAATTCTGCAATACTGAACTGCACTGGAATAGGGCCAATTTTTTTTTGTTTGTTTGTTTTTGTTTTTGTTTTTCGAGACAGGGTTTCTCTGTATATCCCTGGCTGTCCTGGAACTCACTCTGTAGACCAGGCTGGCCTCGAACTCAGAAATCCGCCTGCCTCTGCCTCCCGAGTGCTGGGATTAAAGGCGTGCGCCACCATGCCCGGCGGAATAGGGCCAATTTTAAGTGAAGTTTCCACCCCATGAGTAAGCTGGAGAAGAAAAATTAGCATGATTGTCGTCAAACATGGAATATACCTTCTACTCAACTGTGGTTTGTATGTATACTTTCAAGTTTCATGTGTTGAAAAAAGTTCATACTAATGGCATTTGGTGGTGGGATCCCAGGGAGGTAAAATGACAGTGTGATGCCCATGATGGTACCATTTGTCTTTGTCATAGACACGACTATATGCTTCATCTTTCCCGCTGTGTATATTCTACTATGCTATGACAGAGCAAAAGGGCTTTCATCAGATGGCAATCAGATATTGGCATCATATGATTAGCATCACAGCCAAATAAAATTCGAATCTTTATAGCTCACTTGCCCATGTTTTGCCATGGCAGCAGAAAATGGGCTAAGACACACATACGAGAGGAAAAGATAGGATGTAGATTAAAAAAGAAATACAGATAGCTCTGATGACAGAAGAAAACTACAGCCTCAAGTAGGGAACTGGGAGATGAGGTCCTAGGTACCCCCACTATCTTCATGGTCTTTCCCACACCTGTTCAGAGCAGAACATGCAGGTTAGAGCTTCCAGCACAGAGCATATGGAACGTAGCATTTCTTAAAGGCCACAGTCTTTTGCTGTTCTTAAGATTAGACTGTCTTAAATGTTTCTCCATTTCCTATATGTCCTTAGGGCATTTTCAGAAACTTTCTTTTTTAAAGATTTATTTATTATTATATCTAAGTACACTGTAGCTGTCTTCAGACACTCCAGAAGAGGGTGTCAGATCTCATTACAGATGGTTGTGAGCCACCATGTGGTTGCTGGGATTTGAACTCAGGATCTTCAGAAGAGCAGTTGGTGCTCTTAACCACTGAGCCATCTCTCCAGCCCTTTCAGAAACTTTCAATAGACTTTTCTTTCAAGCAATGAAAAAAATAGGTTTATTTATATTTTCAAAGTATGTGCATGCAAAGTGTGTTTGTATAGGTCTGTGCACATGAGTCCAGGCAGATGCCTTCAGAGGCCAGAAGAGGGTGTTGGATTGTTGGAAGTTGAGTTACAAGCAGTTGAACTGCCTGATGTAAGTACTAGGAACTGAACTTGGGTCCTCTGCATGAGCAGGTATGTGTTCTTAACCACTGAGCAATCTCTCTGGCCACTAAAACAAATTGTATTTCAGCCAATGTCATCCCTGTTAGGTCCTGGGAACCTCTTGGGTCACTGGCATCTGGGACTTTCTAGTGGCTACCCCTAGTTCCTCATCTTACTCACCCATCTCAAAAATATTAATCCAGAATTTCTCCCATCAAAAGGAAATGCAGGGACAAAGAGTGGAGCAGAGACTGAAGGAAAGGCCAATCAGAGACTGCCCCACCTAGGGATTCATCCCATCTACAGACACCAAACCCAGACACTACTGCTGATGCCAAGGGCTTGCTGATAGAAGCCCGGTATAGCTCTCCTCTGAGAGGCTCTGCCAGAGTCTGACCAACAGATATAGATGCTTGCAGCCAACCATCAGAGTAAGCACGGGGACCCCAAAAGTAGAGAAAGGACTGAAGGAGCTGAATGGGTTTGCAGCCCCATAGGAAGTACAATTATCATCCACCCCCACCCCCCGAGCTCCCAGGGACTAAACCACCAACCAAAGAGTACACATGGAGGGACCCATGGCTCCACACATATGTGGCAGAGGATGGCCTTATCTGACATCAATGGGAAGAGAGGCCCTTGGTCCTGTGAAGGCATGATGCCCCAGTGCAGGGGAGGTGTGTGGGTGGGTGGATACCGGAGCACCCTCATAGAAGCAGGGGTGATGGGGCAGGGGTTAGGGGCTTATGGGGGGAAACTGGGAAGGGGGAAAAGATTTGAAATGTAGATAAATAAAATAACCAATAAAAAAACTCTTTTAAAAAGCAGTTCTATTGTTGCTTTGTTGGCCAGCAGGCCTGTGGAACTCCTCCTCCATTCTCAGTGCTGAGCCCCTACTTATTTTCAAATGTGATTTCTGAGTGGAAATGTGGTACTGCGTAAGAACTGACTCTCAGGAACTGGGGTTTTCATCCAGTGCAGCAGTCTCTCTTGAAGTTCAGCTTCCTCATTTATAGAATGAGAAAAAAATGTATTAAATGACCTTTCAACCCTATGGTTTTATGAAATAGAAACAGAAAGGCAGCAGTGAACATTTTACTGTAGCTATATGAGAACATGAAATATGGAAGCAATCTGTATTTTTTTTTAAAAGTTCCAATCTGTTTGTAATTAGAACACAGCTCGTTTCCAATTCTACCTAGGTAATCAAAATGCAGGCAAGACATTTCTCCACCCCAAGCTTTGCCTCCTAATCATTCCAACTGAGAACCTGGGGACAAGTAAGAAAGTAGGGACCTTTCACTGGTTGGCTATCAAAAATTATGACAGCTTAAGGCTAAATAAAACCACTATAATTTGCCACCATTTTATCTACATAATGAACTCTGCAAATGTTTACTTTGCTTTTGAAAAAATGTCAAGTTTTCACCTTTTGTATAAAGCCGCAAGGCCATCTTCCCAGAGTGCTAGTAATTACCTGTATTTATTTCAAGTGTATAAGGTACAAAAAAAATCAGCTTCCACGAACATTTCAGAAAAATGATTTCCATCAGACACTCATTTCTAGGCACAAAGACATCATGTTTATTCAGTAATAATTATCTGCATAGGTTGCGATAAACAAGAGAACTGTGGTAAGATAAATGCTTGTCTGAGATGTTTTGTCTTAATCAGCTTTATCCAGAGTGTTTCACTCAATGTTATGATTTATCATACAATTTACATTCCAAATCAATACACTCATAGAGGGGAAAAAGGAATTTTTCTATAATTAAAAACAAACTATAATTACAAACATATTTAAACACTTTAAACTGCTAATTCACAACAGAATACCCTGTAATAAGTTACAAGATAAGGAAATTAGGAATATATACTGGCAAAGGTTCCTACTTGGTGATGTATTCAGCAAGTAGGGAGGATAGTAACAAGATGGCAGCAGGGAAAAGGGTCTAGAACCAAGGAATCACACAGTTTTTAAACACCTAGCCTATAGAGCAAAATAAGTTTTACAAAACAACCATCCATTCAAACTGAGATCTGTCAACATAGAGGGGAAAGACAGAATGTTTCTCTTAACGTATATAAAAGACGCAAATCCCTGTAGAGGAAAAGGCAATGCATATCTTGAGCTTGTTCATGTCCAGATGTGAAGGTCTCCCTGATCACAAAGCAGCTCATCTGCATACCAAGACAGTCCTATGTTAAGGGCCATCAGGAAGGCATCTGGCCCGTTTTTATGATCCTAAATTTCCTTGGTTTCAAGTTAGTTTTTGTAAACTGGAATTCCTTTAGGAAGAAAGTATATTTTTTAATATTTAAAATAAAGAGATGTGAGAAATGAACCCCATCATCTTCCTCTATTTTCAGAGCTCAAATTATTCATCCCCCAATACATTTAAAAAACATTCCTGCAACAGTAATTTTGTAAAAAAATTATACACATTATCCGTTTGTGTAATTCTGTAATGTTGTGATGTAAAATTAGTATATTATAATTAAATGCCCTTTTCTTGGCATTTCCTATAACTGAATCATCCCAGAAAGCTTTTCTTTCGTCTTAATCTGTCTATTATTTCCCTCTATAGAACTATCTAAGGATGATGTAGTTTTTAAAAAGATGTCTTTAAGACTTAGTTATGGCCTCTGCACCAATTGTCTTTTTCAGATAATTTAAGTTTTGTTAGCTGATAACAGGTTAATGACTACAGTAGCCTGCAATCATATGAAAAAATAGTTTCAAAATCTTAGTGGGGAAATTATTCCTACCCTGAAAATATTCCTACTTTCCTGGAGAAAAATGTTCTCCATATCACAAAATAACTTGCTTTGAACACTGCTGTGTACATGTCAAGAACAATTCTTCCCAATGATTAGTACACACTGCTTGTCTGTATAACTGAGTTTCATCATCTCCATCAGCATCAGTGTAAACATAGGAATTAACACAGAAGCAAGATTTTTATATCCATTTAACCACATCTCCTATAATGGAACTGATCTATTCAAAGGATGTACTCCATTTCTCCATGAGAACAGCACTGATACCTATGTCTTGAAAGTAAGAAATACCAACAAACCAAACCAAAGCTAGTTTCCAGTCCAGGACATACTGGAGTATTACCTTCAACTTTAAAAGCAAGATCCCACATAACTTACTTTGCTATCAAAGACTAACTGAAATACTGGCCTCAGTTTATCAAACTATTGTAATATATTGAAGATATTAATACTAATTTACAAATCAAAAAATAATAATCTCTCCCATACTAAATTATCATTAACATTAAAACCATAACATTATAAGCAGTTTAGGACCTTTCCTGAGAAATAAAACCACATTACAAATGATTATGTGGCAATTTATGATAGACACGTGTTTTGAACAAATTTAATTCATACTGAATCAAGAGAAGAACTTTTTTCCTTTTTCAGCTTTAAGAGACAAGGTCTTCCTATATTTTCCAGGCTAGCCTCAAATTCCTGACTTCAATTTCCTGATGTGGCTCCTGGTGCATACTACCATGCCTAGCTTAAAAGAACAATCTTTTAAGTGAAATGTGTATCTCATTTTAATAACTGTTTCTAATATGTAAAACGATTTCCTATTTTATCTCAGTTAAACTTGAATATATCACTTAGTCTTTTTTTTTTACACTAGACTTAACAGAATTCATTAAATTACAAATAAGAAAAAGCCTTAAACAGCAATTCTGAAGTATCAATATAGATTAAGATACCTGGTCATCTAAACAGTGTATGTATATATGGAATACACTTTCCTATTTACCAAATGTTTTAAATAGTTTTTAAGTGGACACTGATTTATATAAATGTATGAGAATATACACAGACACATGTGTGGATGTACAACATCCTTTTTACTTATGTCTCTGTATAACTTCAGATAGCCAATGCAGTGCACTGAAGTTGGAAATAGGAAAGGCTATTAATTCCCTAAGCTTTTGGGATCATTCTCAGTATAAATAACTCTCAAATGACATCAAAGTTTGTGAGACTTTAGAGAAAAATTAATTTTCATCTAAAACAAAAATTTGGGGGGTAAAAATAAAATACTAATCACTAGATAAGAGCAACAGTGGTGATTAAAGATAACATGCAATTATAGGTATCTAAAAGTAAAATGGCCAAAGTATAAATATAGTTCATATTTTGATAAATTCTAACTTATATATTTTCAAACTAATTTTCAGATTGACAAGGAAATATAACTGGAAGGAGGAAAGAAGAGAAAAAAAGCCCTACATTTCTCTTTTTTTGTTTTTTTGTTTTTCTGAGACAGGGTTTCTCTGTATAGCCCTGGCTGTCCTAGAACTCACTTTGTAGACCAGGCTGGCCTCGAACTCAGAAATCCACCTGCCTCTGCCTCCCGAGTGCTGGGATTAAAGGCGTGCACCACCACGCCTGGCAACACTTCTCTTTTTATTCCTGTTTAATTTTAAGAGAAAAAAAATGGTCTCCTTACAACTTGTTAGCATAAAGGAGGTTTTTAAAGACTACTTAAATTCAGAAACACTCTAATTCATCTGGTTATTGATATCAAATGGATGTCAGACTTTAAACACTGTTGTAAGGTAAAATCAAATGGTAACAAAAATTATGTACTGAGCACTCTTGGGGCAGTAACAAGAAAATAATTTGGGGATAATTATAGATGTTACATTCAAAAGATGGTGAAAAACATAAAAATCAAATCCTTCTTTAAATAAATCATATTTAATAGGATTAAAGGAATGGGAATGTATGATTTGTGTTTTTGTGAACTGGTTTTACTTCAGTGCAAATGTATATTTCAAAACCAAACAAGACAACAAAAAGAAAGATGAGAAAATGTCTGTGTTCCTTAGCAGGAACAATTTCCACAGCCTTTCACACTGTTGACAATTTCTTCTTGGAGCTTCTTTCTTTCCTCCTCTTTGGAGAGATTCTCTTTCTTTGCATCCCATCCAAGGCTATCCTGGTTCTGTATACGGTTGCTCTGTGTATGCCACATCTCTGAATAGATACTGCTAGAGTTAGCAAGCAGACCATAGTGGGTACCACGTTCAGCTACCTTCCCCTACAAAGAAAACACAAGGTAAATGTGGACCAAGGTCAGTTAACTAGCATAATATCTAAAACTATACAGTAATGCGTCTTCACTGATCCGCTGCTCAGCCCCCCATAAACAGAAATGATGAGATCCCCAATAGCATAAACACCATTTTATGTAAAGAATATAAAGCTTTCCTGTTTTATTTTCATTTTGGAAGGCATAAAGGGAAGATTAAAATTCTAAAAAGGTGATATTTTCTGTAATCAGCAAATGTTCAAATCAAAAGCACTGTTATTTATGCAGGGATTGAAAGGATTTAAAAACAATATTGTGAAATCCATGTGAATTTTGAAATAAAATTTCATGAAATAAAGAAAACTTAATGAAAATTAGTTTATTCTGTCCAGTAGCTCTCTTTGCTAACAATACCTATTAAAGACAGCATTTCATTAATTTGACATGGGTTCCATACATTAACCTACAACTAATTTGTTAAACATGATGAGAGAATTTGTCACTTTCACAGGCATTCCTATTGACAGGATTTTTCCAAATATTTCTGTAATATTAATAATGTTTGTGTCAATGCCCAAATGCTGGATTTGCACACATATATGTTTACATCTGTTTCTTGATTTATTGATTTCTGGCATTATTTATCAACTTGTTAAGGAAGTTGGAGATGATTCAACTTCCCCTCTGTTGCATTCTTCACAAATTCTGCTTCTGTTCATTTTGTTATGACTATTCAAGTGTTTTGTGTTGCTTACTTTATGGACTAAGAATTTTCTGTTGAATCCTAAACATTTCATTAATATGTATCTCTTAAAATAAGGAACACTGTTTTTGTTTGTTTGTTTTTCAAGACAGGGTTTCTCTGTGTAGCCCTGGCTGTCCTGGAACTCACTTTGTAGACCAGGCTGGCCTCGAACTCAGAAATCCACCTGGCTCTGCCTCCCGAGTGCTATAAGGAACACTTTTACATGTCTGGTATAATTGTATCAGACCCAAGAAATTTAACAATGACACATTACTTTTATCTAACATATACTTAATTTTTTAACTATTACAGTTAATCTCCTTTATTGTTTTTTTCCATCTAGGATCTGAAGAAAACCAACATATTGAACTTAAATGGTTTTAATTCTTAAAGAACTGAGTGCAGATCATAGGAAGTAGAGGGAGCTGGGAGAGGGGGAGGGAATAAAAAGGGGGCAGGATCGGGTATGGGAAGAGACAGGAAAGAAGTACAGAGGGTCAGAAAATTGAACAGAAATATGTAGCAGTGGGGGATAGGGAGCTGGGGTAGCCACTATAAAATCCCAGATGCCAGGAAAGCAAGAGGCTCCCAGGACCCAATGGGGATGACATTAGCTGAAATACCCAACAAAAAGGAGATAGAACCTGTAGAGACCACCTCCCATAGGCACAGCCCCCAGTTGAGAGATGGGGCCACCCACCCATCTAAAAAATTTTAATCCCAAATTCTTCCTGTCTAAAGGAAATACGAGGACAAAGTGTGGAGCAGAGACTGAAGGAAAGGTCATCCAGAGACTGCCCCACCTGTGGATCCATCCCATCTACAGACACCAAACCCAGACACTACTGCTGATGCCAAAGAAGTGCTTGCCTGACACAAGTCTGGTATAACTGTCCCTGGAGAGGCTCTGCCAGCACCTAACCAATACAGATGTGGGTACTCGCAGCCAACCATTGGACTGAGCCCGGGGACCCCAATGGAAGAGCTAGGGAAAGAATGGAAGGAGATGAAGGGGATTGCAACCCTAAAGGAAGAACAACAATATCAGCTAACTGGACCCTCTCCACCCAGCTCCCAGGGACTAAACCACCAACCAAAGAGTACACATGGAGGGACCCAGGGCTCCAGCTGCAGATGTTGCAGAAGATGGCCTTATCTGACATCAGTGGGAGGGGATCCCCTTGGTCCTGTGGAGGCTTGATGCCCCAGTGTAGGGGAATGCTAGCTAGAGTGGTGAGGCAGGAGCGGGTGAGTGGGTGGAGGACCACCCTCATAGAAGCAGGGGAGGTGAGGGATGGGATGGAGGGTTTGTGGAGGAGTAACCAGGAAGGGGGACAATATTTGAAGTGTAAATAAATAAAATAGCCAAAAAAAAGTTGTGAGTGCCACGCAAAATTCACACACCAAGTTTCTAACTGTGTGCTACTTTTCTCTTTGTGGCCCTGATATTTCTCAACTGTCCAGGTCTAAATGGTTTATAATTTTTCATTAAGTCTGTCCTTAACTTTGGATTCATCTAGTTGTTCCAGATTACTAGATCCAGGTGAAACTTTGTTTTCAAATTAAAAATAGGTCATGTGGAGCCAGAGATGGCTCGATTGTTCCTCATCTTTCAGAGGATCTGAGCCAGGTTCCCAGTACCCACCTTGGGAAGCTCATAATGGCCTGTAATTCCTGCTTCAGGGGATTCAAGGTCTACTCTGGGCTTCTTTGGACACTGCACTCACATGGACAATCCCCATACTTCCCCCCCCCCCCTCACACACACACACTTAAAAATAGTCAATTTTAAAAAGGGTAAAAATGTCCTCAATGTATCATCACCCCAGGAGGCACAGGAACCAGTTTGTTCCATTTACTGATATGAAATATGATTACATGCTTAAGGAGAGCTACCCAATTTCTCAAATTAACTGTCAAATTTTATCTTTGTAATAATATGTAATCTAAGTGATTTACTTTCAAACTGACTGAATAATCTCTTCCTCAATAGTTTAATCAATCAGTCTATGATGACTGTTTTCTTAAACAATTACTACCATGGTGGTTGCAAACTCTGATTCCCTGAATTTATCATTCCTTCTACAAGCTGGCTGGTGGTATTCTTAAAGGGCTTTCCTTTTCCTCTTGGTAGTTCTTGTTTTAAAAGTATCATCATGAATACAGAAATTAGTTTTTTACTCATTGTGTTACAACTCATTAGTGCCATTATTCTTTTTACTGCTCTAATTATCCCACATTTGGCCAGTGGGAGGTCATTCAAAGTGGTTCCTGTGTCCCTGTGACATGTGTTCATTAGTTTCCCAGCCCCAGATCAGCTTTTATCGAAGGAGGCTTGGTTCCTTTTAGTGAGAAATAGTAATTTAGTAGCCAAGATCTGTGTGCCAGGAATGCTCATTACTTACACTTTCATCACTCCCAGGCTTTTTCAGTGGACAGAATTAGAATACTTTTTGTATCAGAAATTTATATAGATAATTCTGTTAAAAAGTAACCTTGTGCGAGTCTTGCTTTCCTTTGATGATGTTTTCTTACTTGCATCTTTCTTCTACCATGTAAAATCTCTGATCTAAGAGCAGTGCATTTACTTAGCATATGCTGTTCAGTCATTTATAGAAAATAATTTCAAAATGGGTACTTCTATAAAATCACCAACTATTTCTTTTGGACTAGTTAGCCTTGAAATACATTTGTGCTAGATCCAAAAATATCCTGGGGTTTTTGTTGTTGTTGTTGTTTTGTTCATGTCAACTTGACACAAGCCCAGGCATCTTGGAAGAAGGAACCTTAACTGAGAGAATGCTTTCATAAGATTGGCTTGTAGGCAAGACTGGAGGGCATTTACTTGATTGATTATTGTGGTAGTCCCCAGCACACTGTGGGTGGTGCCAGCACTGTGCAGGCTGAGCAAGCCAGGTGAGGCAGTAAGCGCCATTCCTTCATGGTCTTTGCATCAGTTCCTGCCTTAGCTTCCCTCAATGGCAGACTGTAACTTGTAAACCAAGTAAATCCTTTTTGGTCAATGTTTTATCACAACAAAGAAGCAAATTAGGACATTTAATAGTAAGAGTATATAGTTCAAGTACCATGTTAAAAAATTACATGGATTGTTTCTATTATCAATGTGACAGTGTTGCTTCCTGTTAGTGTTCATTTTTTTATATTTTTGTATCCTTGATATATTTTCATGATTTTAGATAGGAGCTTTACACATGCTACCATTAAGCTATATACCAGGCCCATTTATATGTTTATTCTTAGAGTCTTACAAAGTTGCCCAGGCTTCCACTTCCTAATAGTTGGGATGACAGGCTTGTGTTTACAAGCCTGCCTTCTAGTTCTTATAGAAACACAAATTCTGCTATTTTAGTTTCATAGTCATCTTCACTTTTTTGTTTGTTTTTTTCGAGACAGGGTTTCTCTGTGTAGCCCTGGCTGTCCTGGAACTCACTCTGTAGACCAGGCTGGCCTCGAACTTAAAAATCCACCTGCCTCTGCCTCCCAAGTGCTGGGATTAAAGGTGTGCGCCACTATGCTCGGCTCAGTAATCTTCACTTTTTATAATATCCTGATGCCTCCAGTTTCTGAGCCATTTCAGGGTTCTACAGTATGAACCAAATCACTTTTAAAAAGTGCTTTCTCTCTATTTTGGCAAATCACACCATCCAAATTTCTTAGTATTTTTAATCTACCTACTTAACATCTTCCCCATATTTGCTGATATCCTTTGTCCAATGTTAAGTCCTCTTCTAGTATATTTGTTGATTTATAATTATACTTATTTTATTCCTTCAATTTTGTTTTATGTTCAGTCGGATGTCTCATAGATAGGCCATCTTTATAGAAATGTCATAAACAAATTTTGATAAGAGTGCCTGAGGTGACAGACCATCAGTTGAAAATGAGGTCACATAACTAAGCAATTAGAGACCAAACAAATAAAAATACTAAGACTGTGTGTAGATATAGATACTATTAAGTTTTTTTTTTTTTTTTTTTTTTTTTTTTTTTTTTTTTTTTTTTTTTTTTTTTTTTTGTTTTTTTTTTGTTTTTTGTTTTTCGAGACAGGGTTTCTCTGTATAGCCCTGGCTGTCCTGGAACTCACTTTGTAGACCAGGCTGGCCTCGAACTCAGAAATCCGCCTGCCTCTGCCTCCCAAGTGCTGGGATTAAAGGCATGCACCACCACTCCCGGCTCTATCTATCTATCTATTTATTTATTTTTATTAAGGTGTTAATACATTAATTCTAATTCAAAACCCAAGGGGCAATGTTGTGAAATAACTGCACAGATACATAGAAATAGATTATTTGCTAAGAAAGGTGAACATTTTCTATTACTTAGTAAAAGCTCGGAGAACACAATTGCATACAATTGGAAAGCTTAGTAAAATAAGACCCAAGATAGCAGATTTTACTTCAGGTTCTTAAATACAAAGATACAGCAAGGTTTAAGTTACTATTTAAGATATTCTGGCATAATAATATTGAGGACAAACATCTTGTCTAAAGAATGTAAACATTTATGAATAAACTAATAAGCTTAAAGTCACAAGCATACAAACCCCTTATAGAGCAGAGTATAGCCATCACAATACAAAACAATGTCTAAGCTTTAGGAGAATGAAAAAAATACTCTCTCAGGCTGCGAATATACTTCAATGACACAACACTTGCTCGCATGTATAAGGCTCTGAGTTCAATCTGCAGCACCATTAAAACACCCCTTTTGATTACTCAAAATTATAGAAAGCACAGAATTGCTTCTTATCTTTAACTCTCAACACACAGGCTTCAAAACAATAAAGAACTGAAGTATTGATTAGAAGAGAAAGATAATGACGGAAAAGGCCCTGAATGTGATATGGAAAAGTGAACAGTGTTAGAAATAATCACTAGCAGGCAGGGAAAGAGACTGTTACAGAGAGGAATAAAGGACAATAAGTAAACATTTTCAACTCTGCCAATCACAACAATGATATTTTGATTTGCTGAGATCATATAGATAGTAGTAAGCTTGTATAGCAAACCCCTAAGACATAAAAAAGGATATTTTCTTACTTTGTGTATAAGGAAAACAAAAATGTAAGTGGTCATGTTTAAATGATTTTATTTTACTCATATCACATTTATTTTACTGTAATGTTTAGAACATTAAGGTTATGTACAGCACCAAAACAATGAAAACACATCAAAGACACCACGCAAAGATTTATTCAGGACAAAAATGAATGCAGAAAAATATTTTATTTAGACAACCATTGAAAATATGCTTCCATAATGAAAAATACTTTTCTGAACAAATATTTACTTTTAGTACTTTAATGAAGAGCAAGTTACTATAGTTTATTCTTCTTCAAAATTTTATGCATTACTTCCTACAAAAGGGACTAAGCCCAGTATTCTATTAGGATCCAATGTCATCCAAAGAACACAGATTCTATGATATTATTTTAGGCACAATAATTAAATTTCAGGTACCTGTAACTAGTTCCAATTTTCTTCGAATATTGTCACTTTTCATTTTTATAGCTTCTATTAAATTGTTCTTTGATAAGTTAACACATACATTTAAAATGCACTGATACCCCCCCCTCACAGCCTCCTTTCACTGCCCCCACCTCCCTACAAGTACATTTCCTTCATTCATGTCTTTTGGTTTTGTGACCCACTGATTTTTACCAGGTCAGTCTAAGGGACAAAAACTTCTCTAATTAAGGTTGAATAGTAATGAATACTAACTTTCAAAGTTTATCTCTTACCTGGCTCAGGACAATGATTTCATCTGCATCAACCACTGTTGACAATCTATGTGCAATGAAAATAGAAGTTCTGTGCTTGACCACATCCCTCATGGCACCAAGAATAGTCTACAAGTTTGACAAGAGTAGAAGCCAAAGCAGAGCTCTCATTAGGTTAGTGTAAATGAAAACAATTATTGTCTTTACTAAAGGAACTGAGGGTTTTATATAAATATATAAATACATCACTCAATACTTCTACCTCTGATACCTACTAAAGGAAATAAAACAAAAACAAAAATCAAAGAATATTAGGAAGTAAATATAAGTACACCATCATAAACTGATCATTTAGATGATCACTAAATTCTGTGGAAGCAGGAGATATTTTCTGTTTTAAAAAACTCTGGTGATATGAGGAACATAGTCATATATAATCTTATCAATAAGAACACAATTAAAGTGACGAATCAGTCACGAAAAAAAAGGTCAAAGAAAGACAGCAGTCTAAAACCTTGTAGGAACATCTGTTCTTCCTTAGTTCAAAATCAAAACACATCCATGTATTTTTTTTAACTTGAGGAAGCCTTTTCTTTTGAAAACATTTTGAGTTATTGTTTGTTTTTTGAGACACAGTCTCAGTATGTAGCCCTGGCTGGCATAAGACACACCATGTAAATCTGGCTGTCCTTAAACTGCTAGAATGAAAGGTGCATGTCACTGTACTTGGCCACATTTTAAGTTTCTAATACCTTCTAGAAAATAGATTTTGTTTACTGCCTATGAAGTGTGAGACAATTACTTATGTATTCAATTATCTTTGGAAACTTTGGCCTAACCAAAGCTAGGTGGGTAGAGAAGATAGTGTAGGTGATGAAGATATACTCATTGGCTTCCTTCCCACATGTATTTCTAAACATTTAATTTTTAAAAGCATGTAATTACTGGGAGGAACAGTTTTCTGAAAAGACGACCTTAAGCTTTACTAGGACAGACTAATGGTCAAGTATAGGGCCAATATTAAACAAAATGAAACAAAACCCTGATATTTATGGACAGTCTCTCTCCTATATAAAACTTAACTTCTGAGTCCCCTGTACCTATTAAAAGGGCTCATTGAAGCCCTTCCAAACGTCTTCCTCTGAGGAATTCTTTGTAAATACTTAGTGGGTTATATTCTCTAACATACTGATGCTATGCGACTTAAAAACTGCTTTTATAAATTCTATCTTGTTAGCTCAAAACATATATTGTACAACATATATTTAGGTATAAAGCTCTTACAAATAGGCTGCTATTCTCTTTTGAATGGGATCTAGTTCTGTTAAATGCTCACTTAAAATATAATAAATTTACTTTTTTTCTTTTCCTCTCCCTTTCTCTCTCCCTCTCTCTGTATAGTATTGACTGTCCTGGAACTCACTCTGTAGACCAGGCTGGCCTCGAACTCAGAAATCCGCCTGCCTCTGCCTCCCAAGTGCTGGGATTAAAGGTGTGTGCCACTACTGCCCGGCCCCAATAAATTCTCAAATGAATCTATTTTGAACAGTTTTAAGTATGCTGCTGATAAAATAATGAAGTTCCCTACAACTTAATTCCAAATGGAACTATTATATTGCTCTGCTGGTGAAGCTGAAAGGAGACCTTACCTTAACACAGTCCTATCATGCACTAAGAGAAGTAGCAACTGGAGACACTTGCTTCTTTAGTTGTATATTAACCTACGTGAAATTATCATTGCTGTGGAAACTTGTGTATATTGTAAAGATGTTGTTATAAGATACAATGTGCTTGTTGGCTAGTATCATGACATCACTGTGACAAACAACTCTTTTGTGAAATCAATACAAATTGATACCAGTTCTAAGAGTTGTATGTGCTTGGCTTGCATGTCAATAGTACGTGAAAAGCATTCTGGTATGTATTGTGTCACAGTCACTTACACGACTTCTATTAATGGGTGCTAAATAACAAGAAAGCAGTGAATAAAACTCTCTTCCTTACTAGCACGTTGGGTAATGTGTACAGCTTTGCAAGATGCAAGACTATAATAATAGCATAGAGTATCACACATTTTCAAAAGGAAGCACATTTGTGAACAGATTCACTGGTTCAGTGTAACCTGGCTTTTGTAGCATTCATTAACACTTGCCATACAGAAGAGGTTAGGTATTTTCCTACCTCTTCATTCAAAACATGAGGTCAGTGGTTCTCAACTTGTGGGTTATAACCTTTTTGGGGGTTGAATGATCATATCAGATATCTTGCACATTGTATCTTTACATTATAATTATAATCTTTACATCTTAACAGCAAATTTACAGTTATGAAGTAGAAATGAAAATAATGTTATAGTTGGTGGTCACCACAAAATGAGGAACTGTATTAAAGGGTCGCAGTGTTAGGAAGGTAGAGAACCACTATGTAAGTGATGCAGATATTGTACTGAAACTTCCAAGGAAAAAGGTTGTTTTTTAATTTTCATTGTTATTTACCTCTTCAGTAATTGAATCTAATGATGAAGTAGCTTCATCATAGAGAATAACTGGGGGATCCTTCAAAATGGCTCTTGCAATTGCTACCCTCTGCTTTTCTCCTCCTGGAAAAGAAAAAGGTTAATTTAAGGAAATATAATACAAGGATATTCTGTTTCTAGCATTTTTACTGAATTGTTAAGTTTAATTCTATATATGATATCCTTTGACAAACTATATTCCTTGTAATACAAATGTAATCTTAATGAATCTGATTCATGTCAGTGAAATAAATAATAACGAGAAGTAACAACTTTGATTCTCAAATCTCACCAGAAACATGTTTATCATATATAAGTATTTTTTTTTTGTTTTTGTTTTTTGTTTTCTTCCTTCTTTTTTTTTTTTTTTTTTCGAGACAGGGTTTCTCTGTGTAGACCTGGCTGTCCTGGAACTCACTCTGTAGACCAGGCTGGCCTCGAACTCAGAAATCCATTTGCTTCTGTCTCCCAAGTGCTGGGATTAAAGGCGTGTGCCACCATTGCCCGGCTATCATATGTTATTTTAAAGATTTATTTATTTATTTATTATACATAAGTACACTGTAGCTGCCTTCAGAAAGACCAGAAGAGGACATCAGATTTTATTACAGATGGATGTGAGCCACCATGTGGTTGCTGAGATTTGAACTCAGGGTCTCTGGAAGAGCATTCATTGTTCTTAACTGCTGAGCCATCTCTCCAGCCCCATATGTTATTTTATATTACAAGTATTTCAATATGCAACAACCTTAGATAAAAATTCCAGTAGCAAAGAGTCAACAAGCAAAAGACAAATCTAATATCTGAAACTGGAAAACTTAAGGACATGAAACCATGAATATCTAAATGTATGATTTATAAGTGGGAGTTTTAAACAACTGAGCCTAACCTAGGAAATGAGATGAGAGATACACTATTTAGCACTAACCTACTTAACTCTACTTTTTCTCTTTTCCAGGTGAGTAACAGCTTTGCTGTCCTTAAATATAAGGGTTATGGATTTCACATTACCACTAATACATCTGAACTTCTGTCAATAAGTACTCCCAATAAGTAAGTCTGAATAGAATATACAAGTAAAAGATTTAAAATCTTTGATCACCTGATAGCTTGAGTCCTCGTTCTCCTACTTGTGTGTCATATCCATGTGGCATTCGAAGAATTGCATCATGAAGACCAGCTAATTTTGCTACTGCATATACTTCTTCTGGTGAAGCATTGATGTTTCCATATAAGAGGTTGTAGTAGATAGTATTATGGAAGAGGACAGCATCCTGAAGCAGATTTATATAGACACGTGTGTGTGTGTGTTTGTGTACACATATATATATTTAAAGACACAAAGTAATAGTAAATATCAAACTATGGCAATTCCTTTAATTTGAGGACGGTCCTGAAATCTCAGGTCCCTCTGTGGACCTAATTACCACAAATGATTTTTTGTGTTCATTCCAGATTTATTTCTAGACATTTATATGCTTAACCATATGCTTTTTCAATTCAAGGGAACTCAGTCTACACAAATTATTTTAAAAATTACTTTTTTAATTTAACATATGATGGAGATTGTCTATTCTGAATAACAGAAACATACTTCATTGTTTTAAACGGTTATATATTTCCTATGACAGGTATAATTTACTTATTCCCTGATTAATGTACATTAATGCGATTAACATGTTGGAGTAAAATAGCATTTTATAAATGGCTTTACACAGCTGAGTATTTATGCATGGAGTTCAACATGTCAACTGATAGGTCAAAGGTCAAGTTTATATTACGCTATAATATTATTGCTTAGCTATCCTGCGAATGTAGCTAGTAATGTATGGGCATAATCTCAGTGGCATGCATGGCTTCTAGATCTCTGCAGCTTTAGCAACTCAGGTTATTACACATTTTCACTTGCTGTGACTTTTAGAGTGAAATGGGCTTTTTGTTTACATTCACATTTCCTTAATTGCTGATGAGATTAAATATATTTCCATACATTTGTAAGAAGCTTTTACTTTGGATTCGAAACTCAGCAAACAAATAATTTTTCATCATGTCTGTATGCTTTTAGAGGAAGTCCACTGCAAGCTTTCATTTGATAACTCAACTTGTCCTAACACAGCATACTAAAGATAATTTATTTCAAGTGAGTATTCATCTATTTTTTTTATCAGTCTCTGAATGGCTCTAATTGTTTTTGTTGTTGTTTTTGTTTTTTCGAGACAGGGTTTCTCTGAGTAGCCCTGGCAGTCCTGGAACGCACTCTGTAGACCAGGCTGGCCTCGAACTCAGAAATCCACCTGCCTCTGCCTCCCAAGTGCTGGTATTAAAGGCGTGAGCTACCATGCCCGGCTAGCTTTAATTGTTGATATTCACTAGGAAACCCAATAAGGTCTTTTTCATTTCAGGTCCAGAACTTCAGATATTATTTCAAAATTTTTCTAGTTATTTATATATCTACTATTAACATAAATTTGTCATACTGAGTTGGTATCAAATAAACTCAAAGTTCTATATACAGAAGTATTTTATAATATTTCATATTCTGAAAAAATTAACAAATGCTAACTGAAAAAAAAGAAAAATTTAAGAGAATTGGATAAAATGAAAATGAACTAAAAGGCATAGTAGCCCAATTGTTAATTTAGATTATTTAAGTGAGCATTTTATTAAGTAACCACATTATTATCTATAGGTATCTTATAACATGGTATGCAACTTATAAATAGAAATAAATTTTACAAATTTAAGAAATTAAATAATATATTACTTTATCTAGAAAAACATTAATGCTTTGATATTTATTCCATCGTTTTCTCTATTTGCAAGTGTTAATCTATATTGTATAGCTGGAATATTTTGATATTTTTCAGCAAACTTTGTAATGACACGCTGCTCACAATACTCAATATTCTTTAAAACTTTAATGTTGGTCTCAAGAAATAACTTACTGGTTAAGAGCACTGGGGTTAAGTGGACTGGCTGTTCTTCCAGAGGATTTCCTGGGTTCAATTCCCAGTACATAGTCAAGTCATATGTAACCCCAGATTCAAAGGATCCAAAATTCTCTTCTGATCTCAATACCAGGAATGCATGAAGTACAAAGACTTACATGCAGGCAAAATACCCATATATGTCAAGTAAACAACAACAACAATGTAATTTGGGAAAACTTAAATGATTTAAAATGGCTACATTTCACTTGATCCTGTAAGACTTCAAGCTTCAATTGAGTACATATTGGGTATTTATATTGTATCCACTTTTCACTATTATAAATAATGGTGTCATTGTGAACATTTTATGTAAAGACACACGTTGTACCTTTTAATGTTTTACTCAAATTTCTTAGAAGCAGAACTATTAGAACACGTTCCCAGAACTTGATTGTATTGTTAATTTTCTTATGAAAGCTATATACTTATGTCCCTCAGAAGCGCAAGACTCCCATTTCACAGAGTTGTGTCTAAACTTGATATCTTACATTTCAAAATCTTTATCAAGGTGATTAAAGTGTTATTTCATTTTCACTTAATTTTATATTACTAATGCCTCCAATAAGGATGAACAGCTTTTCTTCCATTGTGAATTTAATGTTTTATTTTCAAAAGAATGAGTGAAACTATTATATAGTCTAACGGAATAGCAGAATTAGACTTATATGAATTAGAACACAGAACCCAATGAGGTTACAGCCCAGAATGTAGTTCATTTGGCAAACATGGTTGGTTGGTTGGTTGGTCGGTCAGTCAGTCTGTCTTTCTATCTATCAGAGTCATCTAAGATGAATATTAAAAAACAGAGGTTTCTGGGCTCACAATGCACTTCACCACCAAAAGCAGAGCATATGAAAAGGAGTGGGATTTCAACAATTTCCCTAGGGTTATACTCACTAAGATTTGGAATTGTCAGGAAAGCACAGGACAGAAAGGAGTGCCATATGCTGGAGTACTTTGGGGTGTGTGCCTCAAACTGAAGGCAATTAACTTTCCAAGTGCCGGAATTTCATATGTGATTGCCACTTCCTTCCTGATGACTTTCTTATAGGTTTTCTCCTTTCCTTTCCCCATATGACCTGTGCTCCCAGAGATCTGATACTGGTGTTATGAATCAGACAAGTACTCTACCATTTAGGCAGAGCCTCTGATTCCTTTATAGATTTTCAAGATAAAACCATACACCCAGGCTGGTGAGATGGCTCAGCGGGTAAGAGCACCAAATGCTCTTCTGAAGGTCCTGAGTTCAAATCCCAGCAACCACATGGTGGCTCAAAACCATCTGTAACAAGATCTGACGCCCTCTTCTGGAGTGTCTGAAGAGAGCTACAGTGTACTCACATATAATAAATAAATAAATAAATAAATAAATAAATAAATAAATAAATCTTAAAAAAAAAAAAAAAAACCACCATATACCCTATAAGGCTATCCACCTCCTGTCTCCTCAGGCTTTACTTTAAATTTCCTTTCCTGGCCCAACAGCATTTACTTGACATTTTAAAATTATGACAATGAGTCATGTACTGTATGCCTCATAGCGAAGAGGACACACAATAGCAAATAAGGCTTAAAACTTAAGTTTGGTAGAGTAACTACTTTGTAATTATAAACTTAATATGTTAAAAACTATTCAAAGTTACTTTTAATTTTCTGAACATTTATATTGTGAGTATTGTGCTTGGCATGTGTACATGTGTATTCTCTAGACTATAATAATAAAAAATAGTATGTATTTATCATGAGGAAACTGAGAGGAGCACCACAGAACTGGTCGGTCTTAGACCTCGGGTTAGACTCCATGTCTGCTTAAGGTAGGTGGACACTATGAGAACTGCTTGATTTACATACATATGCCAGCTAGGACTATATGGTGAGCCACTGTCGCAAAAAAAAAGCAGATTTTCACTTGAAAGGTCTAACACTATCTACTTCATTAGCATATATGTTGACTCCTTAGATTCAAATTATTATAGTAATATATACGTCACCCCTCTAAGACTTATATTCTGTTTTTAAATACCTGAGGTACTACTCCCACTGCCCGCCGAAGACTTTCTAGGCTCACATCTTGTATATTTTGACCAGCAAGGTAAATGCTACCCTTTTGAGGCTCATAGAAGCGAAACAGCAGCCTCACTATCGTGCTTTTTCTGAAATTGGAGAGGAAGAAAGGTTAATCAGCATCTGTTGTCATTAGGGAAGCTCCATTTAACTACAGTTAATTATTTCTCTATGATAAAAATTCACATCCAGAATTACACATCAATAATGTAGAATTTTATAAATAACTAAATTACCCACCCTGACCCACTACCTCCTACAATGGCCACTTTCTTTCCTGCAGGGACTTCAAAAGATACTCCATTAAGGACTTTCTGTCCTTCGATGTATTCAAAATGCACATTATCAAAGGCCACCGTGGCTGTCTGTGGTGTTATTTGAAGGGGAGGTGCCATCACTTTGTCCTAGCAGGGAAGAAAAAAACAAAAACAACTTAATATACTACTTAGAGTAAGCTCTGCATACAAGGTTTTTAATTAACAGTCAGAAAAGGAAAATTGTGGGAAAGGAGGTTTATGTAAATGGATAAGGCCACTTCCTTATTCTTTTTTCATTCCTCACTGCATACAAATATGTGGGTAAGAAATTCCCATATATTTCACTTGCTAGGAACATTTTCTTGGTGAGGAGTTGGGGAAGAAATGATGGTAAAGAACTTATTTGTCTAACATAGTGATACAAAAATATTCTCCTAGAACAGTAGTTCTCAACCTTCCTAATGCTGTAACCCTTTAATACAGTTCCTCATGTTGTGCTGACCCCCAACCATAACATTATTTTGTTAGTACTTAATAACTGTAATTTTGCTACTATTGTGTATCTGACATGTAGGACATCTGGTATGTGATCTCCTAAATGGGTCCTGGCCACAGGTTGAGAACAGCTGTTTTGAACAACCCAATATTCATGACACAGTGTTCATGTTCTTTTGAAAAAGCATTTGAATATGCATTACTTACTTTAATCCGCGTGTCTACCTTGAGCAGAGTAAACAAGGTGTTCATATCTATGAGTGCTTGTCTTGTCTCTCTATATACAGTTCCCAGGAAGTTAAGGGGTAATGAAAGTTGAAAAAGCAGTCCATTCACCATCACTAGATCTCCAACAGTAAGGGCACCTTAGTTTACAATCAGAAGAAGAAAGACATGATATAAATGTTCCCAGCTTAGGACAGAGTTTTATAGCTATTTCTATGACAGTTTTAAGTATATATAATCAGAAACATTTAAACTGACACAATTGTACAGTTTATGAATGCATGAAGTAAGTAAGGTAGGAACTTGGTGTACATTGTATGGAAAAGGAAAAGCATACCTATATGCTATATTTAATATACAAAAAGAATGATTTAAGTAATGATAGAAGTAGAAGGTTAAAAATATTTCTGTTTTTCCTCTAAGGCATAAATAAACACTTCTTGTACAGTATACAAAAGAAAATTTGTAAAAGAACATATATTAAAATTTGGAGTGAATGGCTATCATGACCAAAAATAATGATATATTGCATATTAATGTCACACCAGATATTACTTGTAAATGAAAAAAACTACAAGAAAGATACTGGTAATTATTATAAAACAAGTCCTTTGAACTAAACAGTAAATTAATGCCATTACTTTCCAGGTCTATAAGAAAAATTAAAAATGTTAGATACTAAAAAGGTTGATATCTCAAATTAATAAAAACATTTTTAAAAAGGTATCATAAAATTACATGGTTAATTAAAAAATGTTTCTCCCAAAGAATCAGGTTACAGAGCCATAAAATGCATAAATAGAATTCTTGCTTTCAATGAGTAAGTCAGTGTTAACCAAAAGGAAATAAAAGAATTATCAATAAAATACATTCTGATAGGAAAAGAAAAACACTCTAAAATGGCTAAATATTTTGTTGAATACACTTTACAATTAGCACAAAACATTTATTCCTTCCATTAACCCATTTATAATATTCTCTAAATGTGATACCCATAGACCCCTTACCTGCCACAATTCCCTGACTGGCGAGCACCATTATAGCTGTTAATCCAACACTGAAGATAGCATTTTGGCCGAAATTCAGCATGGCCAGAGTAGAGGTACTTTTCAATGAAGCAGTCTCATATGTCTTCAGGAATCCATCGTATCTTTGTGCTTCATATTTTTCATTATTAAAATACTACAAATATATAAAAATAGTAACTATGGATGACTTAGAATAAATACTCTTTTATGTAATTGGTATAAATTTTGTTACATTTGATATATAGATAAATTTTATTCCAGATCCTATATAAAATTGAACTTTGAAGAAAAAAATGGGTCAGCAGGAGTGGAAAAGGGATGAGAAGAGATAGTGGGGGAAGGTAGATAAAAATCAAAATACATTAAATACATGTATGAAATTGTCAAAAATAAAAACAGAAATATATATATATATATACATATATATATGTGTGTGTGTGACTATCTGTATACACACACACACATATATAAAAATATAAATATATATATAATATATATTCAATATTAGATTACAGTATTTCTGAAGGTTTTCAAACAAAGGATTATATTCAAAATTCAATAACAATTTAGTACCTAGCTAATCAATTGGAACCTAAAACTTATTATTTAAACACGCTTTCTATTTGTGACATTTCCTTCACAAAGCCTCATCCCAATGCCTGGAATTCCCAGTTCCCACTGCCCTCACCGTATCATGCCTTTTTGATGAGTCAATACTTACTTTACTTTTCTAGCATATTACGACATCACGGGAAGTCAAAAATGACTTGTGATCTACTTTTACTACCTTCTTCCATTATAGCACTTAGCATAGTGTTTTTTGCATGAGAGGAATTCAGCAATTATTCAGCTAATGAATGTAAAAATGAATGAAATAATTGAGGGAAAACACTATACGAGGCACTCTGAAGGATAAAAGAACTTGTACATCAGCTTAATTAGCTAATATTCATTTGTGCTCAGGATGCTAATCATATTTACGATCATTTATAAACTAATTCAGAAGGTAAAATTCTGAAATTTCCAAATAAAAACTGAAGAGGAAAGACAGAACATTCTTAAACAAAAGAAAAATGTATTTCATCATACCCAGAGATCCTATTCTAATCTGATATCCTTATGGCGACCACTAAGTTATATATCAGAACAAATCTTGGTGTGAAAGTCAGACAACCGGATACTTAAACAGCTTACCTTCACGGTCTCATAATTCAGCAGTGAGTCAATAGCAGCGTTACCTGCATCATTATCTGCTTTGTTCATTTCTATTCTAAATCTAGTTCTGTAAGACAAAAATTTATACAGCATGAAACATATGCTATACCATAACTAATTTCTGCACTCTTGACTAGCCTCTGGGGAATATCATACCTCCACCGTGTGACTGCAACTGTGAATGCTGTATATGCACCAAGTGTTCCTAGGGTTACCAATGCAAACTGGGCACCACATTTGTAATACTGAAAAAGAAGTCAAGAGAAATAATAAGGGGTTAAATTACCTTTGACTTTCATCATTTACCAATAAATAAGAAAAGTGAGCGATTTATCATGTATGTAAAAAACTCTAGCAACATTTTCTGTCATGTAAAATAAAAATGCAAAAATAGTTATTTTAGTAAAATATGATTATGAATCATGGTTAATTATATTTTGAACCAAAATTATAACTGGATATAGCAGTTTCATTTAAGTCTAAAACTTAGCAAAATGGAAAGCCTGTAGAGAATATTATTGCTTTCATTGAAAGTGTTATTTAAAATACTATGCACTTCAGATAATACAAAGCATTCCTTTTCTTATAATTATTGTTTTAAAAACAATAAAACAAAACATTTTTTTAAAAAGTTGATGATGTTCTCACTTTAAAGCATCACAACAGCAAATTTCAGTCAAAGGATATTTATAAAAACTATGATGCTTACCAGTTACCTTAATCAATAATCAAATACCTTAGACAATCACTCAAGTTAACAAGAAAAGAAAGTCAAATGGTGCCGCCACAATTACACCATCAAATTCTAACACTGAAACAGTTTAAGTCTAAAGAGGAATTAAGTAAAAGATGACATTGTTTTAACATGTTAGGATCCATAAATTGAAATGTAAATTCTGAGCACATCAATCCAATATGCGACATACAAAATTCTTGGGAGGAAAAAAAAAACATTAGAAGCACTAATCAACGATCTAGGTGTCTAAAAGAATAACAGAGAATTTAGACAGTCCTTTGACACTTGTGGCAAAATAATGAAACAAACTACAAAATCTTTCTGGCATCATGGTATGCAGAAGCATTACAGTTTCAAATATTCACTTGCTATTAATAAGACTGCAAAATAAAAGCTTACTATGAAAACTGTATTACTTACCAAAACACTACTGACAAGCATCATCTCAAACACAATAGGGAGAAGATTAAATACTAATGCACTGAGGACAAAACTAATGCCCCTTGTCCCTCTGTCAATAGCTTTAGATAAAGCTCCTGTCTGTCTGCTCAGATGGAAACCCAGATCCAAGTTGTGGAGATGGAGGAATACATTTTTGGCTATTCTTCGTATTGAATTTTGTGCTACTTTGCCAAATACTGCATTTCGAACTTCATTGAAAAAGGCAGCTCCGGCTCTTGATACACCATCTAACATAACAAAAGAAAGGGGGGGGGGCATAGAAATGTTAGAATCTCAGCGTTGTAAGTGGCAAGGCTGCAGGAAATCTTTGTACAATGAACAGTTCATCCAATAAATAAATATAACACAGAATATTTACACTAAAAGAAGCCTAGAACTCATCTACTCTAATGAATACTAACCTTTTCATCATCATGAATCCCTTTCCGTGTTATTTGACCCTAGATTTCAGATGCTGAAAGATTTTTTTTCCAATTAAAATACTTTTAATGTAGAAATAGCCCAGATGGCCTCATTGTGGGTAAGTGCACAATATCTAATTCAATTCTCTCAAATAACAAATGTGAAAGGCTTAGATGCTGAAGAGTCAAGTGCTTTTAGCAAGCCCCTGCTTCTGCTCTGAAGTATTATAAAATATCCTTTCAAATATATGGGGCCCCAGTACATTTGACAGAACATTCTATTATTTTCAAATTGTATTTGTTTGTCATGGTCACTGAGTATATTTTAACAAAGCATGAATGTTCATAGATCATTAATTAGCTACTTTCATTTAATATTAACAGTGAGAAAAGAACTGGGTTTCTTCGAGAGGTATCTTATAAAAAGTCTAGTGAAGGTGCTGGCAATGCATTTAATGTCTTGCTTTATATTATCCTTTTCTCAAACATGGAAAATGCTGCCATATCACAGAAGTTTTGCAAAGCATATCATACAATGAATTTTTGAAAACAGATAAAAAAAATCTCACATAAAATAATAAAAATCCAAAATGCTAAGTTGTATTTGTAGTTAAAAGGTCATCTGCTCAAATATGATGAAACCTTCTTGAAGAAAGTCAACACCTGTAGATAGATTAAAGAATCACACATACAGCCAATCAGAACTGCTGTTGCCATGGTTGCAACTGTATTTGGTGCATCACTCAGGTTCAGCATGTTTCCCGACATCTGGTTGAGGCTGTCTACAGCATATTTAAACATGAAAGGAACCACAATATTCATGGCCTAAAAATATAAAAAACATCAATTACATAAAACATTTATTATAAAAGTACAAATATTTTCCTTAAATTATTATTTTTGGTAATGTTTACTGGAATACATTTGCTGGAATTGAAATGATTTTTCTAATTTATAAAGATAAAAATCTCTGGCACTGGAAGCTCTGTTATTTCAGGATTCCTATGACACACTGTCATGCTAATATTAATTTACAACCTATATTTTATATTATAGTTATCTATATATATATATTCTTTTTAATTATATCCTTGAGGGTTTAGTACTCCTTTTTTTGTCCTACCCCTATAGAGTATAATGTTTTGCATACAGGAGGGGATAAATATTTCAACATGATTTTTTTTACCAGACAAGTTGAAGTTGAAATTATATACCAAAGAGGATCATAAAAGCTAAAACATGATAACTGTCTGTGATTGATTCACTATTGGGGAAAAATACCACTGCCAGATCTGCTTAGCTCACAATAGTCTTTGTTCTCCTATCATACAAAACAAGCATCAAATGGTTTCATTTGCCCTCATTTCTTTTAAAATATACTAAAAAGAGTTCTAAAACAGACAGCAACATTTATGTCCAGCAAATTTGTCAGACTATCAAAGTACTTTTGAAAAAATTAAATTACAGACTTAAAAAAATACAAACAATGAATATGGCCTATTAAACACACTGGAAATATAGCACCTGCTTTATTGCTATGCTACTCTCTTGTTAAACATAAGAATTAACTATTTCCTAATAGAACTTATGTAAATCTCACTGATCAAGATTTCAATTAACTATGTACTAACTGTACTATGGTACCAGGCTTGAATTTTTTTTTTTTTTTTGTCTTTTTTTTTTTTTTTTTTTTTTTTTTTTTTTTTTTTTTTTTTTTTTTTTTTTTTTTTTTTTTATTTTATTTTTTTTTCCATTTTATTAGATATTTTCTTCATTTACATTTCCCATGTTATCCAGAAATTTTCCCTTACCCTCCCGCGTCCCCGCCCTGCCCCCCTACCCACCCCCTCCCACGTAATGGCCCTGGCATTCCCCTGTTCTGGGGCATATAGAGTCTGTATGACCAGAGGGCCTCTCTTCCCAATGATGGCCAACTAGGCNCATCTGCAAATAGCGATAATTTGAGTTCTTCCTTTCCAATTTGTATCCCCTTGACCTCCTTTTGTTGTCGAATCGCTCTTGCTAGGACTTCAAGTACTATATTGAATAGGTAGGGAGAAAGTGGGCAGCCTTGTCTGGTCCCTGATTTTAGTGGGATTGCTTCCAGCTTCTCTCCATTTAGTTTGATGTTGGCCACTGGCCAGGCTTGAATTTTTAAGGTTTCTAACTATCCACTCTTCCCCACAATTTTTTTACTTTCCAAAGCTCAATCAATCTGAATCATTCATAACACTTTCTTAGAACTTACAGAACATTTTATAGTTTATACTTCAATATTATCACTCTCATGATATACTTATGAACTTTTATTATGCATGTACATGTTATATACAATATTTGAGGAAAGGCAGATGCTAGGAGGTTTAATGACATGAGAGGTAAGATCAAAATTGAGGTCAGAAAAATTTCCAGTATGCTACACCTATATCAGATGGTTACAAGGCAGAGCTTATTCATTTAACTTCTTTTGTAACTTAAAATTAGTGTTTTCAAATACACTATATTGAAGTCATTGTAAATTATATCATGAGTAATTTAAATATATTTGAGATGATTCCAGATTTTCCATATAATGAAGTATAATTTCTTCATCTGCATTCCAATACATTTTTTGAGTAGAAAGAGAGTTGATAGTTAAAACAACCATGCAGTTCTCCTAATTCACAGCTTATTATACCTTTGCCACAGCTTCAGTGACCAATGACAGAATTTAAAATGTTCAAATTATACTATTTTACTTTCTTGAAAATGTTTTTTTAGGTTTGGTCAATTTGGGAGCACATTCCCATAAGTGTGCAGAACATGTAAATGTTATTTGTCCTGTGTTGTTATTAGCAGAAAAAGCATAGCACATAGCACAGAATAAGCACTAAAACTAAATATAACTGAAGACTGTCAATTTTCCCATAAAAACTCTCAAAAAGCAAATAAATATGTATACTTCAATACTAATAAAGTAGGAGAGGTTATCTTCCATGTAGATCTTTCATTGGGTATGTTTGTGCTGGTTTCCTGGCCTTGTGATACAGTAGAGGCAAGGTGTGGCAAATGGCTTTCCATATTATTCCACGTTCAGCACAACTAGAAATTAAACCATCCAGACAAATGTGAACCATTGAAACATTTTATTTCAAACAATCATATCCTCAGAGGAAGAGAGTTGACTAAAATCTATTTACCCTACAAACAGCAACTAGTATGATACCTAATATACCTCCAGTTCTGTATCAAAACCAGGAATTTCAACCCTATAGGTGGAAGAACAACATGAACTAACTAGTACCCCCAGAGCTCATGTCTCTAGCTGCATATACAGAAGAAGATGGCCTAGTTGGCCATCATTGGGAAGAGGCCCTTTGGTCATGCAAACTTTATATGCCCCAGTACAGGGTAACACCAGGGCCAATAGGGGGGAGTAGGTGGGGTGGGTAGGGGAGCAGGGTGGGGATGGGGGAGGGTTTAGGGAATTTTCGGGAGAACGTGAAATGTAAATGAAGAAAATATCTAATTAAAAATGGGAAAAAACCAGGAATTTAACATTGGTGTATTACTATCAAAGGAAAATATACAACTCATTCTGCTTTTCAACATATGTAACCTGAATTCACCAATATGTGAGTATGATGTATGTGTTTCTATGCATCTCATGTCTAGATTCAGATAAACACTACCACAATCGAGGTACAGAATTACTCAAGCACCACAGAACTCTTTGTGCTTCTTTGTGTATGTACTTTCCTCTTATCCTGTTCTGAAAACTCAATTCAATAAAGAGAAATGTGGAAAAGAACACAAGTTTAAAATGAATTGAATTTTAAAAACTCAGGAACTCAGGTAAAAAAAACTCGGGGCATTAAGTTTTACAAGTAGAAAGGATTAAGTAGAAGACAGAATATCAGGACTTGAAGGTAAAAAAAAAGATCACAAATACAAAGACTATTTAAAAAGTTAACAGATGAAAGGAATATGCATGAAATTTGAGACCATATAAACATCAAATCATTGAATTATAAGCATCGAAGAGAGAACAGAACCAGGTCAATGACATAGACCAGATTCTCAGCATAATTATGGAAGAAAACCTCCCCCAAACTAAGGAGAAACTTAGGCATACAGATCTAAGAAGCACATAGAACACAAAACAGAAAAGATCAGAACAAAAACTTCCTATGGCATACCACAGTTGAAACATTACTAAATATTATATAGAACTAAGAAAGAGTGCATCATACATCAATAACTACAAAATAAATACATACACACAAAAATCCAAAGAACAGTCCATAAACAGGTTAATGAAATGAACAGTTCTCAAAAGATACTTCTGACAGAATTTTAATATCTAGACTATTATAAGCTACAAAATTAAATACCAACACATACACCCAAGTACAATTGATAAATGTGTTAATGAAATGACCAGACAGTTCTCAAAATAATGGATACAATAAACATATTAAGAAGAGTTTAACGTCCTTAGTTATCTGGGAAATGCAAATTAAAACTATGTTGAGATTCCATCTCATTCCATTCAGAATGGGTATCAACAAGAAAATAAATGATGGCTTGGTGGGTAAAATCACACAGCACAGCAGCAAACCATGGTGACTGCCTCAAGCCAGGAGGAAGAAGAGAACTGATAACTAGAAAACAAATGACAACATATGCTAGCGAAGATGTGGGGAAAAGAACCTTTATTCACAGCTGGGTGTGTCAACTGGTAGAGCCATTCTGAAAATCAGTATGAAGCATATTAACAGGACTACCATAGGAACCAGCTGTAGTACTCCCAGGTATATACACAAAAGAATCCTACCACAAATAAACGTATACACACATATTTACTGCTGCTCTATTCACAAAAGCAAGGAAATGGAATTAGCCTAGATGTTTATCACAGATGAATGGATAATGAAATGTTATATAATAGAATTATACTCAGCAGCAAAGAGAAATTACATTATGAAAATTATAGTTAAGTGGAAAGATCCAGAAATTAATTTAGTAAGTGACTTAACCCAGGCTCAGAAAGGCAAATAGCACATGTTGTCATTCACAGCTGAATTGTAGCTTTTAATATTTATGCATGTGAGTATAGAGATAGGTCATAAAACAAGAAAAAAGAGATGATTAGAAGGAAAAAAGAGATACTGAGGCAGAGAGAAATGGTCAGCTTTGAAAATATACATACAAATAACATACAGATTGTGCACATTATATTCAGAAATACATATGCATGTAATAACAATTAGTGAAAAAAGAGACCATGAATTTTGAAGGAGTGAGGAGGGGTATATGGGAACATTTGGAGAAAGGAAAGCAAAAGGAAAAATGTAATTACATTATAACCTCAAAGGAATAATGATAAAAGAAAATACCCACCCCCAAATATTGTATGAAATTCTCAAAGAATAATACAACTTGCCTTTGTTTTGTTTTATAAGAGTGAGCCTATCCCCTGAATATTTCTGGTTCCATGTCATCTCTCCTTCCTACATCTCTTTTGTTTCTGTTAAGAGGCTATCTATCAGCCGGGTGTGGTGGCGCATGCCTTTAATCCCAGCACTTGGGAGGCAGAGGCAGGCGGATTTCTGAGTTCGAGGCCAGCCTGGTCTACAAAGTGAGTTCCAGGACAGCCAGGGCTAAACAGAGAAACCCTGTCTCGAAAAACCAAAAACAAACAAACAACAACAAAAAAAAGAGGCTATCTATCATGTTGCTAATAGAGCTGGGCTTAGAATACAAGATGTTAGCACTCTGCTCTTCAACCTCCAAAACACTGAGCTAAATAAATAATCTTTTCTTTCTGAAACACCAGCTTTGGGTATTTTGTTATACCAATATAAAATGGACTAAAAAACATGGTACACTAAAAATGGGAAAACTGTAATGAAAGACAAATCAGTGCTTTCCAGCTGTTAGGGTTCTAGACTAAGGTAACATAAGGGAGAGGTTTGAAGGCAATGACACTTTTTTGCATCCTGATTGACAGTGTATACATGTGTGAGTGCACATGTGTGTGTATGTGTGTGTGCATGTGTGTGTGTATACACGTGCATGTGTGTTCAAAAGCAGAGATGTTTAATAACAGTTGTCTGTTCTGTCACAAGTCACAGCAGACCTGGCTTTCTAGGTATAGAACATACATGAAAATAAGAATATATAATGTACTTCCAAGTTTCATGTTTCTATTTCCTTTCTCAAAGATAAACTGATTATTTTTACTAGATTTAAATATGTGAAAAGACCCATTTAATCTGTAACTACAATGTGCAATAACTTAATATTAGGAAAATAAAAGGACTTAGCCTTATAAAATTGTTTCCTCTCTCAGACAAAAATTTAAATCTGGTTATTAGTCTTGAATTTCCAGAGACTGCTATATCTGTAGGAAATTGAACTCATATGGGCAGGGTAGATCATATCTGTCATCTTAGTATTTGGGGAATTGGTCAGTGGGATTACAGGTTTGAAATCAGCCTGGGCTACATAGTGATACCCCATCATAAACAAACAAAATAAAATGAATTTACTTAATTTCTAACCCGAAAGTAGAAAATTGGGGATACTAGTTACTTGAACAGATTTAAGGAAAAGATAAAATTAAAGTAATATGGTATGGGTTAAAATGGATCAGGACGTATCTCTCAGCTACTACTCCCGTACCATTGAGTGATGACATGTTCCTACCATGATAATGAACTAAACTTCTAAAATGGCAAGCAAGCACTCAACTAAATGCATTTTAAAAATAAGAGCTGCCTTGGTCATTGTGTCTCTCTCTTCACAGTAATAGAATAGTGACTAAGACAGAAGTTGGTACCAGCGAACAAGGTATTGCTGTGATAGCTCTGGCCATGCTGTTTGTTGGAAGAATATGGAAGACTTTGGGACTTTGGATGAGAAAAGCATTTGGACACTTTAAGTGGGGCTTAAGCCTTTAAAGGGCCATCTCAGTAGGAACATGGAAGATAGTGCTAAGAGAGATTTGAATTGTGGGGACCCAGACCAAGGGACTTCAGAGGGGAAGAATACTGTTAAGTGGCCTAGAGATCATTCTTGTGATATTTTGGTGAAGAATTTGGTTGTTTTTTGCCCTTAAAAAATATGCCTGAAGCTAAATTGAAGGTTTTTGGATTAGTGGTATGGGCAGAGGAGATTTCAAGACAGCCCAGTGTTGATAGAGTTCCTTTGTTACTGGTAGTCACCCTTATGCAGATATATAATGAAAAAGAGCAAGCTGAGGAGGATAAATGCAAAATGTACAGACAGAGCACTAGGAAATACAATGTTGGAGCCAAGTCCTGTGCTCAAGGAAATAAAATGTTTAAATGGGATAAAGGGAGTGGCAGCCTTAGGGCAAGACCTCACATTGGTAAGCTTCCAGCTTATAAAAATGAATTAAAAAGGAAAGCTCTATCAGTTAAGGAAACCAACAAAAACAGAAAGCTGATGCAAATATAATTGAATTAGGGGATCAAATTCCAGCTAGAGCAAGCATCAGAACTTGGTAGCTTTGGTCACATAGTTCTAGCTTTAGAATCTCCCTTCGTGGCTAAGGAAAGCGAATGAAGCTAGGCTTCTGTCAGAGTTGTCCCTTCATGGAAGCCCAGAGAGCCCACTTTGTAAAGCGGTGATGCCTAGATTGCTTTGGAAATCCCAAGATGCTTGAGATGTCAGAGTTGTGGGATGTCTGCCAAGCAAAACGCAGATTAGATTTGGAACCAGCCCAAGAGAAAGAAGTGTGTTGTAGTCAACAACACTGAAAGGTGTGGGAGAGCTGAAGTGTGTTTGATTTCACACATGAAGATGCAGAATTTGGGAGTTTGTCCTGCTTTGGTCCAGTATTTCCTCACTATGCTTCATTCCCTCCCTTTTAGGATGGTAATGCATATTCTGTGCCATTTTATTTTGGAAGTATGTAATTTTCCTTTTGCTTTTGATTTTATAGGGGGTTACTGTTAAGACAATGCATGAGTCTCTGAAGAGACTTTGAACTTTTGACTTTTTTTGTTTTTAACTTAATTTTATTTTTATTTTTTACATTCCATATTCCATTCTCCGCCATCCAGCCTTCCTCTGCTCCATATCTCACACCTCCTCCCCACCCCCACCCTGTCTCCACATGGATGCCCCACCCCCACCCCACCTGACCTCTAAACTCCCTGGGGCCTGTAGTCTCTTGAGGATTAGGTGCATCATCTCTGAAGGAACACAGACCCGGCAGTCCTCTACTAGTAGTATGTATGTTGGGGGCCTCATATCAGCTTGTGTATGCTGTCTGTTTGGTGGTCCAGTGTGACTTTTAAATAGTGCTAAGACTGTGAAAAACTAGGAGTTTTGAAGTTGGACTAAATGTATTCTGCATTATGATTACAAGCCTATGGGGAATGTAGTAGTTTGAGTAAGAATGGCACCCACAGGCTCATTATTTGAATGTTTAATCACCAGGATTAGGAGGTGTGGCTTTGTTGGAAGAAGTATGTCATATGGGAGTGGGCTTTAAAGGTTTCAAAATCCTATACCAAATTCAGAATCTTTCTCTCTGCCTACAGATCATTATGTATTTCCTGCATTGTGACATGATCTTTATCATTATGGTAAAGGGTCAAACCTCTGAAACTATAAGCAAGCCCCTAATTATGGTTTTTTTTTTTTTTAATAAGAGCTGGCTTGGTGTCTTCACAGCAGTAGACTAGTGACTAAGACAGCCCATCTCTCTAACAAAATCCATGTGGGAATTTGCTTCTTATTGTGGCATTGTTTGAAAACAGGACCTTTTTAAGGATTAGAATCTTGAGACGCATTTGTACAGGTCTTATGGAACTCTTAACTCTGGAGGCAGCTTCTGTGGAGCTGTAATAGGTTTCCTAAGACTGAGTTGGTATAAATTGCCAGAAGCTAACTAGATGCTAGCTCTATGCTTTTGGACTTCCAAGCCTTCAGAACCATGATCTCAAATAAAATTTTTTCCTCCCCTCTCTCAATAGTCATAGCTAACCTGGAACTCACAATGTAGACCAGGCTAGTCTCAAACTCACAGAGATCCACCTGGTCTCTGCCTCTCTAGTGCTGGGATAAAGACAAGTGCCACAACATTGGGTATCAAACTAACTCATCTCTGATACTCTACTGTAGCAACAGAAATGGGACTAAGGTACCATAAAAAACAGCCAAATATATGTTGTATGTATATGACACCAAAGTTACTAGCTAATAAAGTCAGTTTGCTTAGTCCCTCAAAGCCAGTTAATTATGACTTTCCTTTTTCTAATCATAACTATGTCATGTAAGGAACCTGATTCTTTCAGACTCTTCAATATCTGAAGTCTTAGATAATTAATTTTGTTCACTGTGGCCTCTGTTAACTAAGGGTACTGAAAGTACTGCTGCCAAGAAAAATGAGTATCTGAAAAAGAGAATTTTGTTCCTTTGTTAACTGCCTTTCTAGTCACAAAAGAAAAAAGAAAAAAAGAAAAATAAAGACCCACAACACTACAGGGATATTTGATGAACAGGACAAAACAATGAAAAAAAAAAGAGAGAAAGTCATCACTTTGTAATGACTATCAGGTACTTGTAGGACCCTTATACAACTGAAGTCTTTATTCGTTTTAAAGGGAAAAACCAAGGCAAATATAAAACAAAAACAAAAGCAGATATAAAATCTTTTATGTTTTATAAAGTAAGTAATTAACTACTAAAATTAGGTTTGAGAAATAAAGCAAATGTCTTAAAAGAATTCCATCTCTTAGATAAAGAGTTACAGGCATTAATGGCTACTTAAGAGAAGAAAAATTAGTCTTCTGTGGGAATGAGCCCTGCTAAGTTATGCAATCTCAAATGATTAGCCTCAACCACATGTCCATAGGAGCAACGTTAAATAGAAGCAACAAGTTTTACTTATATATACAGACACACCTGTGTGAGTATGCATGTATATGTAACAATAATAGTTAGAGAAGCTCTGAGGTTGAAAGGGACTCGGGAGCACTCAGGAAGAGTTGTAGAGGGGAGACTGTTGAATGGAAATGATGTAAATACAGTACTCATATATAAAATTCTCAATAAAATGAAATACATGTGAAAAATAAAGATTTACACCATAGAAATACAATTCTTCTAGCTTACGGACTTAGTAAGGGTTACTATACTATTGTTATGATAAAACACAATGTGACCTAAAGCAACTTGGGGAAGAAAGGCTTTCATTAAAACTTCCATATCACAGTTCATCACTGAAAACAGATAGGACAAGAACCTGGAGGCAGTTCTTGGATTGAAGTAATGTTACCAACCTAGGTGCCAAACACCTGTCCACTAATTCATCTTGTCAGTCTCCCAATGTAAAATGCAAGTTTGCTGGCTAGCTTTATATTCTATTTGATACAAGCAGCAAGAGTGATGTGGAGACCACTGAGGAGTGATGCTTACTGGCTTGCTCTTCATGGCTTGCTCACCCTGCTTTCTTATAGAACCCAAGACCAGCAGCCCAAGGGCAGCACTAGCCACAATGGGCTGGGTCCTCCTTACCCATCAATCACTAACTTTAAAAAGGCCCTATAGGTGTGTCTATGACCCATTCTTAAGGAGGCATTTTCTCAACTGAGGTACTCTCTTCTCAGATGACTCTTGCTGCTTGTATCAAATAGAATATAAAGCTAGCCAGCAAGCTTGCATTTTATGTTGGGGGACTGACAAGATGAATTAGTGGACAGGTGTTTGGCACCTAGGTTGGTAACATTACTTCAATCCCTAGGACTCACACACTAGAAGTAGAGTTGTACTCCAGGAGGTTGTACTCTGACATCACAGGTATGCACATATATGCACAAAGATGTGTATGCACAATCAAATAAGTAAATAAATGAAAAATCTTTTAAAAGGTTTACTTTGCATATTAAAGAGTAACCAGAACAGTAAACAACCTACTGAATCAGACTGTTGAAGCATATTTGAATATGGACTTTGAGAAGGTGATGTACAAATGATTTACATGAATAACATATACAACAGATCTCTATATGAAAGTGAAACATTATATTTATAAGAAATTAGCTCAATGTTTTACTCAACATAAGAATTTGATCAGGGAACTATTAAATATACAATAGTAAGAAAAACACAAAGGATCTGCATTTTGTTGTCAAATAACAGATACCAAAAAATGCTACAGACAAGTCAAAATTCTATGAGTCAAAATAGCCACAAGAAAATCATTTATTTGATTTCATAGCTAGAGCACAGAACCAAAAACAAATTAAAGGACATGGGAAAGCAGTTAGCTCATATATCCTTACTTCTAATAATCAAATCTAGTAAATATATTTTCTTATATAAGTCATCTAGGATACAAAAATTTAGGAGTATATCAGACTGATATTTAACAAAAAACTCACAATGTAAGCATCTTATAAAAGTTACATGAATTTTTACTTTATTCATTCATTTGTTTCAAGCAACATTAGCATTTGGATTAACTACTAATATAAACCATCCTGTCGGACTCTAGTTTCCTGTTTAACATATAAAGAACATAGAAATCACTCATACTCACAATTATGAAAGTTAGACTGACTAACCATAAATTTTATTAGGTCTAACAGAGAATTGAGAACAAAGGGCAATCTATCATCCCAAAACTTTTAAGAGACAGACAGATGTGCATACAAAATCATAACTTTGAGGAAGAAACTATATAATAAAAAAAATCACATGTAAACTTAAAGTATAATTGTTGGAGATAGGGAAGGCTAGAGTAAGAGATGAGACTCCTGGGGATGAGACTTGTAAGTCATAATTGTGTAGACTGTGGGTGATTGACTCAGAGAAAATGGTTATTTTGGCTCACAGTCTTGGAGTTTTTGGTTTATGGTTGTTGGGCACCAGTGGGTTTTGGCCTGTGATAATAAGTACATCATGGTAGTTATACACAGAGGAATAACCAGCTCAACTCTTGAAGGCCAGGGAATAAAGGGAGAGTGGAGCAGGGAAAAGGAAGAGGGACCAAGATCTTTAGCCCACATATGGCCATAAGATTTCCAAATAAACTCTATTTCTTAAAATCATCTTCCCATGATGCCATGGGCTGGGAAACAAGCCTTCAACACCCAAGCTTTACAAGAGGAAAAATTTACCCTCATTATTTAAAGTAGTGTGAGGAGGAAAGTAAAAGTTTTGAAATATGTCCAGAGTATTAACAAAGTCTTTTCCTCAGGGGAAATTATTTGACTAAAGACTAACTGACTTGAGTTTTGTAAATATATAATAAACCCTGAAGAAGGGAGATACCAACTCTACCTCTCAAGCTTCCCTGTCTAAGCTAATTGCAGAGGTGAAAGCTGAGAAGAAATTGTAAAGGTTACATCAAAGGGTCAGAGACTCATTCCAAATCTAAGACCAGATCATGGGATTATAGAAGTATTTTCTTTAAACCACTTATAACCACATCAATAGAGCTCCTTAAGAATAGTAAGGGATTACAGCTGAACAGACTTCATCTTTGAGAACCCATTTTAAAAGGAGAGATGGAGCACTTGTTACTCTTGTAGAAGCCCTGAATTCTGTTCCCAGTACCCATGTGGGGAATTCACACAAATCTGCAGTGCTAGTTCCAAGGGATTAAACTCCCACTTCCAGTCTCTGTATGTACCAGGGCTACACATAGTTCACATATACATGCAAGTAAAATACTCATACTAAAAACATATAAAAAGAAGACTCTAGTAACAACCAAAAATAAAATAAAAATGATTCTAAGGCAAAGGGACTGGAGACATGAATCACTTACTCTTACAGAGGACATGTGCTCAGAATCCAACACCCTCTCTGTCCTTCATGGGGACATACACACATGTAACATTCACTTATACAGTTACATACACATTGACATAAAAATGTGTTTTAAAAAAATCTTAAAAGAAGTGGAGACAAAACGAAATTTTGTCTGGTATTTACAGCTACAATAGACCTCAGACAATTCTACCAATACAAATATAAAACTTCACACTAAAGGCCTATTTACCTTAATACCTTTTATTCAACATTATCATGTTCAGATTTCTAAAACAAAATTACAGTGCAAATTAAAAGGCAATAAAAATCTAAATAGACAAAAATAAGCATTAGAATAATGCTTGGGTGGTTTGTAATCAGACCAGGAATGTATTTATTTTTATTTAACTGTGATTTTGCTACCGAATCTAGGCCTTGCATATGCTACACAAGTACTCTTTTACTGGACTGTATCCTCAGTTTTTAAAAACATGATCTTTAACAAATTTGAGATAGTATGTCATTAAGTTGTCTAGACTGGCCTTAAATTGCTAGTCCTCTTGTTTCAGCCCCCCAAACCACTGACATTACAGACCTGTTGAACCAGGCCAGGCTTCAAACAATAAATTTAAAATTACTTTTAATATATTAAAGGCATGCTTCAGTGGGAAAAGAAGATTGACTATAAGAACAGATGGGTAATCTATGTAGAGAAAAGTTCCCTCCAGAAGGAAGAATCAAAGGCTAGACTAGAAATCAAGCATACTATAACAGAAATAAAGAATGTATTTAATGGGCTAATTCATAGCCCCCCCAAAATCAAAAAATTAATGAACTTGAAGACATTTTGAACAAAAATTTTACAATGTGAAATGGAGGAAATGAAAATAATGAAAAAAGTAGAAAAGAATATTCAAAACCATGGGAATATTATAATACAAGTAAGAAAAGAAAAAGTAGTATTTTATGATATCATAACAGTTAATTTAAAAAATTATTAATATCAAACTAGAGATATATGAAACTTATAGAACAAGCAGGAGAAATAAAATATATACCATGGCCACAGGAAATCAAAGGTAGAGATAAAGTTAAAAGAAGCTGGAGGGAAAAGCACCCTAACTGTAGAAGAACAGAGATAAAAATAACATTAGACTTCTCTTATGGAAACATTTAAACAAAGTGACAGTGAAGTAAACTAAATACATTATAGAATTAAAAATAAGTACCACAACCTAGAATTCTATACCCAGTGAAATTTTCCTTTAAAAGTGGAGAAAAATACTTTTCTAAGATGCAAAATTTGAAGTAACTCATTGCCGTGACCTGTGGCCTCTAGGGAACTATTTTTAAAAGTTTATCAAGAAGAAGTAAATAATGACCAAAACTTTAATGTACATAAAATAGATATTTGATGGAAATAAAAAAATAAATGTACATAAAGCAAACATTTGTTTTCATTATTTGACCTAAAATATAACCGATTCTTCAAAATAATACAATATACTGAATAATCAGAGCTCATGAATAAACAAAATGAATGACAACAATGCCTAAATGACAGGAGGACTAAACTGGAAACACTACTCTTTATACTACCCATGCAACAGTGCACTGTTTTATGAAAGGAGACTTAGATTAGCTATAAATGTTTAGTATAAGCTCCACAGCGTACAGAAAACAATAATTCAAATGTTAAGAGACACAAAAATAATCATAAAACGCTCAGAGACAGAAGAAATAGATTAAAAAGAAAATAAAAAGCAAAACCCAAAGAACAGGACAATTGTCTTACTTTTCTATTGCTATGACAAAACATGATGACCAAGAAGGCAACTTATGAAACAAAGCATTTAATTGGGGGGAGGGTCATGGTCTCAGAGGGTTAGAGTTCATGAGCCTAATGGAGGGAAGTATGGCAGCAGGCAGGCAGGCAAGGCAAGGCAGGCAGGCAGGCAGGCAGGCAGGCAGGCAGGCATGGTGCTGAAGCTTTAACTGAGACTTATATCTGATCCACAAGCAGGAGACAGAGAGGTACAGCACTAATTGGGAATGTGGAGGGCTTAGTGACACATCTCATCCAAGGCCATACTTTGTAACCCCTTCTAAACAGTTCCACTACTGGGAACCAAGTATTCAAACATATAAGCTTATTGGGGCCATTCTCATTCAAACCACCACAACAGTAAATAGAGAAATTACATATATGGTCAATATTAATAAAACAATTATAACAAAAGATGGTCAGAATGGATTAACAAGCATCCTAACACAGCTTTACTCTAAGTAAAGCAGAGAATGTACTAAAAGAAAATAAAGGAATAATACCATATTAATATTAATCAAAATTAATTTGAAAAGCTGAAATAATTTTATTCATCTTAAAAAGCAATTTTCATATCAAAAACTATAACAGAAATAAAGCCGGGCGTGGTGGCGCACGCTTTTAATCCCAGCACTTGGGAGGCAGAAGCAGGTGGATTTCTGAGTCCAAGGCCAGCCTGGTCTACAAAGTGAGAGCCAGGGCTATACAGAGAAACCCTGTCTCGGGGGGAAAAAAAAGAAGAAATAAAAACGGCCACTGTCATAATGAAATGACCAATTCTAAAGAATAGTAATGTGTAGACACTTAACAAAAAAAAGCCAAAATGTCTGAGGTAAAAGTGGATTGATTGATTGATTGATTGATAGATAGACAGATAAATAAATAAATAAATAAATCCTCTATTATTATTGGAGACTTCCAAAACCACTTCATTAGTAATTACTAGAAGTAACAGGCAGAAAATAAGTAAGGATATGGTTGAAGTAAAAATTATCAATCAATGATATATAAAATATTAATACTTCCTCCAACAATTGCAGAACACACATTCTTCTCAAGTTCACAAAAATCATTCACCAAAATAAAGCACATTCTAGGTGAAAAATAAATTCTAACAAGTTAAAAGGAATATATATAATATAAAAAGGAATACATATCATTTGTTTGTAGATAACATCAAAATTAAATTTAGATAACAGTATCACAATAATAGCTAGCATATTTCAGATTAACCAACACACTTCTAACAGCACATAGGTTAAAAAAGTTTCAAGAAAACCTTTAAAGTATTTTCAATTATACAAAATAAAGTTACAGGCTGGAGATAAAGCTTGGTGGGTAGAGTGCTTGTCTAGCACGTAGAAAGGCTTGAGTTCCATCCCTAGTACTGAAGAAACTGAATGCACACAGCTGGAATCCTAACACTTAGAACGTAGAAATAGGAAGATCAGAAGTTCAAGGCCAGCCTTGGCTACCTTGAGTATTGGAGGTCAACCTGAGCTACATGAAATCTTGTTTCAAAAATCCCAAAACAAAACAATAAAATAGAATTTATAATTTATTATTATTATAGGACATAGAGAAATAAGACAGGGAAATTTATATAATTCAAAGCATATATTATAAAAGATCTAATCTGGATGGTATTCAATTCAAACTGAGAATATGAACCTAACACTAAAAAACCTAGATTATAAGTAGTAGTAATCCTACATTAGTATGAAGTATTCATAAGTCAAAATATGGATTCAGTTTTGAAGAAAAATAATCATGGGATAAAAAGTAAAACAATCCATCTTTGCAAATCAACTACAAAACAACTGTACAAGTAAGAAGGAAAACAATTATCGTTTATTTTTTAATGATTTGGAACATTAATAACTTTTAGAAACTAGAAAATGTTGTCTAGAACGATCATACTACTATATTCTAATGTCTCAAAATATTCCTAAAAAAAGAAAGCCTTTTTAAAAAATGATAGCACATGCTAACAAGAATATGCAGCAAGACGAACACTCCTCCATTGCTGGTGGAAGTACCAATTTATACACCCACTATAGAAATCAATACAGTGGTTTCTCAGAGTATTGGGAATCAATCTACCTTAAGATCCAGATATACCATGCCTAGGATATACCCAAAAGATGTTCCACTATACTATAAGGACATTTGTTCAACTATGTTCATAGCAGTCTTATTCATAATAGCCAGAAACTGCAGAAAACCTAGATGTCCTCATTAGAAGAATGGATACAGAAAATGTGCTATTTATACAATGGATTATTACTCAGCTATTAAAAACAATGACACTATGAAATTAGAAGGCAAATGTAATGGAACTAGAAAGTATCATCCTGAGTGAGGTAATTCAGACCTAGAAAGATAATGCTATGCGTTCACTTATAAGTGGATGTTAGCTGTTAAGTAAATGATAATTATGTAAAATCCATATACCCAGAGAGGTTAGGAAAAGAGGAGGGCTCTGGAGGGAGGGTGCACTGATGTCCCTGGGAAGGGAAAGAGATTCCAAGAGTGGACTAGTGGTGGGTAGAAACAGAAGGGGAAGGGGAAGGGATCAGGTGAGGGGATGGGAAGAAAGTGTAGAGAGAGACAGCTGGGATTGGTGGTATTTGATGGTATTGTGGAAACAGTACAGTAGGAACTTCTTGGAATATATGAGGGTGACCCTAGTGAGTAGTAGTGGAGGATACACAGTCTGAACTGGCCATCTTTTGTAGCTAGGCAAGGCTACAAAGTCCAGTGGTGGGACTAGGTTACATTTGGTTGAGTTGTTGGCTAAGGGGTTCCTAAGAAGATCTCTAAATATCCCAGGGTGATGCTAGGCCAAAGTCGCTCTCTAAAAATTGACAGCAGGGGCCCAATTGCTGAGGACAACTTCCACTCAGCTCACTGAATATAGAGAGGTCACTGAAAATACTCATACATGGATGACTTTTCTTATCACCACCAGAGAGGCTTCCTCCAGCAGCACGGGGAGTGGATGCAGAGACAGCCAGGCATGCAGAGAAAGAGGAGAGAGGAGATAGGGAGAGGGGGGGGGCGGGAAGGAGGGAGGAAAAGAGAGAGGAAGGGAAGAGCTCAGGGAACCCGGTCAAAAAGGGAGAGGAAACACTGTAGGAATCAGAGGGGATAAAGGACACAACAAGAACACAGCCAACAAAATCACTTAAGAAGTGCTCACAGTCACTCGGGAAGCAGAGGCAGGCGAATTTCTGAGTTCGAGGCCAGCCTGGTCTACAAAGTGAGTTCCAGGACAACCAGGGCTATACAGAGAAACCCTGTGTCTCAAAAAAACAAACAAACAAAAAAAGAAGTGCTCACAGAAACTGAAGAGACAATCAGGGAGCCCATATGGGTCTGAGCTAGGTCTTCTACATATATGTTATGGTTGTGTAGCCTGGTGTTCTTGTGGGACTCCTTACAGTGGAAGCATGTCTGACTCATTTGGCTCCTCTTGGGACATTTCCTCCTACTGTGTTGCTTTGTCTAGCCTGAATAGGAGGGCTTTTGCCTTGTCTTTTTGTATCTTGTTTGACTATTGTTTCTTGGAGGTCTGTTCTTTTCTGAATAGAAACCTAAGTGGAATGAATCTGAAGGGGTGAGTGGGGAGGAGCTGGGAGGAGTGGAGAGAGGGAAAACTGGTTGAGATATTTTGTATGAGAAAACCTATTTTCAGTTTAAAAAAATATTTTCTATATGCTATTTTCTATAGGCACTCATAATTTCTATTCACTTCTTCTTTTTTCAGATCTAAGAGAAGTAAAATATAGTTTTACAAGTTTCTCTATACATTTTGGTTTTCTTCTTATTACCTTGCGAGAATTTGGAACAGCAATTTTCATTCTATGAATTCAATTTTCATTCTATGAGTTTGTTGGCTAAAGAATATTAGTGTTCTAAAAATATTTTAATCATCAACGATGTTAGGTTAGCTAGATTTCACACCTTGATATTGACCTGTCACCAAGCAACAGAAATCTGTATTTCTTAAGTACTGGTATTCACTCTAAAAATAAATCCTAATGTAAATGTCATTACTGAAGGCTCCTCCCTTTAGCTAGACTAATGAGTCATGTTCTAACCTGCCCTCTTCAATTCACAAGGAAGTCCAGGAAACCACCTGCCTTTTATTTATTAACAAGGGATGTACACTTAGCTAAGAAAGAAATAAAGACCAATTCACTAGAGAACTTAATTTCTAATACTGTTCTCTATTCAGCTTAAACAAATACAGTGAAGTATGGACTGCTGATCTGTTGTTGCTCAATTGCTTGAGGAATGGCTCAGATTCAGTGGCAGGGTCCTCAACAGAGAGCCCCCAGCTGAGAAAGATGTGAAAATGAAGAGTCTGGCTATGGCTTTACTTTATCTTTCTGCTTACTTCTCTATGGAACAAAGGTTCTGTCCTCATTTGTCCTGTTCACGTCTTTGGCAATTTTCTAAATCTGTAATCTTTCCAGTATCATCTCTTTGTTTCTCCAACCCTGGGCTGTCTCTGAGCTTGCCTAGCAGTTATATCCCTGCATGCACTGCTCTCTACCTAGATGTGCTAGCATCTCAACACGTCCAAAAGTGCTATTTCCATCATACAAACCAGAGTTGACTTACTACCTACTTGTGGTGAAAGCAGTATCACTACTGCATTCCTGACATCACCTTCGACTTTTATTCCTAATAACCAATCTGTTGCTATGTCTTAATTCTAACAAGGTTTCTGGTATCTTTCCCTATCGCAATTGTTTTTCTACCATGAGGTCAGTACAGTCTACTGTTACTCCTTACCTAGATTAATACTAGTTTCATAACTGGTTGAAAATACTTGCCATATGAAAGCATAAAATGGATGAATGGTATCCCTAGACTATATCTGGTGCTACTTTAATCCATCTTCTACAACAGAGCCAGGTTAACTTATTAAACATATTAGTATGGTGAAGGTTTTATACACACACACACACACACACACACACACACACACACACACACACACACATACATACACAGGCACACACACACAAACACACAAACACACAAAAATAATCTCTCTAAACTTACTTTTTTTGTTTTTTGTTTTTTTGAGGCAGGGTTTCTCTGTGTAGCCCTGGCTGTCCTAGAACTCACTCTGTAGACCAGGCTGGCCTTGAACTCAGAAATGCTCCTGCCTCTAACTCCCAAGTGCTGAGATTAAAGGTGTGCACCACCAACACCTGGCTTGATTCTAAACTTACTTTTAATTCCTCCGAAGCACTACTCTTTCAATAAAGCCAAGATGGATTATGCACTTCTCACACATACTGTCCAAATTATCGCTACTTCTCTAACAAGTAACTTATACGGGACTCTAAAAATGTCATTTACTCTGCAATAGCCTCACTCCTCACCATGGTCATTGTTCCTATTATTCTTCTAAAACCCCACAACAGTAGAATGGTACTTCTTTAAATCATTTATGACCCATCTGTCTCTTAAAATTGCCTTGCCCCTGTAAAATTTGAGGGAATAAATTTGCCTTATCTACATACCTCACTTACATTTGAATACCTATACTCTGGTTTCTCTTCAGACTGTATGAGTCTTTTAACTCTTTCATTTGAATACTATACAGTGAATATCAAAACAGAATTTTGTATAGATTCTCAATATATTTCAGGGCAGGGGGAAGAATGATCAAATAATAGGACACATGAATTTAAAACTGAGGGGTGTCTCTAAAATATCTCTACACTGAGCGCACTGAAAGCACTCCGGTGTCGCGGTCTCCAGCTCTCATTTGGCACTTACGGCTACAGATACGCTTTGTCTTCTCCTTTTCAATTTATCAGAAATAAACTCCAACAAGACTCTGTGGAACTTCTTTTATAAAATTCAGTATGTTTTCTTACAGACAATGTTTCTACATCTTATAACTGGTTTTAAGAATGAATTCCGGGCTGGTGAGATGGCTCAGCGGGTAAGAGCACCCGACTGCTCTTCCGAAGGTGATAAGTTCAAATCCCAGCATCCACATGGTGGCTCACAACCATCCGTAACAAGATCTGGCGCCCTCTTCTGGAGTGCCTGAAGACAGCTACAGTGTACTTACATATAATAAATAAAATATAAAAAAAGAATGAATTCCATTAAGTTATGACTATCAGACTTTTGATTCAGAAATCACCTTGTATCATAAAATTTTTGCTCAATGAATGAAATAATTATGTAAAACAATTAAAGTCCTCAAAGTTGACCATGTTCCATTGAAAGTAACTTGCTTAAACTAACCCAGAGTTGATCACTAGAAAAAGTTACAGTATCTTTTAACAAAACATATGCTTACCTTTGCACCACCCAAAAATCCCAGGGAGATGGCAACTCTGGCTCGTAGATCTGGCCTATCTTTAGGCCACACATAAGAAAGCATGGCTTTAATAATTTTTCTAGTATCAACGTCCTTTAACTGTTGAAAGAGAGAAAACAAAGCAGTAAGCAATGCCATTTCAAATGTAAACACTTTTCCCTCTATTATAATGAAATTATAGTTCATTCATTCATTCATTCATTCATTCATAACTTTCTCTCTCTCTCTCTCTCTTTCTGTATGTGTATGTGTGTGTTGGTGCATGCAAGAAAAAGCATGCATGTGTTAGTCAAAAGATGAAAATGTCAAGAATTCTTTCTTCCAAGAACGTTCCTGGAAATGAACTGAGGTTCTTAGGTTTGCCAACAAACACCTTTATCCACTGAGCAATCTCACTAGCTATAACCAAAATTTAGTAATGTAGAATCATATAAAAATCTAGAAAATGTATGAAAACATTGCAAATACCCACTTCTGAGAACTTCTGATAAAAATAATGTGAATCTGTGTTCTAAATTGAACCTATTTTACCTGAAAAATCTTTTGGATCTGTCAAATTCTTTCCATTTCTAATCACTAATATAATCCAAGTTATCATTAATTCTTACCCCCTAAAAAGACATGAAACTATTGTAATCGCCTCCTAACTTATTTCCCTGTATTCACATTATTCCATATCTAGTATGTTTACCTGATAATCAAAGGCCTCTTTTCTATTTGCTCTCATATATCATGATTCCTTTCATTGAGAGTATGTATTTCAGTCAGAAACTACATATACAGTGCTAGGTAGCATCAGGTAAAGAGACCTGCCGCTAAGGTTCATGAAGTAGGTTTTATCTCTGGAATCCACAGAGTTAAAAGAGAAATATGAACTAACCAGTACCCCCAGAGCTTGTGTCTCTAGCTGCATATGTAGCAGAGGATGGCCTAGTCGGCCATCAATGGAAGGAGAGGTCCTTGGTCTTGCTAAGATTATATATGCCCCAATACAGGGGAATGCCAGGGCCAGGAAGCAGGAGTGGGTGGGTAGGGGAGCAGGGTAGGGGGAGGGTATAGGGGACTTTGAGGATAGCATTTGAAATGTAAATAAAGAAAATCTCTAATAAAAAATTACATAAAAGAGAGAGAACTATTAACCTCTGCAAGTTATCCCCAGCTCTTCCCAGACGTACCAATCAATGCACCACCCCCCTCCAAAAATAAGCAAACAAGAAGTGTTTTTTAAAAAGTCATCTTCAGTTACATAGAATCCACAGCCACTCTGGGATACATGAAACCCAGTAAGAAAGGAGGGGAGGGAGGGAGCGAAGATAGAGGGGAGGAAGGTAAAGGATGGATCAACAAGAAAACAGAGAGAAGGAGGAAGAAACTGTGTGTGTGTGTGTGTGTGTGTGTGTGTGTATCAGTACAATTATTTGGCATCTGCCTCTACTAGAACACAAACTCCATTTTAACATTAACTATATTTTGAATTCATAGTTATAACTCAATAACAAATGGGATGGCTGACAGCATGTATTTAGTCAATGCTGAATGAAGAATACATATTCAAACATACACTTTATTTTTTCTTATTTTTTCTTTTTTATTAGATATTTTCTTTATTTACATTTCAAATGCTTTCCCCTTTCCAGGTCTCCCCTTTGGAAAACCACTATCCCATCCCCCATCCACCTGCATCTATGAGGGTGCTCCCCCACCCATCAATCTCTGTCTTCCTGCTGTGGCATTCCCCTACCCTGGGACATTGAGCACTCTCAGGCCCAAGGACCTCTCCTCCCACTGATGTCCAACAAGGCCATCTTCTGCCACATATGCAGCCAGAGCCATGAGTCGCTCCATGTGTACTCTTTAGTTGGTGGTCCAGTCCTCAGGAGCACCTGGGGGTCTGAACTATTGACACTGATGTTCCCTTCATGGGGATGCAAACCCCCTCAGCTCCTTCAGTCCCTTCTCCAACTCCTCCATTCAGTCCAAAGGTTGGCTGCAAGCATCCAACTCTATTTGTCAAACTCTGGCAGAGCCTCTCAGGAGACAGCCATATCAGGCTCCTGTCATCAATCACTTCCCAGCATCTACAATAGTGTCTGGGTTTGACAACTGTATATGGGATGGATCCCTAGGTGAGGATAACATTTCCTTCAGTGTCTGCTCCACAACTTGTCTCCATATTTCCTCCTGTGAGGATTTTGTTCTCCTTGCTAACAAGCACTGAACCATTCCCACTTTGATCTTCCTTCTTCTTGGGCTTCATATGGTCTGTGAATTGAATTTTGGGTATTCCAAGCTTCTTTGGGGCTAATATCCACTTGTCAGTGAGTTCATAGCATGTGTGTTCTTTTGTGACTGAATTACCTCACCCAGGATGATATTTTCAAGTTCTATATGTCTGCAAATTTCATGAAGTCATTGTTTTTAAGCTGAATAGTACTCCATTGTGTAAATGTACCACATTTTCTGTATCCATTCCTCTCTTGAGGGACATCTAGGTTCTTTCCAGCTTCTGGCTATTATAAACATGGCTGCTATGAACATGTTAGAGCATCTAGCTGGGTCCTCAGGCAGTACTGTGTCCAATTTTCTAAAGAACCACCAGATTGATTTCCAGAGTGGTTGTACAAGCTTGCAATCCCACCAGCAATGGAGGAGTGTTCCTCTTTCTCCACATCCTCACCAGCATCTGCTGTCACCTGAATTTTGGATGTTAGCCATTCTGACTGGTGTGAGGTGGAATCTCAGGGTTGTTTTGATTTGCATTTCCCTGATGATTAAGGATGTAGAACATTTCTTTAGGTGCTTCTCAGCCATTTGGTATTCCTCAGTTGGGAAGTCTTTGTTTACCTCTATACTCCATAGTTTAATAGGGTTATTTGGTTCTCTGGAGTCTAACTTCTTGAATTCTTTGTATATATTGGATATTAAACCTCTATCAGATGTAGGATTGGTAAAGATCTTTTCCCAATCTGTTGGTTGCCATTTTGTCCTATTTATAGTGACCTTTGCCTTACAGAAGCTTTGCAATTTTATGGGGTCCCATTTGTCGATTCTTAATCCTAGAGGATAAGCTATTGGTGTTCTGTTCAGGAAATTTCCTCCTGTGCCTATGTGTTCAAAGTTTTTCCCCACCCCCATTTTTTTCTTTTTGGTTTTTCAAGACAGGGTTTCTCTGTATAGCCCTGGCTGTCCTGGAACTCACTTTGTAGACCAGGCTGGCCTCGAACTCAGAAATCCGCCTGCCTCTGCCTCCCGAGTGCTGGGATTAAAGGCGTGCGCCACCATGCCCGGCCCCACTTTTATTTCTACAAAATTCAGTGTATCTGGTTTTATACGGAAGTCTTTGATCCACTTGGACTTGAGCTTTGAACAGGGAGATAAGAATGAATCAATTCACATTCTTCTACATGATAACTGCCAGGTGAGCCAGCACCATTTGTTGAAAATGCTGTCTATTTTCCACTGTCAAAGATCAAGTGACCATAGGTGTGTGGATTCATTTCTGGGTCTTCAAGTCTATTCCATTGATGTACCTGCCTGTCACTGTACCAACACCATGCAGTTTTTATCAGTATGGCTCTGTAATACAGCTTGAGGCCGGGGATTGTGATTTCCTAGGAATTTCTTTTATTGTTGAGAATAGTTTTCACTATCCTCATTTTTTTTATTCCAAATGAATTTGAGAATTGTTCTTTCTAACTCTATAAAGAATTGAGTTGGAATTTTGATGGGGATTGCATTGAATCTGTATATTGCTTTCAGCAAGATGGCCATTTTTACTATATTAATCCTGCCAATCCACGAGCATGGGGGATCTTTCCATCTTCAGAGGTCTTCAATTTCTTTCTTGAAGAAACTTGAAGTTCTTGTTGTACAGATCTTTCACTTGTTTGGTTAGAGTCACACCAAGATATTTTATATTGTTTGTGACTACTGTTAGGGTGTCATGGCCCTAATTTCTTTCTCAGCTAGTTTAACTTTCGAATATACTGCTTTGTTTGAGTTAATTTTATATCTGGCCACTTTGCTGAATCTGTTTATCAGCTGTAGGGGTTCTCTGGTGGAATTTTGGGGGTCACTTAAGTATACTATCATATTCTGAAAATAGTGATATTTTTTACTTCTTCCTTTTCAACTTGTATCCCTTTGACCTCCTTTTGTTGTCTAATTGCTCTAGCTAGATCTTCAAGTACTACATTAAATAGATGGGGAGAGAGTGGGCAGCCTTGTCTAGTCCCTGATTTTAGTCGGATTGCTTCAAGTTTCTCTCCATTTAGTTTCATGTTGGCTACTGGTTTGCTGTATATTGCTTTTACTATGTTTAGGTATGGGCCTTGACTTACTGATTTCTCTAAGACTTTTAACAGGAAGGGATGCTGAATTTTGTAAAACGCTTTTTCAGAATCTATTGAAATGATCATATTGTTTTTTATTGAGTTTGTTTATGTAGTGGATTTCATCGATAGATTTCCGTATATTGAACCATCCCTGAATTCATGGGATGAAGCCTACTTGATCATGATGGATAATTGTTTTGATGTGTCTTGGATTCCGTTAGCAAGAATTTTATTGAGTATTTTTCCATCAATGTTCATAACGGAGATTGGTCTGAAGTTCTCTTTCCTTGTTTGGTCTTTGCGTGCTTTTGGTATCAGAGTAATTGTGGTGTCCTAGAATGAATTGTGTAGTGTCCCTTCTTTTTCTATTTTGTGGAATAATTTGAAGAGTATTGGTTTTAGGTCTTCTTTGAAGGTTTGATAAAATTCTGCACTAAACCCATCTGGTCCTGGGCATTTTTTTGTTTGGGAGACTTTTAATGATTACTTCTATTTCTTTAGGGATCATGGGAGTGTTTACATGGTTTATCTAATCCTGATTTAACTTTGGTATTTGGTATCTGTCTAGAAAATTGTCCATTCCATTCAAACATTGCAATTTGGTTGAATATAGGCTTTTGTAGTAGGATCTGATGGGTTTTTTGGTTGTTTTTTTTTTTTTAATTTCCTCAGTTTCTGTTGTTACATCTCCCCTTTCGTTTCTGATTTTGTTAATTTGGATACTGTTGCTGTGCCCTCTGGTAAGTCTGGCTAAGGGTTTATATATGTTGATTTTTCTCAAAGGAGAAACTCCTGGTTATGTTGATTCTTTGTATAGTTCTTTTTGTTTCTACTTAGTTGATTTCAGCCCTGAGTTTGATTATTTCCTGCCTTCTACTTCTCTTGGGTGTATTTGCTTCTTTTTGTTTTAGAGCTTTTAGGTGTGCTGTTAAGCTGCTAGTATATACTCTGTCCAGTTTCTTTTTGGAGGCAGAGATAAGAGTTTTCTTCTTAGCACTGCTTTCCCTGTGTCTCATAAGTTTGGGTATGTTGTATCTTCATTTTCATTAAATTCTAAAAAGTCTTTTAACTGTTTATTTCTTCCTTGACCAAGCTTTCCTTGAGTAGAACATTGTTCAGCTTCCACGTGTATGTGGGCTTTCTGTTATTTTTGTTGCTGCTGAAGACCAGCCTGATCCATCTATTTTTAGTAAGCTGGATTTGTGGAAAAACATTGTGTAAATTTGGTTTTGACATAGAATACTTTTGTTTCTCCATCTGTGGTAATTGAGAGTTTTGCTGGGTATAGTAGCCTGGGCTGGCATTTGTGTTCTCTTAGGGTCTGTATAACATCTGTCCAGGATCTTCTGGCTTTCATAGTCTCTGGTGAGAAGTCTGGTGTAATTCTAATAGGCCTGCCTTTATATGTTACTTGACCTTTTTTTTCCCTTACTGCTTTTAATATTTTATCTTTATTTAGTGCATTTGTTGTTCTGATTATTATGTGTCTGGAGGAATTTCTTTTCTGGTCCAGTCTATTTGGAGTTCTGTAGGCTTCTTGTATGTTTATGGGCATCTCTTTCCTTAGGTTAGGGAAGTTTTCTTCTATAATTTTGTTGAAGATATTTACTGGCTCTTTAAGTTGGGGATCTTTGCTCTTTTCTATACCTATTATCCTTAAGCTTGGTCTTCTCATTGTGTCCTGGATTTCCTGGATGTTTTGGGTTAGGATATTTTTGCATTTTGCAAAACTGTTTTCTTTAACTGTTTTGTAGATGTTTTCTATGGTAGCTTCTGTACTCTCTTCTATCTCTTATATTCTGTTGGTGATAATTGCATCTATGACTCCTGATCTCTTTCCTAGGTTTTCTATCTCCAGTCTCCCTTTGTGATTTCTTTATTGATTCTATTTCCATTTTTAGATCCTGGATGGTTTTGTTCAACTCCTTCATCTGTTTGATTGTGTTTTCCTGTAATACTTTAAGGGATTTTTGTGTTTCTTCTTTAAGGGCTTCTGGCTGTTTACCCTGTGTTCTCCTCTATTTCTTTAAGTGAGTTATTTATGTCCTTCTTAAAGTCCTCTATCATCATTATGAGATGTGACTTTAAATCAGAGTCTCGCTTTTCTGGTGTGTTTGGGTATCCAGGGTTCACTTTGATGGGAGAAGTAGGTTCTGATGATGCCAAGTAGCCTTGGTTTCTGTTGCTTATGTTCTTGCCCTTGCCTCTTGCCATCTGGTTGTCTTTGGTGTTAGCTGGTTTTGCTGTCTCTGACTGTGGCTTGTCCCTCCTGGGATACCAGTTCTTTTTGGGAGGAATTTGGTTATACAGAGCTGTGGTACAAGGTTAGCTCCAGGGTGCAGACTGAAACCAGAAGGATCCTGTCCCAGGCAGCTCCTCAGTTCCTGTGTCCTGAGGGCTCTGGGTATGTCCCTCTAAGCAGAAGTGGTGATCTTACCTGTGCTCACAGGCATGTCCACACTCCTGGGAGACCAGCTCTCTCCAGGCAGTATTCAGATATGGAGAGCTATGGCACAGTATTAGCTCCTGGCACAGATGGTAACTGGAAGCCACTCTCTCTATATATATTTTTAAGATTTATTTTATTTATACGAGTACACTGTAAGTGCCTTCAGACACAGCAGAAAAGGGCATTGAATCCCATTACAGATGGTTGTGAGCCACCATATGGTTGCTGGGAATTGAACTCAGAACATCTGGAAGAGCAGTCAGTGCTTTTAACTCCTGAGCCATCTCTCCAGCCCAAACATACACTTTATATATAAATTAGAAGTGGGACTAAGTGCTAAAAGGAAAGGGTCTACCAGAAGGGAAGACAATGACATAAGGGAAAATAAAAACATCATGGTTTTTCTCACTTGAACAATGTAAACTTAAATATGTTATTGACTATAGGTCCGTACATATGAAAGCAGGAAAACTGGTTGGTGAAAGGAAAGGGACCAGTGAGACGGAAGACAAGTTGATATAGAGCAAGTACAAGCTGTGCACAGTGAGATATGTGTACAACAATCTCATAATGAAACTCATTATTCTGTATGATGAATAATAATAAAATTTTAATAAAGAAAGCTTTATACCAGAGTTAACTAAAATTTAAAAAATACTAAATAAGGAAACAAAAATCTGGCTATAACAATGTTTATGCCTGGGCTGTTGTAATAGAAACAAAATTAAAAAAATACTCCAAATAAATTAATATTAGTATCTCAAGTGAAGAGAATAACTGATAAAAGTTTATATTCTTTTACATGTTTATATTTCATATAATCTGTATTATATTCAAATTCAAATTGATTTCAAAAAGGAAAAAAGTTTTCTAACTTAATGTGAATTTGTATAGCTCTGAGTGGGGCAGAAGCTAAGATACAACAAACCCAGGATAGTATATCATAAAACACAGGGCACTTCTATATTACGATCATCCTCATAAAATTCAGCAAAGTACTTTGCTTGCATTTTAGGCAGTTTATTGTGCAAAGAGGAAGAGAAATAAAACTGCTCATATTATACAAAAAAAAAAACAAAACAAAACAACAGAAAGACTGTATCTTGAGCTGTTTCAAATCTTTAAGATGGCAAAAGTATGAAATGCCAAAATTATAGTTCATGTGTTTTATTTTACACATACATATATACTCATAAGTTGGTAAGGCATTTTAAAAAGGAATGAGGCAGTAATTTTAAAATCCACTTTTTTCAATCAAACAATCACAAAATAATTATAACTTAATGCATTATAACACAAATGGGGGGCATTTCAACCATTTTCCCGTTTAACAAGTTTTGTCTGCCTCATTTTTCTTGATGGAGTAATGGAAAAAAGGCCCTGTTTCTACATAGCTTTAGGAACATTCCCTCCTGTCAAAACCTTCTACAACACACCCCAGAAATTTTTCAATAAGGACACAGAGAAGTTACGGCTAAGAGCAAGAAAATTATTCTAGTTGGCTTAATAGTGCATAAAATGTCACCACTTCATTTAACAAAATGGGTTCTGAAGTTGTGTAATCATGCATTATGAGTCCATTAAGCTGTAAAGGACATGACTTCAGTTAGAGTTTAGATAAACTATAAAGTCTGAAAAGTTACTTTTTAAAAAAAAGTTAGAGGCCAAGTCAAAAAAGTGTTTTAGGGCCTAAGACAAATTTAAAGAATTTTAAAACAACTTATTCCTGCTGCACCAGATAAAATAAAATTGGGACCATCATATAGACTCTGAAAGATAATATACCACTTTCCAAAAGCACCAGTTATTTCATCTTAGACAGCCAGTAGTAATCCTGACAAACAAATGTGTTTTATCTACAGCTAGAAAGAGACCAGCCAGTAGCTTAAACCTAATTTATCACCTTTATATCAACTATGCATTGTCACTTCAACTCAGTCAAGTATAAATAAATAATGCCAAAAGGGATATACATACCCCTATAAGATCACATTCTTAAAGAAAGGGTAGGAAATGTAATTATCAAGATGATGACAATAATTGGTCTTTGAAAAATGTGAGATGGTGCTTGCAATCAAGTCTGATAGATGGGTTCAATTCCAGAAACCCAACACAGTGAAAGGAGAAAAAATACTTTCTAAGGAGTAACTGCATATAGAATATAGTAAAATTATCAAGCAATAATTAAAAGAAATGAAAGGGTAGAACTTGCTGAAGTTCTAACAGGTTTTTTTTTTTAGTATCCTTTATATAAGGAAAAAACTATGAAATTCATTTTATAAAATAATTTTTACAACAAAATTTAAAAGCAATATTTTGAAATATAGTATTGGAGATAGAGGCAGGAGAATCATGTGTTTGAAACCAGCCTAGGCTCCCTAGAAAGATTCTAAGTAAAAAGTAAAAATCCAAAATAAAATATACTGATGACTCTAACATGACAGCAAAAGGTCTCTAAGGTTGAGCGCCAAAGAAATGTAGTTTAAAGGACTACAAAAGTTGAACTGCATCTTCTTTCCTCCATCACTATGAGAATGTATACAATGTAGTTGCAGCTAAATAGCCTCACATTTAAAACATGGAAATGATACTGAAGCCTCAGTATATTGCAAAATTAGTATTGAGTATGAGTCTTTTTAAAAAATGGATATCTTCTTTATTTACATTTCAAATGTTATTCCCTTTCCCAGTCCCCACCCCCAAAGCCCCTTATTGCATCCCCCATCCCCCTGCTTCTATAAAGGTTTTCCCCCCACCCACCCATCCTCTCTTGCATCCCTGCCCTGGCATTCCCCTACACTGGGGTATCATGCCTTTACAGGACAAAGGGCCTCTCCTCCCACTGATGCCAGACAAGGCCATCCTCTGCTACATATGTGGGTGAAACCATGGGTCTCTCCATGTGTACTCTTTGGTTGGTGGTTTAGTCCCTGGGAGCTCTGGGGGGTCTGGTTGGTTGATATTGTTGTTCATCCTAAGGGGTTGTAAACCCCTTCAGCTCCTTCAATCCTTCTTCTAACTTCTCCATCGGGGGCCCTGTACTCAGTCTAATGGTTGGCTGCGAGCACCTGCCTCTGCATTTGTCAGGCTCTGATAGTTTATTTCTTCTTCCATCAAAAACTTGCATGTGATGAGATAACATGCCATAAACATTCCTTTCTATTAGAGACAACTTTACAGTCTTTCAACTTGTGTGTGTGTGTGGGGGGGGGGGGATATGTGTGCACATAGGGAAGCCAGATCCCTTCCTCAGTTGTTTCCCCACGTTTTATGAGGAGGTGTCTCTCATTGAACGTGGAGCTTCTTAGTTGGATAGAATGGTTGGCCAGTGAGCACAGAACTTTCTGTTTCGACTCCACAGCACTGGGGCAATAGTCATTATTATATCATTACTACAAGCTTTGTTTTTAATATGGGTACAAAGAATCTGAACTCATGTCCTCATACTTGACCAGCAAGTACTTTATCCAATGAGCCACATCCTGAACTCCCAGGTTTTCAAAATATATTTTGTTTTCAGAATTTCATACATTGGTACTGTATTACATCTCCTTTCTCTCTCCAACTCCTTTTGTGCCCTTTCCCTCTCAAATTCAAGATCTCTTCTTTAATTATCAAATCCCAGTGAAGGAGGCTTTCCCCTTTTTATTCCTGTGTTTTTCTTTTCTCTTGCCCCCTCTTCAGACACATAAGTTTACTAAGAAGTAGGGATTTTTCAGTTCTGTTAAAATCTTCTGAGACCACCATTATCCTTTGCTGACCAAAACCTCATTATGGGGCATAGGATCATGCATAAATAAATGTGGAAGTATATGAGTTAATAGGGTATAACTCTAAAGCCACAAATCATACTTATTACATAGAATAGTATTCATCATAACAATGGATCTTCAATATGGCATAGTACTCAACTTAACTGTAGGAGAGAAATCTCATGACTAAATGCATTAGAAGAGAAGACCTACAGTTAATAACTATAAAAAGAGCACAAGAACTTAAAAACCAAAGCATCTAAACTGGTTTACTTGGAAGAATTTTCAGATATTAAGTATAACTATATTAATAAGTTCTATATATATTTTGCTGTTCAGTAAGTTTTGTATTGGTTGCTGTAGTAGCTATCCCTGGTTGCCAACTTGACTATATTTGGAATGAACTACAATCCAGAATTGGAAGGCTCATCAGTGACCCTAACCTGGAAGCTGGGAGATAGAAGTTTCTGATCTGGATCTTGGTATGGAGATCTTGAAGCATAGTGGCAATGGATTCCAGAAGATTAAGAAAGGTGATCTCAGAGTTCAAGGTCATCTGGGATTAAAGGTGTGATGGCACACACCTTTAATCTGGACTACACCTTCTGCTGGAGATCATATAAGGACATTGGAAGAAGGGAGACTAGCTCTTACTCCTTCGCCTGCTTGCCCTGTGGGACTGAGTAACTGCTAGATCCTTGGACTTCCATTCACAGCTACTACTGAACCATTGTTGGGAATTGGACTGCAGACAATAAGTCATCAATAAATTCCTTTACTATATAAAGACTATCCGTAAGTTCTGTGACTCTAGAGAACCCTAACTAATACTGTTGCCAAAAAAGTTGTCAAGCATAAACAGCAAGTATTTCCATAAGGAGTTCACTCATTTCAAGAAAATCCAGTCCACTGAGCTTTGACAAAATGAAACTACGAAATAAGAAAATAGTATTTTGACAAGATTAGCAGAATTGTCCTTTCCTTAGCTGATGAAGAATTTAAGAATCCTGGTTTTTTAGACATCCCTACTTTTAAAATTTATTTTTATTTAATGTGTGTTGGTGTTTGACTATATGTATATCTGTATGAAAGCATGGGCTCCCTTGAAAGCGAAGTCACAGACAGTTGTGAGGTGCTGGGAATAGAACCCTCTTTAAACACGGAGCCACCGCTCCAGCTCCAGAGATTCCTAAATGTTAATAGTAGGAAATGTAACTTACAAAATCAAACTAATTTAAAATAAACTACCTGCATATAAAACATTTGGTTAGGAAGGACCCCCCCCCCAGAAAAAAAAGTTCCCCAAACCCAAACTTTTGTAATGTCTCTGTTCTGTAAAATCTGGCATATAGGCTGAATATCATCTCCCTAAAGAACTAATTTAGTATTATTTTAGGGACAAACAAACCGTTCAGGGAAGAAAACTGTCTCTTTAACCCAAGCTAAAGGAAACTTCAATTAAAGGAGTAATTAAAAAGGATACTACAGTACTGTTAGACATAACAGTGACTTGATAAAAGCTAGGTCAAAAGAAAAGCAAGTTCAGTTGATGTCTAACAGAAAGCCCCAGAGAGCAAGCAGAGAAGTCCTCCTACATTATTATAACTGTAATGTGTTTGGAATAGGAGAGGAAAATTTAAATTGTCAGAAAAGGCTTGGCGATTATTGTTTTCTCTTTACCTCAGGGTTTGTTTTCTAAGCTCGGTTAGTCTGAAATCTCAATAAAGAGTTTATGCAGTAGTGATTAGGACCTGAGGTGATGGATTATGCTGCACATGAGATGGATTTGTACCTGACAGTCCATTTAACAACTTATAATAAAAAGTAACTAACAAGCAGACTGATGTTCACACTGGCCAGTCAGTGAGTTCTTTATCCCAAAAGTCAGGCAAGTTCACAAAGCAAATGAAGATCCTAGGCTGCCTGATGATGTATGAAATCAGAACCAGAAAACTGGCTCCCCATATGCTCCAGGCATTCTTTGCACTGGTTTGTAGTCTCACTCATTTTAGCAAGCTTAGATATTATTTTCCCAATCTTCCAATTTTCAATACCCCAGGATGCCTTTTCACATCTTCTGGTTATATCAAGATTTATGCTAAAGTTCTTTGATTGCTCTAGCAAGTGCCTCTTACTATCACAGTCTTTAGACTATATCCAATCAATGAGGAATTATTTCTAACATAAAAAAAGATATGAAGCAGAGTACTTCTTCAGTAAGTAGTCCTTTCACTGAGTTCAAACTGCATTCACTAAGAGTGTGATGTATATTATATTGGTATATTTTATCTCACTGAGAAGGACTCTGCTCTCTACCCCAACCCTTCAGACCCATGCATGTTCATGTCAAGTGTCCTCCATGGCATCCAAGGGAAATGACCCTGCTAACTCTGTGACAGGGAGGGATGACAACAGCAAAGCAGCCCAAGGGGGGGGGGAACCATTGTGTCCTTGAAAACATCTAGAAGATAAGCTATTTTCAACAGAGGTTACTATTGCTTACTCCAAGCTATAAAAAGCGCCTACAGTAAGATAGAAGCCAGAAGCTGAGCCATAGCAGGCTCAGTTGTGAAGAGAAAGCTTAATCAGGAAATCTAGCTGACACCCTCAATCCCCCTAATTGGTTTTTGTTGGATAGTGTGTTTGATGCTGTTATTTTTATGTTATTATTTGTTCATTTACTCTGAAGCCTTACCTGAGGGGGTATTCTACCCATAATCTTTTTTTTTTTTTTTTTTTTTT